>CM031234.1:946594684-947194684 GCA_018340775.1 Taxus wallichiana var. yunnanensis
TTATGCACACTATCCTCAAGGATTATGTCAATGATCTTCTTGGAAAATCCAAACATCGTAGTGAACATCTCGATGTTTTAACCATTATTTTCGATCACCTGTTACAATACTATGTTCATCTTCAACCAAAGAAATGTGTCTTTGGCATCCTTTCAGGAAAAATCCTTGGCTTTATCGTCTCTTTGCGTGGCATTGAGGTCGACCCAGCTAAATTCAAAGCTATCTTAGAAATGCCCCCACCCACTAACCTAAAACAATTGCATAGTTTGTAAGGCAAACTCAATCTATTCGGTGTTTCATCTCACAACTCTTAGATCGATGTCAACCTTTCCATCATCTCCTTAAAAAGGACATTGTATTTCAATGGAGTGAGGAGTTCCACCAAGCCTTTGAGGCTCTTAAAGCTTATCTCTTGCAGCCACCCATGCTTATCCCACCTCAGGACGATCGCCCTTTCTACCTTTACCTTTCTGCCACCGACCATGTTGTAGGAGCCATGCTCACACATCGTGACTCCAAGCATCGAGAGCAAGTAGTTTATTACATAATCCATACTCTTGTGGATTACAGACTAGGTATACACACACAAAAAAAGTTGTGCCTAGCCCTATCATTCATGGCCACTAAACTTCGATTACCTCCTGAATCACAAAACTTTTGTCATCACCAACGCTGACCCCATACATTATATGTATGCCAAACCTCATCTAAACCAATGCATCGCCCGATGGCTTATGCTCCTCACTCGACCTCGACCTTGAGTTTGTACACCAGAAATCAGTCAAAGGACAAACTATCGTGGATCAACTCGCGGAAGCCCCTTTACCTGGGGAACAATTTACCAATTTTACTTTCCCTGATGAACTCATCGCAACCCTTTCACTCAGTGATGTGTCTTATCCGATGACCCTCTTCTTCGATGGATCTAAATGTCAGTGTGGCGGAGGGGTGGGCATTGTTCTCATTCCTCTTGATGGTGAACCTATGCCTCTTTCATTCAGGCTTGATTTCCCCTGCACTAACAATATAGTGGAATACGAGGCCCTTGTTTTGGGTCTCCACGTTGCGTTACACTTAGGTGTGAAGTCTATTAACATTTTTGGTGACTCTCAATTGGTAGTAAATCAAGTTACTAGCATCTACCAATGTAAAAATGAGGAACTTCAAAAGTACAAACGTTATGTGGATTCACTTTTGACCTTATTTACTCATTATTCTATCCAAACCGTTCCATGCTCAACTAATAAATTTGTGGATACTATGGCTTGCTTGGCCTCACAAATTCCTGCCTCACCAACTGACTCTGACATATTTGTCTTGGTCCAACAACTCTTTGCCCCATCTTACTTAGTCCCGGATGTTTGTATGGTAAATAATGTATCTGCTGATTCGCAAGATACCTGGTATCACCAATTTCACGACTACCTTACAACCTCTGTTCTCCCACCTGACCTTACTAGTAATGGAAAACGTGCTTTTCTTAAAAGTGTTTCTCATTATGTCATCATGGGGGGACTCCTCTATAAACGTGGCTTCGATGGTATCCTCCTTCGATGTCTAACCGCGCTGAAGTCACCCATACCATCCAACAAGTCCATGACGGAATTTGTGGTGGGCACTTTAGTGGCCTTGCCGTGGCCAAGCGGATCCTTCGCCTAGGATATTATTGGCCTACTCTTAATAAAGACTGCTGTGAATACGTTAAGCGTTGTGTTATGTGTCAACAGCATGCCAACCTTCAACATACTCCCAGCCACCCGCTATAGGTCACACGAGATCTTTGGCCTTTCTCACAATGGGGTTTAGACCTTATTGGTGAGATTCACCCACCTTCTTCGTAGCGTCACCATTGGATCATCACGGAAACCGAATATTACACTAAATGGGTGGAGGCCATTCCACTCATTTCAACCAAAAAAGAGAAAATCGTTGAGTTCATCAATCATCACATTATCTGTCATTTTGGTGTTCCTCATCGCCTGATAACCAGATAATGGAAAATATTTCAAAAATAAGTTGTTACGAGCCCTTTGTGACAACTTTGGTATCAAACTTAGCTTCTCGTCACCCTACTATCCACAAGAAAATGGTCAAGCCGAATCTTCTAACAAAACCTTAACCAAAATTCTCATGAAAGTCATTAACGATTCTAGGAAAAACTGGCATGATCACATCCCCTTTTCCCTTTGGGCTTATCGTACCAGCATTCATACTTCCACTAATGCCACACCATTTTCTTTGGTGTATGGTACCGAGGCTGTCTTGCCTCTCGAAATACAAATCCCTTCCCTCAGAATATCTCTCCAGGATATTCTCACCAATGATGACTTCCGCCAAGAGTGGTTAGCCCAATTGGAGCTTCTTGACGAGCGTCGTCTTATAGCTCTTGACCACCTTCAAATTTATCAAAAGCACATCAAGCGTGCTTATGATAAGCGAATTCATGAGTGTACCTTTAAAATTGGTGATCTTGTCCTCAAAGAGAATCAACATGTAACCAAACTAGAAAAGAGTAAACGTGAAAATTTTCTCCTAATTGGATTGGGCCTTACATTATCACTCACACTTATGGATCAGGTACTTATCATTTAGCTTCACTTAATGGTAAAACTAAGCCGAAACCCCTTAATACTTTCTCGCATCTCTTTATTGACATCATTCTTATCTACCTTGTCATCCCTTGAATTTAGTGTTACATCACTTCTTTCATCTACCTTGTGCTCATCCCTGAGCTCACATCACCTCCTCTTAAAGATGCCTTCCCCTTTTTAGTCTGGTCCATGACTTAAAAGTATCAAAATAACAAGTTCTCAATTATACAATTCTGGGATATTCTTGAGTCAAACTTCCTGCAAAACTAGATGCTTCATGCCAAATGAACATCTAGACCTCTAAGCTATAAACTAGACTGCTCCCTCGAAGGACAACTATGTGTAAAGCCGCATCTGCTACTATAAGTAGACTGCTCCCTCGAAGGACAGCTATGTGCAAAATCTGCATCTACTACTATAAGTAGACTACTCCCTTGAAGGATAACTATACAAAGTCAACCTCTATCAGAAGCTTCTCGCATTGATCAGCTTCGTGAAGACCTCAAGAACAACAAAATGCATATCCCATATAGACTTCCCACATCGATCAATCTATATCCAGAAAAATAAAAGCAGTATTCAAAAGCACTTTTGAGTCATGGACTTGTCTATTTAGGTTTGGTTCTCTTTCGTCAGAATAATCACCTTATAACAAGTTCTCTGTGCTGGCTATACCATCCACCTCACCTCACCATTCTTCAAAAACAACAAAACTCAAGGGACGTGACGTATATCCGATATATTGTGATTATATAACTCTTTTCACCTATCAACTTCTCGCCTATGCAAGGTACCTAGGGATTCAAGCTCATCCTACGATAATACGTGGTTTGTTTAGCTCTTTCCAACTATGGGACACTTTTGCCTCTTTTGCTCGAATCTAGGATTATGTGTTGACCTTAATCAGGACACGGTTTCCTATGCTTGGGTAAGCTAACCCTCGCTTCCCTATACCCACACCAACACCAACAACATTACCCTACCAACATCAAACTTTTACCAACCAAAAATTGCCTAACCACAACCAAATTGCCTGAATTCACCTCTCCCTGGTGCTAAGGGAGAATTACATTGTCTGAGGCCCCTCCTTGCTTTGTGCAATGGGCTATGTAGGCAGCACTTAGGAGACATGGGGTCTCCCAAGGTTAGCTCGACCATCCCCTACCATAACCTATCATGTGTTGTGTTTTCCTTAAAAATATAAATATTTTCATGTATTTATATTGATAACACTCACCTTTGTCCTTTATCAATCCAAACATTCAAAACACAAACATTCTTATTATTATCATAACTCAAATCAACATACATATTTAGTTTTATTTAGATGTTAAACAAATACATCTTCTCTATTATCGACACATGTAGGTCGGAGTCCTTATTTATTCTTCTACCCCTATGTATGAAACTCACTTAGGCCCCCGCGCCTCGTCCCAACCAGGTAGCGATGGTGATCATCGACGCCACTCACCTGGCCTCTCCATCCTCAAAGGTACCACTACTATTGGTTCCTCCCACTGATCCACCAATCTCTCCTATAACATACGAATATGCCCTCTCGCGTGGAGGAATCTTGCCTCTAGTCTCTCCACTCATGACTGCAAAGCCTCTAACAATCCGTGGTCTTGTTCACCTGTGTTTGTAGCTGGTGAACTAAACCCTGTAGGTGGTCTCTCTCCACTGTAATCACAACTATGTCAGGATGATCAGCCCTCTCATGTGTACCTCGCAGCTCTGCTACCCACCATAATCTATAAGACTCTGTCACTCCTGCATCCATTACCCTGCGATCGGCTGCTATCTCTTCTGGTCCTTCTGGAAGTGTTGGCCATGGAGGTGAGAATGGTGCCTCGGCGTCAATCCTCCTATATGGTCTATGATCCATGGGTATATCCTGAACAAATCCAAATTGTTGCCGCATGCGATCTAGAGGAATCCTCTCTTGTACTCACCTGGCCTATGTCCTGCATCCACCTCAATCGCTCTACACCCCTCAAATCCTCGGCTATGTTCACCATCACCATGTAGTTCCCATCAGGCCTCTAACATATATCCACAATCATCACCATCTCCAACATCTTCCTATAGTACTCGGTGTCATCTGTCTCGGTCTCGAATCTTGCCTCTTGTTTTGTCTGTATGCGGACCCATTGCACTCGAATCCCAACCTCTGCAATCCTGTCTCTCCTACTTGGATTGGTTGGCGTATTGGTCACACACACATAATGTGCTCATAGGCCCAACAATGTAATAAGTATGCACAATCCAGTGTAGTCATGTGATTTTGTCATGCATGCCCATAAACCCCTGTATAGCTCCCTAGATATGTGGGTGCCCATGTAAAAGTAATGCTACCTTCTATCATCTCACGAATAATACACATCAATGATTTTGGAAATCTTCCCCCGTCTGCTCTAGGTAATGCATAATACCCCACCGCTATCATTAATACCATGGCCAACCTTGTTGCCTCAGGGTGTGCCGCAAACATTATACCATAAGTAAATGTCAAGCCTCGCTATGTCAAATCTCGTGTGGCTGGACCAAATACTACCGTTATCGCTGCCCACGCCATGTTGGGCCCTGCCTGATACACTGGTCTTCCTGTAATTGGAAGTCTCAAAATTTGAAACACATCTTCTAATGTCACTGTCATCTCCCCTATTGGCAGGTGGAAGGTATTCTTTTCTGGATTCCATCTCTCAATCAACACCTGCAACATAGCATGATTACATGTGATTCGTGAATAATAGTGGATTCCGCTTAACCCCACATGGTTTATTAATGCCCACTCAACTGGTGTTACATCCACTTGGACCCATGATAACAAAGTTGGCACCCTATCATTCATCCTCAACCCTGCCTCTGCCTGCACACATCAAACCAACAAACAACAAATAAATCCCCAAGTGTTTTTTATCAAAATCTACAACTTTACATAGTAACCGATATCGGTTATCTAACTGATACCGGTTAGGCCTAAACCGATATCGGTCACTGTCAATTCTATCCACCCTACTCAAAAACACCACCTATGATAACTTATTCGCTTGTTTTCCCCTCTCTATACCTAAAAACATATCTGAAACACCTGATTACCTACCCCATAACACTCACCCCATCCCAAACCCTTGCCTATCACCTTTCTTTTCATCTCTACCCACTTACCTTACCACATCCTATTCATAAGCATGAAAAATCTAATTCCAACCAAAACTTATACCTCTTGGGATGCAGCAGCTTGAGGTGGAACCTATCTTCCTTCTCCTCTCTACCCGCTGGATGCTTCTCCTTGTTCAACCATGTTCACCACCCTCTTCACTATAACTTGCCTTTACGCCTTCTTAATCCAAGCCCATGATCACTTTACCTGTCTCTTTCCTCCTTATCACTCAATTCTCCCATGCAACTAACCTGTATGGATGTCAACAGCCTCGCATCCTCATATTTAACATGTTGCATGACTCTAAAAATAAGAATTTAAGTTACCTCCCAAGATTTTCTATTTTTAGAAAAGCTCATTTTAGCATAACCGATATCGGTTACCTAACCGGTATCGGTCACATAGTGATGACATCGGTTAGCTAACCGATATCGGTCACCTGTCTCCTTTTGCTTATACCTAGGCCTTTTCTTTATTTTTGCAAATTTTTGGTGGAGCCCACCTCTTTTCCCTGCATAACGACATCACTATCAACATCCATCATCATAATAACATCAACATTTCAAAACATATGCATATCATCAAAACATCATCAACATCATCTATATACATCAAATTCCAATACCATCGACAAAACACATGAAACATTATAATATATGCATCAAATCAAAAATTATACACACCATGTGGATCAAACTCATCATCTATATATCGTCAAATCAATGTCAAAATATACAAATTGCCCTGCATGGGGCCTCTGTAATCCAAAATACAAAGTCGGCATGCGAGGCCATTGTCTCTGTCAAAATCTCGACTCGGCTCGCAGGCCGGTCTCTCATGTCAAAAATATACTCGGCTCGTAGGCCGGTATCAACTATACAAAATGTACTCAGCTCGCAGGTGGTATATACAACAAAAATGAATACATAAATCCTATGTGGGCACGCAGGCCCCTATATGCACACTCGGTTCGTAGACCGGTGTCTCTATCAAAAATCATCTATCCAACTCGACCAAAAATGTCTCTGCTCTTGGGGCAACTCAGCTCTCTCCCCTTCCCTCGGCCCGTCCCTCAGCTGGCCCCTGTGCTAGGGTCTCGCCTCCTACCTGTAACCGACCCACTGGCTGTGGTTGCGGCCACCTATGACCTGTGACTCAGGAAGTCTCGGCTCTATGAGCTGCATATGGCTGATACTCTACACCGGTACCATCTAGTAGGTCCTGATAGTAATGGGCCTCCACTCTAGCCTCCATGTAACGGGCCCGTGCAACCATGGCTGGTGGGGCTGGTCCCCAGCTCCTAATAGAAGTGGGCCCTACCCTGCCTGTATGCCCTGAACCTGAGCCGGTACCTGTGGTGGTGGTGGAGCTGCCATCGGAACCTAAACAGGGACCTGAGGTTGCTCTCGTGCTGTGCTACTATGCCATGCCTCAGGATAACTTCCCTGTAACACCCCAATCTGTGCCTGTGTGGCAGCAAGCTACCCCTGTAGTACCTACACCTGACCTAGGAGACGGTCCCTCTCACTGTAATAACAGCCACTAAATCTAGCTGTGTTGGCTATGCTCTCACGGCCACCCTCTGCCCTGCCCACCAAACCAAAAATGAGCCTGTAACCCCAGCATCGTCCACTGTGTCATCTGCCGGTCTCTCTGCTACCCAGACTGGGTCAAATGGCTGCGGTGGTAGAGGCAGTGGTGCCTCTACATCCTCCCTCCGATACTATGGGAGGGGAGGTGGCACATCCTGCCATAGTCCTAGTTGTCATCGTACCCTCTCTAGGGGAATCCACTCATACTCCCCGGGTCTCCGTCTAGCTATCCAAAAGATGTACTAGATCCATCACAGCTGTGCTCAGGCTCCTCCATGGGGCTGATGGCCTCTGTATGGCCTCCATATAATATCTAATGTAGTCAGGCCCTCTAACATATGCCTGTAAAAGGCAACATCCCACCCTGCGACCACTACTCATGGCTGGCCCACGACCCCCAACCACCTCTGAAACCCATATCTGTAGACTTCCTGTGGCCCTAGCTGCTGGGGAAACCCTACTAGTCATATACACATGATGTGCTCATATGCCCAGCAGTGTAACAAGAATGTCAAACATATACCAAATCACCTCATATGGCGATAGCCCTAGAGCTCTCTATATAGTTGCACCAGATACACTAGTGCCCATGCGTAGCAGGTGTGCTCCTCCACCATCTCCTATAAAACTCCCATCAGAGCCCGTGGGAAGTGGCCTCCCTCTGAGTCAGGGAGGGCGAAGCAGGTGATACCGACCATCATCAGCATGGCAAGCCGTGTCTCCCATCGATGAGCGCGATACATCTCACCGTAGCAGATGCTCGCACTATGATACGTAACCAATGGGGCTACATCCCCGAATACCTACAGGATGCTATCCATCGTTGTCTCGGCATCCACCTAGAACACCTCCTCACCTATGATCGGTAGTCTCAAGATGCGATACACATCCTCTAGGGTGACTGTCATCTCTCTAGTAGGGAGATGGAAGGCATTGGTTGCCGATCCCATCTCTCGATGAGGGCAACCATCAGGCTGTGGTCCCTATCCACAGCCCTATACCTCTGGACTCCACCAAGTCCAACCTCCCACATAACTACCCACTGCTCTGCGGTCACATGTGGCCGCATCCGCTCCAATAGGGGTGGCATCCGATCTCGCATGGTCAACTGCGTGTGCCTGCAAAACAACCCACTCCGTCAAGCCTACCCTTAACAACACAACCAACCTAACCCTCTATACTTACTCACCCACCCATACACAACCCAACTCATCCCAATCCATACACAACCCATAACCTATCCTACCCAAACCGACCCCAACCACCCAATTACCCCCACCCCAATAACCTATCCTACCCCAATCAACAACACCCAACAAAGAAATTTTGCAACTCTACCTCCTACCCATGGTGACCGCTATCGGTCACCCTCGACCGCCATCAGTCCCCCACCTACATCCTATGTCCAAATTTTATGAACCGACGTCGGTCGACACATGACCGACGCCGGTCTCTCACTGTAAATCTACACTCTACACTATAACTATGACCGATGGATGGTGGTGGACTAGTGATCGACATCGGTCCTTTGTGAGATTTAGGGCCGAACCGAAAATGGCCCCCAAACCCCCTTTTCCCTATTTCTCCCAATTTACCCAGCCCAATGGCCTAAAACCTTACCCACCCTGACGTTTTTGCCTACCTAACATATCTACCCAATCCATTTTACTGTTTACCTTCATTTATTCATTATTTTATCAAATTTTGGATTCCTACCCCAATACCCAACTCCCAGCTAAATTCATAAAATTGACAGAAATAGAGGTTCAGAGCCTACCGGTATGACTACACATCATTATGGTGGGATAGGTGGTGGTGGTCCAGCTCCTCTAGCACCTCCAACACCTCTTGCTTCTCCAGCCTGTGCCATAGCTCCAAATCTCCTCAGTAGGGTCCTCAACCAATCAAGCTCTGCCTCCCAATCTTTGGGGCCTACCAATAACTCACTCACCCACTCAACTAGTGCCAACTCAGCCCAAACACTTGACACAATCAATTCAAAACTCAATAAGAGATGTTTTGGTGCTCAAATTCACAATGTGAAAATGACATGCCACTTTTTTTTCTTTTTATAGGTTTTGACCTCTAACCGATATCGGTTAGGTCATGCCCTAGAAGACCGATATCGGTCTTCTAACTGATATCGGTCACCCCTAACCGATATCGGTTACCTGCTTATTTTAACCTAACTCCTGCCCTTATCCACCAATCTCCATTTTTCACCACATCACCTACCCCCGGCTTTGCTAAATAGCCTTATTTTGAATTCATCGGCCGACCTAAGGCCGCAACTCACCAATCAGCTCGACAAAAGGCTGCAACCAACCAATCGGCCTGACCTAAGGCCACAACTCCCTAATCGGCCCGACCCAAGGCCGTAACCAATCAATCAGCCAGACCTAAGGCCATAACTCCCGGTCCCCACCCGAGGTCACAACCAACCAATCGGCCCGACCCAAGGCTGCAACCAATCAATCGGCCCGACCCAAGGCCGCAACCAACCAATCGGCCCGACCCAAGGCCGCAACCAACCAATCGGCCCGACCCAAGGCTGCAACCAACCAATCGGCCCGACCCAAGGCCGCAACCAACCAATCAGCCCGACCCAAGACCACACCAATTAAGTACCTCGACCGAGGCCCACAAATTACGATTCTATCCACCCATCATGTAGCTGTTTGTTCAATCGAGCTCACCTGTTCATGTTTTAGCATGACTAGGATACTTGAATTGATCAGCCGACCAGCTTTTCCTAGACCGAGACCGTGACATTTATCTCAACCAAACCAACCATTTGGTATTGCTTAAACATGCCTAAATGTTCTGGTACCTTACCCATTATATCCCCAGAGCTACTTCCTATGCCTTGATACTAGGATTATATCAACCTTGTTTGGATAAACTATCGACCTTTGCCTATGAATTGTTTGTTTTCTCTTCAAATCGTGTACCACAGTCGCACTACTCTTGCATTTCAACGTGCATCTGCTTCCTTGAACTTACCCCAACTTCTTACCATCATCTAATCATCATTCACCCTTTATCAACCCTATCCCTGATTTCACGTCGCCTCAATCTGTGATAGATTTGAGGGGGATTACCTATACCCTTAATTGGGGCAACCACTTCTTATTATTGTTAGTGCAGCTTTACAAGACAAGCTACACGACAACAAGGGAAAATGTAGACACCAAATTTGGGTCTTACGATGCCCTGTGCCCCACATCTCGTCTCGCAACCTAACCCTACCTCACCACCTAAACCTTACACACTTAATTATTTATTAATTACCTTATAATTAATAAATCCACATCTCCAACCCTGCCACCTCACCTTGCCACCTCACCATGACCTAGCCCTAACCCTAAACTAACCTAATTAAGACCTATAACTTGGTCTAGACCCACACCCATGACTCATCACCCCTCACCCGCACCAAAACAAACCTAATAATGACTTGACCAAGCCCACAACTGACCCCTTAGGAGAAAAGGAGGGAAAGTTGGCTATTTTACTAAAAATAGCCAACTTTGACCTAACCGACATCGGTCCCTATGCGACCGGCGTCGGTTAGGTAACCATCATCAGTTCCCTGTAAATGACCTCCCCCAACCAAAACTAAGGGAGGAAAATTTATTTTGCAATCATCTGAATTCATTTTACAGAAAGGAGTATTGAGCCCAAGACTATAACTGAGCAACTAGATCACTATCACACTCATCCAAACATTGGGAGAGTCGGAGGATAGCTTCATCAGCTCACTTCCGATTGCCGGATCATCCCAACTGAGCCTTTCCTTTGCCACTACATTCCTTGGACCTACATCCGTATCAAAAACTAGTACGTAGTCTCTCTTATTATCTTGTATGCTTCTAGACACTACTTTGTGTGAACTTTTGATTCATAGTGATTATAAGCTCACTCCTGGATCTACCACCCGGTAGCACCCTACACCTAACCTTCATTCATCCATCTATATATTGCCCCAAAGATAGCCTTCTCACTCTCTGAGTCTTCTCTATCACCCTACAACTCCCCTCAACCATCTACTAACCTTCTAAGCCCCATAACCACCTTGTAACCAACCTCCATTTAAAAGCCCGTAAATCACTGCCCCTACCGATATCGGTCATCTCCTACCAAGATGTCGGTTTTATAATCGTGGTCGGTTATCTAGTGACCAACTTCGGTCATCGCGTGACTTATACCAAAAACCAACCTTTCACCTATTTACCTCCAAACAATATCATATCCAACTTTTTCTAGCTATGCCTCAGAACTTGATCTCAATGTATCAATAACCAATGACCAAACAAACAACATGATATTTTATTATTGGTAGTTTAGTCTCTATTGCTTTTAGTAACGAGGTACATAAATCGTGGTTTCAAAATAGCTTCTTTATTATCATTTGCATTAATTGGTATTAAAAGGGAAATGACCACCTTCGAAAGGAAGTCTAATATTTCCTGGGCCCAAGGCAGTTCCCTCACTTATTGTTTAATGAAAATCTGGTGGTCTTGCATTCTTATTTACAGGTAGTCCTTCCCAGACAAAAAGGAGCTCTTCACAATTGATCTGATCTCTCTGTGGTATGCGCACACCTTCCCAACACTCAACAGGTATTCCTCCTAGCCCTAACCCTTATCTGTTTCTCAAGAGAATGAAAAGATAGAAGTAACTCTATTCGGAACTAAATTCATGTGAAACAAATACTCTCCAATTTTTATCCCAAGTCATAAAGTGTGTCTATCCTACGGGTGATCTGGGGTATAATTCCTTTAGCCGGATTTTGATCGAGCCTCGCAAGGTCTCGATAGCTTCTGACTTCTTTTCTACCTTGGCCAAGATTTTATCCCTTTCTTCTCTATTCCCCTTATTATTCTCTTGAAACTCCTTGAGTTTCATTTCATGTGTAGCAACTAGGATGCTTTCCACTCTATCTCTATCAATGTAATTGTCATATGCAACTTCAACAACTTGTGCGGTAGCCTTTACCTCTACAAGGAGTTTGGTATATCGAGCAATGATCTTGACAACCTTCAACTTATCTTCCTTTTCTTGGCATGTCAGTGCCTCTTCTATAAAGTCTAAAGTGAGTGATCGTTTTCCATCATGAGGATGCGATTTAAGTCCTCTAGGAACTGCAAGGTTGATTCATATTTTTACTCGGGTGGCACTAGGTTAGGATGCTTTAAAACAATAGAATTTGTAATCATTTTAATTTTCTTGTGTAATCCGCGCACACTTTCCTTCTCTTCTTTTAGTTCACACCTTACTTGCACACCGATAAGATATTTTTGCTTCAATCCTTTTCTCTTCTTAACGAGATCCTCCTTTTTCTTCTCCAATTCCTCCTCTAGAATCTCACCCTATCATTCCTCCCAAAAATTATGGCCTCAATCTCAACTGAAACTGTGTTGAGTGCATTACAGACTTTCTCATCATCAGTTTTTGAGAATTTTCCAAGGGATTTACTCCTTTCATCTCTGGCACCTTCATCAACGCTCTCTAACTTACTTCAAACTCAGGTTCATCCACGTGGGACTCGAACACCCAAGATAACATCTTTTTGGTTTGTGGATATGTGCCTTCTTCATCAAACGAAGTCATATCCAGAGTTTTTCTGTTGGTATGGTGCTCTAGAAGCACGCATGTAACAACTTTATTGGATAATTCATGTATCCCATCCATTTCCCTTATGCTTCCATTACGCCCTTCCCACATGTTCGCGCAGCCCTTGGGAAGTTTACCGCTAAGTTGGGATTCCAACCCATGATGCCATATTATTTCCCAATGCTCTCTTCTTCCATTTCCTTCAAAATTTCATCTGCGCTCCACTCTAACTCCTACTCCACCAAGTCCTTAATGATGCTCATTACTTCTCTTTCCATGGCTTCTTCCACTTGTTCCTTAGTGAGGCTTGGGGTTCTCTAATTTTTGTGCCTACTGTTCACTCACCCATTTTCTTGTTCATTTGCTTCCTCCTCATCATTCTTATCTTCATCTTCCTCCTCCTTAGAGTTGTGTACATTATATACTAGATGGTATTGACCTCCCTTAGGATCTTCATCATCCCTATCACCAATGTAGGCTTCTAGGCTCTCTGTTTCCACTAAGTCTTCCTTTTCTTGTCATCTTCGCTTCTTCCTAACTGGTGATTCTAGTATAGGAGATTCTTCCTTCTCTTTCTCCTTAATAGGAGACATCTTCCTTGGTGATTATTCATGTGTGAGGGGCCCTTCATGCTCTTTTATCTCTTCTTCTAGGGTATTTTCCTTGATTGGGGACTTCTTCCTACGTGTGTAAGTGCTAGGATTAGTGCTTGCTTCCAGCGCGCCCATAGATTGTGTTGTTTACACACTTGGTGCCTTATTCTCCTGCACCTCTTCTCTTTCCCTCTTCTTTGGCATGGCCTTTTTCCTCCCTATGGGGTCTTCTGGAATGGAGACATCACTCTCTAGATAGGTGAATTTCTCAAACTTAGGCCTTATGCGCATATATACCCTTGTTGTAGCCCTTCCACCGATCACCAATGTTATCAACTTCATCATTTGTACTTCATGGGAGACATACTTTTCCATGTATACATGCTTCTTAGGGTATACAAACTTCGGCACAGCTCACGGTGGTCTTGGTCTACCTCACTAAGGTCGAACCTTAGCCTTTTCACCTCCTTAAACCGGTTGACCCCTGCTTGGAATTATTGTGTGGTGAAAGAGAAGGGTAGCTTGCACCATGGACTCTTAGTCCCATGTGTCAATGTAAACCTGCCAATGCAAAAATGTTGATATACTGAAAACTCTACCTCTCAATCCACGAGCACGGAAATTGCTCGGGGATCCTCCACTCTACCCCTGAATTCTTTATGCATTTTCTTGCACCGATTTTCTAGGCACGCCTTATGAGCGATTGTCATGGTCTCACATGTATACTTCTCAAAAAAAATTATGGGCAAGGATCCTCTTTTGGATACTCCCAAAAAAATCCTCTGCCCATCAAGCACTCTAATCTCTCGAGAAGACAATGGTGAGAAGAATTTTTCTGAATAGTATCTTTTCTCCTTCCTGCACACTACTTATGATCTCATCCGCAATAAAGGCGGACAAGTTATAGACGGTCCCTTTTGAGATCTTCCGGTATACATTTAACCATGCCTTCTTTACTTACATCCATCTTTCTTGATCATTAAGCTTGGTGACCAAGCGAGTAGTCACCCTAATAATAAGGTTGGGGATTTCTATGATGTCAAAGTACCATGAACCCTTTTTGTACTCATAAGCCTCTACCATTTCCTTGATGGCTTCCTTATCCTCCAATTCTTTGTCTATGGATTCTCCTTCAAAATTTAGGCCAATGAACTTGGATATAAGCTAAGGGTTTATGTGCATATTGCAGCCTACAAAATAGAAGTGGTCTTCATATACGCACAACATCAACCAATGATATAGCCGCTCGGGCTTGCCAAAATAAGGCAACTCATATAGTTACAATAGCCATGCCTTCTCCAACTTTACCTTTACTTCATCGCTATATATTGGCATTTTGTTTGGTGTCGTCTTGTTAGTTGGATGAAATAGTTCCAATGCCATTTATTTCTCGGTATCACTCGTGCAATGGTTATAATCACTCACGAGGCCATTTGTCTCAAGTGTGAGACCCACTCTTTCCCTAGAAATACTCCATCTGGGTACTGCATTTCTACATACGAGCTAACGATGACATCGGCTTACTTTCCTTTTCCCTTTCCCTTCTATTTCTTTGGTGAAATAGTCACCTTCTTTAGTTCCATGTTTTCTTATTGGGTTATAACCTAAATCCCTCCTTCTTGCTCTGATCTACTACTCTGCTCCACTCTAAGGCTCCACTCCACGAAGAATCCTCCTTCTTCTATGCCCTAGTTGCCAAACCCTAACTAGGAACAAATTCTTCCACAAGATAACATATTATGAAAATAACTCTCCCCATGCCCATGTACTCTTTCCACTCTGGTTCATAGATCGATCTAGTTGCGCACTTTATGATTCTTCTTCCTTCGAAAAAATCTCTCTGGATGCCCTTGTTTGTAAGAGCTCGACTTTGCAAAAGCAAGGTAAATAATAACGTGCTTGACTTCATACTTATAGTTTTTTTCTCCTCTCCAGTAATAAATGATATACCACCTACCAACGTACTTAGCATTAAATGTGGATTTTTCCACTAGGTTGACCTTAAGTGCCCTTACCCACATGCTCAATCCTATGCGAAAAACCTTCTATAACCTTTTGGCACGTAAAAATCCAATCTGACCGAAGACTCTTACATGTTTGTTTGCAATGATGAAGGCATTTCTTCCATCCTTTACCTGATTTTTTTCCTCACCTACCTCATGTTGTTCTTGTGCTCTTCATCCTTTATATGTGGTATTTGTTATAACCTTCTTGACACCATAATTCATTATCTACTATTTCCCCATGTGCTTTCTCAATCTTACACGCTTCCTTCTACTGGGCCATTCAACTTTTACTATTGGCTTATACTTTACTTTGCACTACTCCACCCCACACTAAAACAAATGTGCGGTCCTCTGCACATACAAAACCTTAGAAAATAATGTGGTTACCGGTGCACAAGGAACAAAACAATACAAATGGAAAGGAATAAACAACGAGAAAGGGAAACAAAAGAAAGGGAAAGCAATAAAGGAATCCCTAAAATAGATGTCAAAATTACATTATTTACAAACACCAAGAAGAATTATTTATGGTAGGGCTTCAACCTAATCCCATTGAAATGACTTGGTAATCTCACCCCATCTAGCACTTGTAATTGGAAAGCTCCTGAATCAAGGGCAAGAGATGATTTATGGTCATAGCCAATGGAATTTCAACTTCCTGAGATAACACAAAAACTTGAAATCATACAAAAACACCATATGCCCAACCTTAAACTATATGTTCTTGATATGACGATCATGTCAAGCCTTTTGTCTTGCTTTTACTCTTTCCGACTCCATCTAGCAAGTGATCACCTTTTGTCTAATTATATCAACTTATCAATCCTCTCTTACAACACTTATTCATCATCTAATCCTCCCTGTGCACTATACACAACAATGGTAACATGAATTCAACTGGAAAAACAACCTCTCCACGAAACACCAACTAAAATGGTGTGATCTTGTTCAATATTTTGTAGTTTGTCTTGTATTCCCTTAGAACGGATGATAATCTATCATCCCAATCTTGTCTTCCAATGTCGTAGATCTTTGTCAATACGTGAATTAGTATTTTGTTAAATGCCTCGTAGTTCCATTCACTTGAGGGTGATAAGGGAAGTCTTGTGATGGGACACCATAAATTTTGCTAACGAAATCCTGACTTTGTTTCATTTAGAAAATGTGTACCTCTATCACTTGTCAAGATTAAAGAACATCCATTCCTGTTGATTATGTTCTCCCATAAAAATCTAGCGATTGTCGCTGCAGATAATCCTTTATAGGCATTTCTGTGCCCATATTATCAAGTTATCGGTGCAAGTAATGATATATCATGAACTAGTCCTTCATGTGGTTGCAAAATTGTCCTTATAAATTCGATTGCCCATTTTTCAAATGGTTCAATGTTATTGTTAGTCGTAAAGGAATTTCATCCCTCTTTTTAGGTTTTCCAAGGCACTGGTAATGGTCACAGGCCTTGCAAAACTCAATATAATCTTGGTAGATGGTTTCCCACCAAATCCCTACCATTAGAATCTTCCACATGGTAGCATTTCCTGCATATTGTCCTCTTACAATCCCACCATGTGCTTCCTCCATAATTTCCATGTGCTCATGTTCCAATACGCATCAGCACATAACCTCATCATGTCCTAACTTATACAGATCTCCACTAATCAACATGTAGGGTGCAACATATATTGCTAATTGCTTCCTCTCTAGAGCCTTCATCCCTTCTAGTGCCACACCAGTTTTCAAGAATAAAACATTATATTCCAAGTCCAAGGGAAAATTTCGCAACCTAAAAAGTTGTGCGTCTGACATGGTATCCTCAATACTTTGTGCATCCTCCCTTGAGTCAATCCTTGATAAGTGGTCAGGCCCTGAATTGCTCTTCCCTAGTTTTATAACCACCGTGAACTCAAACTCTTAGAATAATAGGACCTAACGACATATGTGCCCTTGAAAAATGGGCTTGTTTGCTAAGTATTTCAATGCCATGTGGTTTGTATAGAATATAAAGGGTGTTTCCAACATGTTCTCATGCACGAACTTATGCAACGCATAGATCGTTAACAATGCCTCGCACTCGTATTTATGTAATTTTGCTATGCCTTTGTCAACTTCCTACTTACAAACCAAAAGGGGTGATCAAAACTCCCCTTACCAGTTGTCATTATTACTACTCGCATAGATGTTCCAAAGGCATCAACATGCACATGGAAAGGCTTATCCCAAGAAGGAAAGCATAGTATGGGCGTAGTGACAAGTTTATCCTTTAAATTGTCAAATGCCTTCTACTGCGCCTCTCCCCAATGAAAGTCACTCTTGTGTTTTAGCAATTCCTCCAAGGGCACGGTGATCTTGGCATACCCCTTGATAAATTTCTGTAGTACCCCATATGCCTAAGGAATCCGTGCACTGCGCTTTTACTAGTAGGCTCCCCCAATCCCACAATAAATGCAACTTTGGTGGGATCCACTAGTAGGCCTTCCTTACATATAATATGTCCCAAAAGGGTTCCAAACGGAGTAGCAAAGACACATTTCTTAATGTTGATGGATATCCTCAACTATCGACATCTCTTAAACATCAACTTCAAATTATCCCAATGGTATTTTAACAGCCCATACACAGTCCAGTCATCCAGGTAAACTTGAAGAAATTTATGGATGAAGTCTTGAAATTCTTGTACCACAATGCGCGACAACACAACAGAATAGTCTTCAATCCAAAAGGCATAACCATGCAAAAAACTTCCCCATTCAAGGTGAAAGTTTTCTTTCTCTAGTCTTTCTTTGCAATCCCGACTTGGTGATACCACGAGAACCCATCCATAAAGGAGTAGACCTTGTGCCCATTACTCCCTCCATAATTTTTTTATTAAACGGGGTTGGGAAAGGATTGATGACACATACTCGCATCCAGTCCCCGTAGTCCACAGATCTTTATTCTTCCATCCTTCTTGATAGTTATGACCATTGGAATCACCCATTCTGATTCCTCAATGGCCTCAATAATGCTTGATGTCATCATTTTGTCTATCTCCTCCTTGAACTTTAATCACAAGTTAGGATTCATCCGATAAGGTATCTTCTGAATCGACATGCACCCTCCTTCAACTTGATCCTCATTTCCCATAAGGAATGGTGAACGCCTTTGAGCTCATGGTACTTGCGAGGGAAAAAATCCTAAAACTCGTGTAATAGATCAATGATCTTAGAAAATTATTTCTCCAACCAATAATTCCCAATGATAGCTACCTTAGGTTCTATCTTTGTCCCTATGTTAACCTTATTTGTTTTCAAGGGTTCATGGTAGGTGCGTTCTCACTCACCAATTCTATCTATAACTTCACATGTACCTTGAATGGTTAACATCCCAACTTTCCATCTCCTCACCATCTAGTACATATACCATTTTTCCATTTTCCTTTTCAATGCATGCACACTCAAGCTATATTTATTCTAATTCTTCTTCATTGAAACATGCCTCCAAACAAGGCTCACCTAAAAATTCACTAGCCTATCTTCTATCATAGCACTATCTCCCATTGTAAGGCATTTGATTACTTGTAATGCCTTATCCACTGATGGATTTGTACTCCTATACTCGAAAGATTGAATGAGATCAACCGCTAAATCCTACCAATTACTTATTTGACAACGCATCTCCAAATAAATATAACATGCACACGCACAACCCTGTAAGGTGGAATATAACTTATGCACCCATAACAAAGGTGGTAATGCTTCTACACCTTTTATCTAGGCCTTCTCACATGCTTGGACATGAAATGAGGTGGTCTCTTTACCATGGTAGTCTTGGATGACAGTGGGTGCATTGCTCCTGGAGAACCTAACAGAGAATGTGACCCTTACCTCGCATCATTCTAGAATGATTTCCCAATGTGTAGCCCACCAGCATGTTGCAGTTCCGAGTAGGTTATAGTTGAACATCTCTCTTCTCTTGACCTCATATTTCCACTAAGCCTCCATTTCTCGCAAGAAATCATCAAGGTTGGCTCCTCTAGAGTAACTTGGTAACTTCTTCCCTCCTAGGTGCTTGACCAAACATGCCCTTGTTACCCTTATTACAGATCCTCTCAACTGTCACCCAATCAACTCATAAGTCCCATGCACCCAATTTTCACATGCCATGCTAGTGGTATCACTCAAGGACTAAGCATCTTCAAACTGGATAACTCCCTCCATGGGATGAATTATCTTAGGGTCTCTAATGGAGCGCACATAAATTTTGTCAAGTAATTCTTCTCCCAAGGGCTCAATATAAGGGGATGATGAATTGTTCCTCCTTATTCTCAAAACTTATATACCCCTTGTTAAACCGATGGTCAACATTATTTTTGTAACACCGGGGGTGGCCAAGAAATGCTGGAAAATTATCTCGCCTCTGTGAGTGCCAAGATGTCAAAGTCTCCAATGAATTTTTCCCCTTGAATAGTGATAATTACATCCTTCAAGACACTAATGGGCACTTTGCGTTTGTCTTGTTTTCCATATACAACACATTCGAAGATGGCTGTAATGCAGGAGTTTCCATTTGATGCCATGCATCCAAGGTAAGAACATTGACCTCCGCTCCCATGTTAATGAGGATATTACTCAGAAGCTAGCCATCAATAACTTCATTCAAAGTAATCTCCTTATCATAATCAAGGATGTGAGGAGGAAGGTTTACATGCAAAACTTGCCTTTTGCGCTCTGCTCTAGCGCATGGTACCTTCTCCTGCAACCATTCTTCTAACAAGGGAATAATATTCTCTTGCCTTAACATCCTATATACTTCCTTGAATTCATCCAGTCCTCCTTGAGCCTTGGTATTCTTCTTTGCTCCAACCGCTTTGAATACTCCTTTAGACATTGGATCTCCCCTTACAAACTACGAATCACATCCATAGTCTCTTAATACACTTACTTCTATGAGTAGGGTCTGCATACTTGTTGGGCCCCTAAAATATTAGCTAAGTATAAGAAGGCACGTGGGCATGCAAGGCCTATTTGAAGAAGGGCGCGTAAGGAGAAAGCACGTAGGACAAGGTTTTAGGAGGGTTTAGTAGAACCAGTGGCACACACGCGCAAGACAAAGAAAAGATTTTGGGACTTAGCCATATTTGTCATATTGGGTAGAACACGAGGAAAACATGACCTGACTGTGCATGCGGAGTGGATAAGGTGTCACCTGCAACTTGGAGCCCACGAAGGAATATACCTTGCGATAGAAGATTCCAGAAGGTCATCATGGCGAAGGATGGAGAGCTCACATCTGAAGGAGCATGCTCCCATGGAGGACCACTTGGACACATGGCAATTGATCTACAACTTCAAAAAGGCATGGCGGTGCTTGCTAAGGCTATATATACAAGCGCCCAAAGAGAAGAAAAGGAGGGATGCATAGATAGAGAGATATACTTGATACGAAGAGAATGGAAAGAGGTGAAGCTATGCAGGAATACTGTGAGAGCTCTTTGGGTTGGGTTTAGAGGATATGTAGGAGTATGTTGTATCAAGGGGATGGGTCTAAATATTGGTTTTTACTATGAAGGGCTTAAGTCCAGTTTTGATGCATGGCATTGGTCTACACTATTATATGGATATGTGATTTCCTCGAGTTAGTGTAATGTGGTAATCAACATACTTAATATGAATACATGTGGTTCCAATTTTTACTTATATTAGTATGGATGGATTTTATATATATTTCATATAAAGGGGTGTAAACCCCAGCATTTCCTTTCTACTATAATTCAGATCTATGTTATGTAATGCTTTTCTTATCTTAATGAATACATTGGTCTAGAATCCCATTCTGAGCTCTAAAATGAATGTATGGTTCATTTCCAGTCTCTTCACTTAATTTTCTATCATAACTAATTCATTATCACACAAATCACATAAAGGAGGGGCTCGGTGTGCGCACGTGCCTCGGTTGAGCACCCAACGTCTGCTTTGGGTGATAGGCCGATGTGCATGGGATTTCCTTGTTCTTTGAAAGGGCATAGAATTGACTACATCTTGGTTCCATTTCCGAGACATCTTTTTGAACTTTTTGTGAGAAATGACATGCATATTTGTCTTTGTAATGTGTAATGACAGAGTACCTAACTTTAGAAAGTTTTGAAACATGGTTTAAGAGCATGGAGGATGAGTTTTCTCAAAGATTCAACATTGGACCTTAGTTCAATGCACGTAGGTGGGTAGAAGAGAACATATACCATAAGCTGTATGAGACATTATTTTTTTGCTTCTAAGTAGAGCTATACGAATGGCTTTCAGCATATGTATCCAGATCAAGTTGATACTATAGATCACGCTCGTGGACCCAAGATGACTATCGAGAGTTGTTGAACAAAAATTTGACTTGGATGCGTGTTATTGATCACTTTGGTAGAAGGGAGTGCTTTGGAAAGTTACACTTTAGAATATGCTATTTTGATGTATTCTTTCCTAGAAGTTGCTGAGTTAAATTTTATGAGGGAGCCTAGAGGATCATTTTTGAGTGTTATTCCTCTGGCTATGAAGATATTGGTTGTTACTTTGAGTTAAGAAGCATTCTCGATTTCTAGCTAAACTACTCTGAGTACTAGGAGAGGAAGCTAGGGTGAAGGAAGATGGCAGACATTATGGCTGAAAAGGAAAGGGAGGAGAGACAAATCAAGTATAACGAAGCTCATGAAAGGGAGATTACTAGATAACGTGAGGTTGCATGTCGATGGATCTCAGAGGTAGACATTGCATGAGAGGGTGTTGAAGTTCATGCAGAGGAAGTGGAGCCTAAGCGGTATATGTTACTCCATTTGTGAAAATGTAGGAGAGAGGCCCTTGACTTCTGATGAGATTTTTTTGCATGGAGAAAGAATGGCTGTTAGTGTGCATCTCGAACCCACCTGCAACCAAACCTTGGTGCTTGGTTTTTCAAATCAAGGGAGAAGTATTGATAACCTAGTTGGTATCGAGTGGGAGTGACCAATTAACACCTAGGAGATATAATTTTTCATTTGGAATGTCCATGGCTGCACATACCATTCGGTGTTTGGAGGAATTTTTGGGCAAAGTGCAAGTACCTAATGTTTAGGCAACGCATCTGGGAGTGGCTCGAGATACACTTTTGGCAGTGAAGAAATCTTGTAGACCATTGGTGTGTAGTTCAGTGGGATGTTGGGGACACTAGGCACAACCACTTCATTCCCATTACTGGTTACATGAGGATCTGGAGGTGGAACTGGTGGATCTAGAGGCACAGGATCTAGTGAATCTAGTGGATCTGGAGGAAACACTATGGAGGAAACACCAGAGGGAACCAAGGATCTAGATTAGGAGGATAGGGGCCTCAGCCACCTCCTCAGGTGTTATTTGAAATGTCTTTACACTTTACATATTACCAAGGTATAAAGGATGTTGCGGAAAACGTGCACAAGTGTGAATTACTATGGCGCACGAAGGGGATCACTACCCCAGAGTGGAAGGAAAGTTAGTTTTCAACAAAATTGCAAGGGCGTGCACATAGCTAGTATAGGAAGTATGATCCCTATCAAATAGTGGTAGAATACACCACATTAAAGAATGCCTCTTCCTAAAAGAGTTCCATATACTGAGTTCAATCAAAAGAGTATCAACACTTTAAAGGAGATCCAATGTAATTGCAGAGAGTGTGCGAGAGTATGATGCATGGTTTAAAAATATCTTGTCAAAACTGTCATATGAAATTCACCCTTCACAACATGCTCAATGGTTTTTTGGAGGGTTGATCACTCCATTTAGGAGGGAATTATCACATAAAACATTCACTGACCCACGTAAGGATTTAGAGGCTACCTTATGCGCTAAGGTAGTTGGGAGTGTTGATACTAGTGTGAGCCCCTTTTTGGAGGCTCAAATCACTGCCATGGCCAAACAGTTAGAGAATTTGTCTACAAACTCTACACATGAGACTTGTAGTGGTATTTGGTGCGTGGATTGTGAAGTAGAGGGGCATGCTAAGGATAGTTTCCCCGGAAGTCAGTACGTGCCATAGCAGTAGATTGTGAAATTTTTCATGGGGACCATGATGTGAGTAAATGTCCCTTATTATAGTGCATAATTTGAAAGAACGTGTCTTTCTATTGCAAGATATACACCTCTACGACCGGGTAAGTGCAGCAAGTTGGGGGACAAAAAGGGGGTCATAAGTGGACGTCATATTGTAAATAACAACATAATATCAACTTGTAGGGATTATTAGAAATACATACACTCAAAATTAGAAAAACTTATATTAATATGAATCGTAGCATCCAAAATCTAGTTTCTAAAATACTAATTTTTTTAAAAAATGGACAAGATTAGCTATATTAAACTCTCAAAATTCAATGACTTGGTTTTTTTTTTTAAAACGCCTATAAAATTATAGTCTGTTTTCCCACAATTTGGATGACAAAAAATTGATATATATTGTCTCTTCTTTGGTGAGAAGTTAGATGCCACTATCTATCTTGGGATGGATTTTATTTTTATTTTTTTGAGTAATATTTTATTTTTTATGATTTTTTCTGTGAAAGTGGTATGAAAACATAAAGAAAACAAAGCACTTTCCGTTTGCCCACCATAACTTCATAAAAAAATATTGAAATCAAATAATTTTTTTTTTTTTGAACATGTATATAATTTCACCACGGTTGGGATGGTATAAGTTTTATCACATTCTGATAAGTGAAACAAAATTTACAGTCTTAAACCTAGACATAAACATTCACGGGAAAAAGTGTCTTAAAGACCTACTATTAGTAAAAAATTATAAAATGATATTTATCCTATTCTATTTACTTTAAAATCAGTATTTCTACAAAGCTAACAGTCTCTCCTACGCAATCGTACCATTTTTATGACATATTTTTTACTTTTCGGCATGGTTCAAGTCTGTGGAAGACTAAATTTGATGTTTTGTTTTTAATGTAAAATTCAGGATTTGATGTCCACTTAATTGTCCCCCAACTTGGTGCACTTACCCACCCATGATACTAAGGATTATCGGCTTATTGACCAAATCCATGAGGCCATTGATAACGGTGTACACCCAGACCATCATCCTTGTCGCCGGTTCCAAGGAAGATGGTCACAAGTTATAAAGGACGCATGGATGGAGGAGTGCATGGAATATGTTCTCACAGAGGATTCCATGGTTACAACAACTACGGATGAGGGAGAAGTGAGTTCCCATAAAGAACTCTGCTATAACCGTGTATCCACGAGAACATTACAAGCATGGGTGTCTAGATTTATGCGGTGCTCGTGGTGCGGGAATAAGCATAAGTATGAGGAGTTCCATGAGTTGTTTGAGTACATGAGACAACAAAGACTTTGAAAGGAAAAAGGCACTTTGGGATGGTGAGTATAAAGAAGGCCAACACACAGTGGATGCCTAGAGTGGTGTGTGAGTCAAGGTTAGAACCTGTTTTGGTGACAACATGAGCAGAGGCTATGCATGCCAAGGAAGTACCAAGGAAAAGGACTCTAGTCTCAAGAGAAGAAGTGGTGCACAAGAAGTATCTAGACCCTTCCCACCAGAAGGAAGTGTATCAAGAGACAATGGATGTCATTCAAAGTTTGTAGGGAGAAATCTAGTGTCTAAAGGAGTAGTCTAGAAGCAAGAGCAAAGGAGGAATGTTGAGGCTCCATAGAAGGACCTGGATGAGGTCAAGGAAGTGTGTAAAATGTTAAGGCAAGAGAATATTATTCCCTTGCTAGGAGAATGGCTACGGAGAAGACACCACGTGCCAAAGCAGAGCGTAAAGGCAAGTGTTGCATGCAAACCTCCCTCCCCATAGCCTTGACTATGACAAAGAGATCACACTAAACATAGTTATGGATGGTCAGGGTGTTTGGTAAAATATTGATTGATACAGGAGAAGAAGTCAATGTTCTTAGATTGGATTCTTGGCATCAAATGGGAAGGCCCACATTACAACCATCTTTGAATGTGTTGTCTATGGCAAAAAAATATGGCAATGCCCATTGGAGTATTTAAGGATGCAATGATCACCATTAAAGGGGACGAGTTTCTCGGAGACTTTGAATTCTTGGCACTCACGAGGCAAAAAAATTTCTAGCATTGTTTCAAAGGCCCATGGTGCTATATAAGAACAATGTTGAACTGAGGTTCAACAAAGGATATATCAGTTTCGAGAACAAGGAAGAACGGGTCATCATCCCTTTGACGGATGGGAAGTCGGTGCCTTACACTAAACCTTTGGGAGAAGAGGTCCTTGATATAATTTATGTGTGCTCCATCGGGGACCCGAGAGATAATTCACCATATAGGAGTTATCGATTTAAGGATGCTCAGTTTGTGAGTGATACAATAAACATGGCATGTGACAATTGGGCACATGAGACCTATGAGTTAATTGGGTGATAGTTGAGGGGGTATGTAACAAGAGTGACCAAGGCGCACTCACTCAAGCACCTAGGAGGAAAGAAGTTACCAAGTTACTCTAGAGGATCATACCCTGAAATTTTCTTACAGACATGGAAGCTCAATGGAAAAATGAGGACGAAAGAAGATGGATGCTCAATTATAACCTACTCAGACTACAAAGCGCTGGTGGGCTACACATCGAGAACCTCCTGGAGTGGCATGAGGTAAGAATCATGTTTTCTATAAGGTTTTCCAAGAGCAACGCACCCACAATCATACAAGACTACCATGGTAAAGAGACCACTTCATTTCATATCCAATCATGTGAGAAGGCCTAGATAGGAGGCACATAAGCCTTACCACCATCATTATGGGTGCATAAGTTGTATTCCACACTACAAGGTTGTGCACGTGCATGGTATATCTATTCATTAACACTCCTCTAGATAGGAAATTGACAGAGATAACAAACTGATCTCATCCAATATTTTGAATATCGAGCACAAAGCCATCAGTGGATAAGGCATTATAAGTGATCAAGCACCTTACGATGGGGGATAGTGCCATGGCAGAAGACAGGCTACTAGATTTTCTAGGTGAGCCCAATTTAGAGGCACGCTTCGACGAGGATGAATCTAAGGAGATACAACTTGAGCGTGTGTGCATAGAAAAGGAAAAGGGGAAGATGGTTTATGTCATAGATGGTGAGGAAATGGAAATTCTAGATGTTAACCAATCTATAGTACGGTGGATGTTATAGATAGTTCTCGATGAAAGGACATGCACCTACCATGAGCCCTTGAAGATGAATAAGGTTAACATTTGGTCAAAAGCATAACCCAAGGAAGCTATCATTGGAGACTATTGGTCGGAGGATGAGGTTTCAAAGATCATTGATCTGTTACATGAATTCCAGGATTTATTCCCTTGTGGGTATCATGAGCTTAAAGGCATCAACCATTCCTTTGGGGGATAAGGATAAAATCAAGGAAGGTGCTTACATGATCTGAAAGAGGCCATATTAGATGAACCCAATTTTGCACATACGGGTCAAGGAGGAGATAGAAAAAATGATAGCATCAGGAATCATTGAAGTTTTTGAAGAGTCAGAATGGATAAGCCTAATGGTCATCAACATCAAAAAGGAAGAAAGGATTAGATCTATGTTGAATACAAAGACCTTAACACAAGGTATGTGTCATTGATCCCTTCCCAACCCCATTTATTGAAGAAATCTTAGAGGAGTTGCAGGCGCAAAGTCTACTCTTTCACGGATGGGTTCTTAGGGTACCACCAGGTGAGGATTGTAAAGGAAGACCAGAGAAAGACAACTTTTTCCACTGAATGGGGAAGTTTTTCCTATATAGTCATGCCTTTTGGGTTGAAGAATGTTCTGTTATGTTCTCGCGCATTGTAGTACAAGCCTTTCAAGACTTCATCCATAAATTTCTTCAGGTCTATTTAGATGATTGGACTATGTATGGTCTAGTCAAAGACCATTGTGATAACTTAAGACTAATGTTTGAAAGGTGTCGATAGTTGAGGATATCCCTCAACATCAAGAAGTGTGTCTTTGCTACCCCATTTGGAACCTTATTGGGACATATCATATGCAAGGAAGGCTTACTAGTAGATCCCGCCAAGGTTACAACCATTGTGGGTTTAGGGGAGCCTACTAGCCAAAGTGTCATGTATGGATTCCTTGGGCATATGGGTTACTATAGGAAGTTCATCAAGGGATATGCCAAGATTGCCACGCCCTTAGAGGAATTACTTAGACACAAGAGTTCCTTTCATTGGGGAGAGACACAATAGAGGGAATTTTACACTTTGAAGGATAGGCTTGTCAAAACACCCATACTACATTTTCCCATTTGGGATAAGCCTTTCCATGTTCATGTGGATGCCTTTAGTACAACTAGTTGGAGCATTATTGCACAACCTGGTGAAGGGATTGTTGACCATCCCTTATGTTTTACAAGCAAAAAGTTAACATCAAGAAACAAAAATTACACCACTACTGAGCGTGAAGCACTATCCATGATCTATGTGCTATAAAAGTTTAGGAAATATCTACTGGCAACACCATTTGTATTCTACATGGACCACATGACATTAAAATACTTGGTAACCCATTCTACAAGGACACATATGTCAATGGGTCCTGCTATTTCAAGAATTTGAGTTCACGGTGGTTGTCAAGCCGAGAAAGAGTAATTTTGGACCCGACCACTTATCTAGAATCAACTTAGGAGAGGACACGCAAAGCATTGAGGATATACCATGCCAGATGTGCAAATGTTTAGGTTACGATGCACGCCCTCAGACTTAGAGGATATTGTAGTGTTTCTCAAAATAGGTGTGGCACTAGAAGGGATGAAAGCATTAGAGAGGAAGCAGTTAGCCATACGTGCTGCACCCTACATGTTGGTTAGTGGTGATTTGTACAAGCTAGGATGTGATGAAGTGTTGCACCGGTGTGTGCTAGAACATGAGCACCTAGCTATTATGGAGGAGGTGCATGGAGGAAGTGCAAGTGGACACTATGCAAGGGGATGCCACTACACGTAAGATATTACAAGCTGGGTTATGGTGGGAGACCCTATATCAAGATTGCAAAGAGTATTGCAAGGCATGTGATCATTGTCAGCACCTTGGCAAACTAAGGCGGAGGGATGAAATTCCTTTGCACCCTATTCCAAGTACAAAGCCATTTGAAAAGTGGGCCATAGATTTTGTAGGTCCCATTTCACTAGCCACACATAGGATGGGATCATGCTATGTAATCACTTACACAGATTATTTGACAAGATGGGTAGAAGCAACACCTACCAAGGATTGTACAATGGCTATAATAGCCAAGTTTCTATGGGAAAATATTATTACAAGGTATGGATGCCCGTTGAGTTTAACTAGTGATATGGATTCACATTTCCTCAATGAGACCATCAATATTATGTTAGCATAGTTCATGGTGGCTCATCATAAGACTACCCCTTACCATCCACAAGAAAATGGAACTGCCAAGGCATTTAATAAAATACTGAGTCATACCCTGACCAAAATTTGTGAGGTCAGACAAGATTGGGATGAAAAAGTATCCACAGTTCTATGAGAATATAGGACAACCTACAAGAGGTTGAATAAATCCACACCATTCTAATTGGTCTTTGGCACGGAGGCTATCCTACCCGTTGAATTCATGTTACCTTCTCTATGTATAGTGCATGTAGGAGGATTGGCCGAGGAACAAATGCTGGAAGAAAGGATTGACAAATTGATGAAATTGGACAAGAGGAAATCATTGACCAGGTGGAGTCAAAAGGATGAAAAGGCTAAACAAAAGGCATGGCATGACCGCAACATCAAAAATAAACAATTTGAGGTTGGGCAGATGGTATTGTTATATGATTCCAAGTTTCTGCACCATCCCAGAAAGTTGAAATTCCATTGGTTGGGGCCCTATATTATCTCGGATGTCTATGATTTAGGAACATACCAGCTGAGAGCACTAGATGGGACAAGATTTATAGGACATTTCAATGGGAGTAGGATGAAGCCCTACTATAAATAAGTCTTCTTGGTGTTTTTAATAAGGAAATATTTCCAGTTAGTTTAGACTTTCCCTTTATGCAATTTCCTTCTTGTGTTTCCCGTTCTTATCATTTTTTCCATTGTGTGTTTTGCACCTTGGGTGACGGTAACCACATTAATTTTTGAAGGTTGTGTATGTGTAGAGGACCGCGCATCTATTTTAGTGTGGGGTGGAGTGATGCAAAGTATAGCCCATAATACAAGTTGAATTGGCAGTCGAAGTTGTGGTGAATGGCTCGGTTGATGGATACAAAGTGCACAAGGATGAAGGAAGCACGTGGAAGAAGAGGTGGAAGAAAAAGGTTGGTGTCAGGAGAATACTTTAGAGAAACCACGTACAAAGGAGAAATAAGTGTAGGAATAACACAAGGTAGGCGAGATAAAAAATTAGGTGAAGGATAGAAGAAGTGCCTTCAACATTGTTGACATGCATGTAAGATTCTTCTATCAGGATGGATTGTTTACATGCCAGAATGTTGTAGAATATTTCATGAAAAATTGGGTGTGTAAGTGAAGGTGCATAAGGCCGGCTTGGTGGAAAAAGCTGCATTTAGTGTTAATTATGGTGGTAGGTAAAATAGCATTTAATGCTGGAAAGAAGGAAAAGCTATAAATAAGAAGTCGGGCACTTCATTATTTACCTTACGTTTACAAAGTGAAAAGAGTTCTCATAAACTAGGGCATCCAAAGGTGATTTGTGTGAAGAAAAATTAAGAAATCTAAGAGGATGTGACTAGAGTAGATCCACAAACTAGTAGGAAAGGAGTACACGGGCATGGTCGTTGAGAAGGAAGTTGTTGAGAAGTGCCATCTTGTGGAATAATTGTTCTAGTTAGGGTTTGGCAGCTAGGGCATGGTGTTAGGAGGGTTTCTTCATAATATTGAGCATTAGGGTTAGATAGAGTGGTAGAGTAGAGCAAGGAGAAGATGTTTGAAGTATTAACCTAACCAAGAAGAATGACACCAAAGAAAGAAACCACCTCACCTAAAAATAATAAGGGAAAGGGCAAGGGGAAGTAAACGGTTGTTATCACAAGAAAAAATGAAGAGTAGTATGCCGACATGCATTACTGGATGGGGTATTACTTTGGGAAAAGAATGGGAGTCTCATTTTTGGAAGATGACTGTGAGTGACTATAATCACCGCACTAGCACGATAGAAAAAAATAAATGGCTTTGGATTTGGTTCACCCAAAAAACAAGAGGACACTAGAGGGCATGCCCATATATAGTGACGAAGTAAAGGTTAAATTAGAGAAGGCAGGGTTACTACAACTTTATGAATTACCCTACTTTGGAAAACCTAAGCACCTCTATCAATGGCTAATGGCATGCATTCATGAAGACCATTTTTATTTCATGGGGTGCAAGATGCACATAACTCCTAGTTGATTTCCAAGTTCACATGCCTTATCTATGAGGGGGATAACATTGATGATGACCTAAGTGATAAGGAGGCCATCAAGGAAACAATATTTACGTATGACTACAAGAAAGGATCACAATACTTTGACATCGTAGAGATCCTAGACCCCATGATGAGGATGGTCGCATGCTTGGTAACCAAGCTCAATGATCAAGAGAGATGGACTCAAGTGAACAAGGCATGGTTGAACCTATGCATGAAAATATATGAGGGGACCATCTATAACTTATCCACTTTATCGTGGATGAATCATTAGCAACGCGCAAGAAGGTGAGATGATACTATTTAGCAATGTCCTCCTAACAATTTTTTTCTCGAGAGATTAGAGTGTCCGATGGGCTAGACAGTTTGTTTGGGAGTACCTAGAAGAGGATCCCTCACCCGTGAAGAGGTTTGTAAAATATACTTGTAAGACCATGACAACCACTCACAAGGAACGTTTAGAAAATTGGTACAAGCACATGAGGGACATGTTGGGGGAAGAATGGAGGATTATAGAGTAATTACCCGTGCTCGTAAAAGGAGAATAATAATTCATAGTATATCAACACTTCTACATTGGCAGATTTAGGTTGACAGATGAAACAATGAGCCCCTAGTGTAAGATTCCCTTCTCCTTCACCGCACATAATATTTCCAAGTGGGGGTAAATAGGTTCAAATAGGCCAAGAGACTAAGGTTCAACCTTAGTGAGGTGGATCAAGACCACAAAGAGCTGCATAGGAAGTTAGTTTACCCTAAGAAGTGTGCATACGTGGAGAGATATGTCTCCCACGAGATACAAATGATGAAGCCGAAACATTTCCAATCATTGGAAGGGATGCAACAAGGATATACCTTCACATAAGGCCAAAATTTGAAAAGGGTGCATACTTGGAAAATGATGTATCCATCCTGAGGACCCCATAAGAAGAAAGAAGCCCATGCCAAAGAAGAGGGAAAGAGAAGAGGTGTAGAAAGCACCAAGTGTTTAGACTACACAAGCGGTAAGCACGCTAGAGACAAGTGCTAAGCCTAGTACTTATGTGCGAGAAAGAATTCCCCGGTGAAAGCAAAGACTCCAGAAGAGGAAGTGTTAGAGCACAAAGAACCCATCACTCAGGAGAAGTCACCATGGGAGGAGGAAAAATAAGCATAATCTCCTATCAGGAAGAAGCAGAAGGTGACATAAGAGGATGACTTAGAGGGTAAAAAGAGCTTGGAATTATATAGAAGAAAAAGAGATGATGATGAACTTGAGGTAGATCAAGGCCCCCGTATTCAAAGTACATGACTCAGAGGAAGAAGGAGATGAAGAAGAAAATGAGTACATCTTTGTTAAGAGGAAGAATGAAAAGGATGAGGAGGATACTCGGAACAAAGGGGTAAGTGAATAATTTAAAAAGAACAAAGGACCCCAAGCCTCACAAAGGAACAAGTAGATGAGGCCGTGGAGAGAGAGGTAGAAAAAATCATCGAGGACCTAGTAGAGTAAGAGATGGAATGCAGCGAGGACACGGTGATGAATGAATCAGAGAAGGAAAGCATAGAAAAGGAATATGACAACATGGGAGGGGATCCCAGTTTGGTTGTAAGATTTCCTAAGGTTGCGTGCATGGGGAGAAAGAGCGTAGAAGCATCACAGTGTTCGAGGATGGGCTATATTGATGATCCAAACAAGGTGTTACGTATGCGCTTTCAAATCACCATACCAACGGAGAAACTCTTGGCTATGGCATCATTTGATGAGGAAGGTGTATACCCTTGGATGAGGAAAATGCTTTCTTGTGAATTTGAGTCCCACATCGACAGTCGAAATTCAAAGTAAGCTAAGGGGCCATAATGAAGGTGCCAAAGTCAAAAGGAGACAATCCCTTGGTAAATGCTTAGTAGCTATCGATGAAAAAATATTCAATGCACTGAACAAGGTTTTAGTTGAAGCAAAAGCTAGGATCTTCGGGAGGAACGAAAGGGTGAAGTTCTAGAGGAAGAACTGGAGAAAAAGGAAGAAGATCTTGAGGAAAGAACCAAGGAATTAAAGTGGGAGGAACTAATCAGTGCACAACTAAGGCATGAGTTAAAATAAGAGAAGGCAAGGGTGCATGAGGTTTACAAGAAAGTAGAGATGATCACAGATGCCATTATCTTGAAGCATCTAGATCTAACACCACCAAAGTGCAGGTTGAATGTATCCACCACTGGAGCCTATAGGACTTGACCTGCGTCCTCACAATGGAAAGGTGACCACACGCCTTGGAATATAACAAAGAAACATCGACGTGCAAATAGAAGGAGGAAAAGATGAAGGTTATGGAAATTGTTGTTGAGTACAAGAAATTCATCACCGATGTAAAAGCCGTTGCCCAAGTTGTTGAGGCCACCTATAACAATTGTGCCGATAGAGATAGAGTGGCGAGAATTCTGGTCACCACTCATGAAGCAAATCTCAAGGAGTCCCAAGAGAAGAATAAGGGGAATAAAGTAGAGTGAGACATAATTCTAGCTGAGGTTGGAAAGAAATAAGAGCCTATTGAGACCACTGTAGGGCTTAATCAAAAATCGGTGAAGGAGTTGTATCCCCAAATCATTTGAAGGATGGACACGCTTGAGGATTTAGGAAAATATTGGAGGGGATTGTGGAAAAAATGAATACCCAAGGATAAGGGCTAAGATTTGAGGATGTGAGAACCCTAGTCCGTGACCTCTGTCACCAAGCATAGAATGAAGTCAATACCTAGAATAAGTTTGAGGCAAACTTGACGAAATATTTCCCTCTCCTCTTGTAGAAGTAATCCTAGTTTCCACATTCTTTCATTCTTCCTCAAATTTGTCATTCCTTTATTCTTTCTCCAAACTATTCAAACACTGTCATTATTTATTCATTAAGAAGATGTTCCCAAGGGTGGAGAACATGTGTAGTGTGGGGTGATGTTGGGCCCCTAAAATATTGGCTAATTACAAGAAGGTGCGTGGGTGTGCAAGGCCTATTTGAAGAAGGGCGCACAAGAAGAAAACACATAGGATAGGGTTTTAGGAGGGTTTAGTAGAACCAGTGGTGCACGTGCGCAAAATAGAGAAAAGTTTTTGGGACTTAGCCATATTTGGCATATCGGGTAGAACATGAGGAAAGCATGACCCGACTATGTCCGCAAAGTGGATAAGGTGTCAACTTGGCAACTTGGAGCACACGAGAAGGAATATACCTTGCGATAGAAGATTTCAGAAGGTCATCATGGTGAAGGATGGAGAGCTTGCATCTGAAGGAGCGTTCTCTCATGGAGGACCACTTGGACTCATGAAAATCGATATACAACTTGATAAAGGCATGTTGGTTCTTGCTAAGGATATATATACAAGCATCCGATAGAAGAAAAAAGAGGGATGCATATATAGAGAGATATCTTGGTACAAAGAGAATGGAAAGATGTGAAGATAAGGAGGAATATTGTGAGAGGTATTTGGGTTGGGTCTAGAGGATCTGTAGGAGTATGTTTTATCAAAGGGATGGGTCTAAATATTTTTGTACTATGAAGGGTTTATGTCTAGTTCGATGCATGACATTGATCTGCACTATTATATGGATCTGTGATTGCCTCAGTTAATGTAATGTGGTTATCAACATACTTAATATGAATATATGTGGTTCTAATTTTTACTTATATCTAGTATGGATGGGTTTTATATATATTTCATATGAGGGGGTGTAAACCATTGTGCATTTTCTTTCTACTATAATTCAAATCTATGTTTTGTAATGCTTTTATTATCTAAATGAATACATTGGTCTAGAAGCCCATTCTAAGCTCTAAGATGAATGTATGGTTCATTTCCAATATCTTCACTTAAGTTTCTATCATAACTAATGAATTCTCACACAACTCACATAAAAGAGGGGTTAGGAACCCGCGCATGCCTTAGGTGAGTCTCTAGCACCCACCGGGTGATAGGCCGACGCACATGGGATTTCCTTGTTCTTTGAAAGGGCATAAAAATGACTATAATACTTCCCACACACCACTTATTCCCTAACAACCAGTTTCTATCTTGGCATCTCCCTAGCGTGCACGGAATTCACCTACGTCATCACCAATGCAAGTTCTAATCTTGACTCACGCGCCACTCTCGACATCCATTGTGGGTCGAGACTTTTTATGCTCACCATCCCAACGCCTTTGTCTTTCCGGTGTTGTTGGCTCATGTGCTTAAACAAATCAAGGAACTCCTCATACTTATGTTTTTTTCTGCACCATGAGCACTGCAATAGGTCAGGACACTCATGCTTATAATGCTCTGTAGACCCATAGTTATAACAGGTTTCTCGTGGAACTAACTTCTTCCTCCACCACAATTACTACAACCATGAAACCCTCCGTGAAAGCCTCTTCCACATTCTCCTCCATCTACGCACCCTTCATATCAGCGATCATCATCCTTGGAACTTCTTGCAAGGCTATTCTGGTGCACACTAAGATCAATAACATCATGAATATGGTCAATCAACCTGTATTCCTTGGTATCATGGGTCGTAGAGGTGCAAATATTACAGTAATAGGACATGTTCTTACAGATCACACACTCTAGTAAAGGAAATCTACTTACATCATGGTCCCCATGGTAAATCTCACATTCTATCTCCATTGTGCATACTAAATTCCGGGAAAATATCCTTTGCATGCCCTTCCACTTCACAATTTTTTTCACGAAATCCCACTACAAACCTCATGCGCTGAGTTTGTAGATAGATTCTCCAATTGTTTGGCCATTGTAGCAATTTGAGCCTCCGAAAAGGGCTATCACTAGTATCAATGATCCCAATAACCTCAACATGCGGGGGCATCTTCCAAGGCCTCATGCAGGTCTATGAAAGTCTTGTGTGACAGTACCCTTCTAAATGATGTTATCAATCCTTCAATAAACCATTGAGCATGTTGATAAGGGTGAATGTCATAAGATAGTTTTGAAAAGAGAGTCTTGAACTATGCATCATAATCCTGCACACTCTCTTCCATTCCTTGTTAGATCTCCTTCAGAGAGCTGATGCTCTTCTACTCAAATTAAGGGATATGGAACTCTGCAAGGAAGGCATTCTTCAAAATGGTGTAATCTACCACCATATGATGTTGGTAATACTTTCTATACCAGTTGTGCGTGTTCCTTTGCAACATCATTGCAAACTGACTTGATTTTCACTCTGGGGTAGTGATTACCTTTGCGTGCCACAACATTTCACATTTGTGCACATGTTCTGTAGCATCCTTAATACCCCTATAGTTCGGTAAGTGAAAATACATCTCAAAGAATACTTTTGGAGTTCGTTATGGCCATGGTCATCCCGATCTAGAGCCTTGGTTCCCTCTGGTGTTTCCTCCTCCACCAGATCCACTAGATCACCCTAGTTTTGTGCCTCCTAACCCACTAGATCTTCTAGATCCGCTAGGTCCACTAGATCCTCTAGATCCTAAACCACCAGATCCACCTCCTATAGCTGACAAATGGCCTAAAGTGGTCATGCCTAGTGTCCCCAACATCCCACTAAGCGCACGCCGATGGTTTGCGATATTGTCCCACTTTGCCGCTTGTGTGTCTTGTGCCACTTTTAGATGCGATACCCAAACCTTGTGTATTTGCACCTTTTCCAAAAATTCCTTTAAATACAGGAATGGTTTACGCAACCATGGATGTCCTGAATGAGAAATTATATCTCATAGATATATATCGGTTACTCAACCGATACTAACTAGGTTAACAATACTTCTCCCTTGATCCTAGGGGTTGGTCACCGGTGGATTTAGATGTGTGACAATGGCTCTCCTTTCTCCACATGATTAAATATCATCAAAAGTCAAGGGGCTTCTCTCCCACGCTTTCCAAGATGGGGTAGCACAGACTGCTTAGGTTCCACATCCTCTACGTGAACCTCAATTCATTCCTGTAACGTATGCCTCCATAAATCCATCACACATGTAACCTCACATTGTCTAGCCATCTCCATTTCATGAGATTCACTATATTTGAGTCATCTCTCTTCTCTTTCTTTTTTAGCCACAATCTCCACCATCTTCGACCACCCTAGCTTCCTCTCCCAGTGCTCAGAGAAGCTTAGTTGGCCATAGGGAATGCCTCTAAACTTAGGGTAATGATCAAGATCTTCATAGCCAAAGGGATAACATGTAAAAATGATCCTTTGGGATCCCTCAAAAACTCAAACTCAATAACCTATGGGAAATAATACGTAGAAATGGCGTATTCCAAAGTATAACTAGTCAGGACTCCTTTCCACCAGTGATCAACAACACACATCTAAGTCATATCTACATCATGTAACCTCTGGTAATCATCTTGGGTCCATACGCGTGATCTATAGTACTAACTCGATCTAGATGCATATGCTGAAATCCATTCATATAGTTCTATTGGAAAACAACAGAAGAATGTCTCATATAACTCATGGTACAGGTTCTCTTCTACCCATCTACTTACATTGAACTCAGGTCCAATGTCAAATATTTGAGAAAAATCATCCTCCGTGCTCTTGAACCATGCTTCAACACTTTCCAAGGTCGATGTTCGGGTCATCACGCATACCAAGGACAAAGATGTATGCTATTTCTCACAACAACTTTGAAAAGAGGTCTTGGAAATAGAACCAAGAGGTAGTCATTTTTATACCCTTAGAACAATAGTCTAATCCCATGTGTGTTGGCCTATCATCCAACGGGCACTGGGCGCTCACCTGAGGCACGCGCAGGTGTTGAGACCCTCCTTTATGTGAGTTGTGTGAGAATACATCATTAATGAAATATTTAGATGTAGGAAAGAAAAGAACCATGTATTCATTCTAAGAGCTTAGGATGAATTATTATATCAATGCATCCATTTAGATAACAAAATAGAAGTATCAAACAGAATACATAACTGATTCATAACACAAAGGAAATACACTAGGGTTTATGCTCATGAACAACATATATTCTTTAGAACAAAACCTTATATTCATGTTAACTAGTTCAATAACCACATTACATTCATTAAGGCCATAACATACCAATATAACAATATAGATCAGATTCATGCATCAAGAACCTAAGCTATGCTTTCCGATTATTAAAACCCATTATAGACCCATCCCCCTAAACATGCTATTTCACCTACAGTCTTGCTAATGAGGACCTTAACCCATAAAATAAACTATTATCTTTGCAGAGCTTCGTCTATCCAAATGCTATATGATGCCCCTCTGTTCCTCTTTCTTCTACCTAAGCAGCTCTATATATAGCTTTAGTCACCACCGCCATGCCTTCTTGAGATAACAGATCAGTTTCCAAGTGTCCGTGTGGTACTCTAATAGAGCATGATTCCTTTGATCCGAGCTATCCACTCTTTGCAATGATGTATTTATGGATCCTTCCATCGCATGCATGGAATATTCCTTTCTTGACCATACAACTGCCAGGCTTACACCTTATCCACTCTGCATGCTAGACGGGTCATGCTTTTCTCATGTGATGTCTAGAACACCGAATATGGCTGAGTCCCAAAACTTTCTTTCCTTACACGCGTGCCATGTGTTCTTCTAAAACTTGCTAAAACCCTCTCCTGTGTGCTTTCACCCCCGCACCCTTCTTCATAGGTATTGTGCACCCATGTGCCTTCTTGTACTTAGCCAATATTTTGGGGCCCAACATACGATTTCCAAATCTCGAAAAATATTTTGAAAACTTTCTTAAATGGAAATCAAAGAAAATTTAGAGTAGAATCCAAAGTAAAATCCGAAGCGGAACCAATAGAGGAAATTATAGCAGAAGCAATATCTAAAGCAAGAGTAGAGGCAAGAGTCACAGCCATAGGAGAAGCAAAAGCAAGGGCCAAAGTAGAGACCAATGCATAATGTGTGATGAGGATAGACCTCAACTAATTGTTCCATGGGGTAGGAACACGGGCCCACTCACCCTCCTCCAACATATTCATGAACTACCATGAGCTTTGATAAAAATATTTCCTAAATTCGGGGAGATGGCTCACAAATTCCATAATAACATGTGGCAATGTTCATACCTCATGTGGTGTACTAAGGGTAGAGCATGAAGATGTGTCTCATTAGATTTTTATGGAATCCTTACAAGAAAAAGAAATAGAATGGTTCTTCCTCATAACTGCTAGATCAATCACCTACTGGGAGGATATCAAGATCGCTTTCAAGGACATTCAAATCAATTGAATAATATCATGATCTCTTCATGTAATTAGTCCAAATGAAGAAACAATCCAATGAGATTATGAGGGACTTTATAGAAACATACAAGTGGTTGGTTAAAAGGACACCTCTTGAAGCTATTCCCTTAGACAAAAAGGTAAAAATATTCTTCATAAATGCTCAAATACTTGAGGTTGGGTTCATTCTCAGAAGTTCTCATCCTAGAAATATGAAGGAAGCTCAAGATTTTTCCATTGAAGTATAATATGGCCTCATCCTATCTAAAAAAGATCAAGAACCCTTGAAATGGTAAGGCCTAGTATCCCAAAGATGAGAGAATAGGTCCGTTGTTACAGAAATTGGTAAATGAAGTAACAATGTTGAAGAGGGAAGTTTCTCAATGAGGACCCATCAAAATCCCAAAAAAATAGATTGCAGGAAAACCCCAAAGGATTTCCTTAGAGGCTCCACTTTTTAATGAAATTTTCAAGAATCAAGAATACGAAAAAGGATTTGAACAATAAATTGAAGACACTAATTTTCTAGAGGTTGAAGAAGTAGAGGATGACACAAAAATCATATTCTATGAGTAATCTAGAGGTGATGAAAAGTATGATGAATATGCACCCAGTTTCTCATGTGTGATATGTAAACCAAGAATAGGGACGAAAGCCTGATTATTTTATTGATAATCAATCCAAATAAATTTACAATAGATGGGATGTAATTCTTATAGGAATTAAACAACCATGTGTAGACAAATGAGATGTTTGATAGGTACAACCATAATCACAATAGCTTCCAAAATACATCCAGGAAGCCGAATAAATCAAACAAATAATTGTTACAACTACGTAACAATATAACCTACAATATAATATGATAAATATGGTTATAAAAGCATAGAAAAATATATAAACTAATTACGTTAATGAATAATTAATTACCTAAGGTAATACAATACATAAATTAACCTAACATTCCCCCCCTTAATTTTGCAGTGCCTCAAGGGATGAGGATAGAAACTCTCTGAACAACTCAAACTTGTCACGTGCAAGTGACTTTGTGAAGATATTTACTCGTTGTTCAGCTGTTAGAAAAAAATGAAGTTGTATATTGTGCTTCAAGACATGCTCACATATGAAATGTACCTGTAATTCAATGTGTTTTGTTATTTCATGAAAAACTATACTACGAACAAGTTTGAGAACGTCTTCATTGTCAACATACAAGGTGGTTGGTTTATCTGTGGTATTCCAAGTCATTCCAAGTATGTGACATAGCCATATCACTTCACAGACAACTTCACTTGCGAAAGATACTTGGATTCTATGGAAGAGTGAGAAACAAAGTTTTGTTTCTTGCTTCCCCATGATATTGGTCTAGATCCCATAAAGAACACAAATCCTAAAGTGGAGTTTATGTTATCAATGTTGCCTGCATGATCTGAATCTGAATATTTAGAAAAGAATAAATTATCATTCTTCTTGTATTCTCTACCAAGATCTAATGTTCCCTTGAGATATCTCAATATTTTTCTTGTTTCCTTTCAATGAAAAAATTTGGGTTCTTGCATGAACCTGGATAGATAGCTTATTGCAAAGATGATAGCTGGTCTAGTATAGGTCAGGTAAATGAGACTCCCAATCAATTTCCGATAGAGTGACATTTACCGCAGGAGATGGATTTGAATGAGATAACTACAATCTATTCTCCATAGGTGTAGCAATAGGTGTGCAATCCATCATCCTAAATTTCTCAAGCGTTGTCTTGGTATACTTCAATTGAGAAAAAAATATGTGATTCTCTTTCTTCCATACTTCCAATCTAAGACAATAATGCATCATCCCGATAACTATTATGTCAAACAATCAATTAAGATATTTCTTCATTGCATCGATCATCCTCACTGAACTACCAAAGGTCTTGACTAGATCGTCGACATAAAAAATGAAAATCACAATCTCCCCCCCTTGATTTTTGAGGTAGAGATTGGGATCGTATGGATTTCTGACAAATCCATGTTGTACGAGATGCTCATCAATTTTGATGTACCATACTCGGGTGCTTGTTTAAAGCCATAAAAATATTTCTTGAGTCTGCATACCTTTACTTTCTGACCAAGTACAACATATCCCTCAGGCTGAGTCATGTAGAATTCTTGTAAATATCCATTCGGAAAGGCACTTTTTACGTCCATCCGATGGACTTTCCAACCAAATTGTGTAGTTAGAGAAAAGATCATCCTAATCATTTTGATCTTAGATGTGGTAGAAAATGTCTATTCATAGTTGTTGCCTTATTTTATGTGTACCCCTTTGCAACCAGTATTTCTTTATACTTGTCTATGGTCCCATCTTCTTTATACTTTTTTTTGAATATCCCTTTGCATCCAATGGGTTTCTTCCCTAGTGGAAGATTAATAAGATGCCAAGTGTTGTTTTTCATCACTGAGTTGTATTCAGCATCTATGGAATCTTTCCAAGATTTTGACTGTAGGGATTCCTAGACTATAGAGGGCTCATCAGATTCAATAACTATACTCATCAAAGCAAAGTTTACTTCTTCTCTTGCTTTACTGTGATTTCATGGTCCAGTGGTGGATGTATCCGGTGGAGCATCCATTCTTGCATCTCATAGCATGCTAGTATACCACTTGGGCATACATTGAACTACTCCCATGGGTCATGGTTCTATCTGATCATCACCATCATCCCCATCATCACTTTCATCATTTGTGGGAACATCAGCTTTTGTTTTTTTCAACTAGTGAAAAATCTACATCAAGTGAGTCTGGAGGAGGAGACTCTGCTTCCTTCTTCTCAAAGAACTCAACATCTCTGCTGGTGTAGACTTTCCTGGTCTTAGGATCCATCAATCTATACCCAAGATTCTCTTCACTGTAGCCAATGAAGATTAGTTTTTGTGATTTCATGTCCAATTTCTTTTTGTTCTGCTTGGATATATGCATACTTGTTTTACACATGAATACTCTGAGGTGTGCAACAGATGGATTCCTTTTTTACCATGATTCTTGTGGCGTTACTCCATTAAGAGAAATTATGGGCACTCTGTTTAATAAATACACTGTTGTCTTTGTTTATTGCTTCATCCCAACATGTCTCTGCTAGTCCAAAATCATCAATCATGCATCACACCATTTCCATGATAGTACAATTTTTCTCTCAACATCATCATTTTGCTATGGTGTGTTTTGAGGAGGCATTTTCGATGAATCCCGTGAGCTTGTAGGTAGTCTTTGAACTCATGAATAGTGAATTCCACCCCTTGATCTAAGCGAGATATTTCTGATGTGACAACCAATTTCATTCTCAACAACCACTTTGAACTTCTTGAAGTTTTCAAAAGCTTCACTTTTCTTGCGAAGACAAAAAATCCACATTTTTCTCATGAATAATCATCAACACAAAGCATGAAGTACTAAAATCCAGAATGACTCGGTTGCATCGACTACAAATATCAAGTATGAAATGGATCAAGCTTACCATGAGCTTGATAAGTACAATTCTAGAATGAAGCTCTATGTTGTTTGCTCTTAGGCGGTGAGGACACTTATCTGTATCCTTTTGGAGAGATGGTAATCCTTTTACCATATTGTGTTGGCAAAGTGTCTTGAGATACTTGAAATTGATGTGACCAATTCTCCATGCCACAATTGTGTAGAGGTATAATTCTTAGCCACAAGTGCCTGATCATCTATGTGGACAAAATCAAGCTGGAACATGTATGCCAAATTAGAGGCTTTTGCAACTATTTTTGAGCCTCGTGATTTTCTTGAATTAAACATGTTTTCTTGTCGAATGACTATCAAAGTAAATTTTCAAGTTGTGATCTAGGATTTGAATGACTGACAATAGATTTTTAGTCAACCCAGGGACATATAGTACATCTAATAATCTACAGTTGCGTGAACCAAGAGGTAGAGAAATGTTCCCAATCCCTTTTACTGTATGAAGAATCATCACCTAACGAAACATGGTTTTTTGAAGGTGTGTCCCTCATTAAAGTAAACTAGTCTCTGTGTCCAGTCATGTGTTGAGTGGCTCCCAAATCAACATACCAAACATCACTAGATGATGTGGAGGGTTCACTTGATTGAGCAGTGTAAAAGTAGTCTTCATTATCTGAATGTTCTTCTTACTCAACAATATTTCCTTGTTGATAGGGTTTTCTTCTCCAGTTCCCCTTTTCGCCCTTTATTGTAGTTAGAATGTTCCTTGTGAGATTGTTGATGTTGAGGTATAGAGTTTCTTAATGAACCTTTCTTATAATTATTATGCCAATAATCTTTCAATTCATGTCCTCTTTTGCAGATTCGTCATTTCTTATTTTGTTGTTTATCCCCTTGTTGATTCTGATTCTAATTTTGGGGTTCTTGATAGGAATTAGGTTTTCCTTATCCTTTTACTTTCCATTTTTGATGAGAAAAAAGAGAATGCTCCTCTTCATCATCTTTATTATACATGGTTTCCTCTTGTTGCAGTAGGTTTACCAGCTTGTCAAAACTAACTATCGTATCTGACAAGTTTAGTGTTGTAAAAAATGCAATATGAAGGAGGGATAACTCTAAGAACAATGAGAACGAGAGATTCACTAGTGACCGCTTCTTCCATGTCTAAAAGTGAATCCAAAAACTTTGTAACTCTTCTTCTCAAGAAAGCTTTGATTTTCTCATTTTGCTTAAAATTCAATGTGTGTAACTGAATCTATAAATTTAGTATGACATTCTTGTTTTTGGCCTTATATACCATGCTCAACTTATCCCATGCTTCTTTGGTTGTTTTGGCATCTCGAATGTGGGGTTGCACATCATCGGACACTCCAAACAAGATGATTAGCTTGGCCTTCTGATATGATCTATCAAATTGTTGTTGTTGTGTTGTATCAATTGTTGATCTAGTTAGAGTACCATTCACAATAATCCAGATTTCTTCAAACTCAAGTTGTGTCTTGATTTTTGTCTTCCATGCTTTGCATAATTATTTCCTCTGAGTAGTTGTGAATCTAGAAGAAATAATTTGGGGGCATTGGTGCCCATTTTATAGAATCCACTGATAGGGTTAGGATCTTATCACTCTAGGTATAAGGTCTCCCAATCTATATACTGTCATTCCGATATAATGAACCTTTCTATATACACACCCTTCCGATATACCCATTGGTACATGGAAGAAGCTCGCCCTTTCGATATACCTAGTGAGTACGTGAAAGAGGCATTAACGTACGTGAAATAATTTGATACGTGGTACCAAGATAATATTGAAAGGGTTCTATGTGATTATTGACACCGGCTCAAAGAAATATCCTCATACGCACGTGTAACTTCGCTATATACTTGGATAATTTCTCAGTCTTGATTTAATTTGTGCAATCATTCATATACGGATGTAAGGGCTCATAGTGTGTGCACTTTGTGTCCTTATTAATCCCCATTGATTTAAAATTTCGATGCCCAAATGACGTTGTTACAACTATATTAGGTGTTAAGTGCAGTATTAGTTGTGATGGCTTTACCCATAAGTGCTTCTTAGAGGCACTATTTATACCGAATGTTGCAAATGAGATCTAGGATCTTGTGAGTGTTTTAGAACCAAATTTTACTATTTTTTAACAATTATCTCCCATTTTTGAGCAATTACAATGTTTTTGGTTGACTATGGAAACCTACAAATTAGTACAATACACTGAAGTATACAATTACATTCAAAAAAATTGAAAAATTGAATGACAGGCAATTTTTTTTTGTTTTTCGGGGCCCTGGTGGCCTCTAGAGCCCAATATGACTCTTTGAGAAAAAGACCATAAAAAAATAGCTCAAAATGAAGTTTTTAGGTAGCCCTCCTTTGGAAAATGTTGTCCAAAATCAAAAAATAAGCCTATTAGGAGAATTTTATTTGCCCTAAGTAGGGTTTTCTCTCTAAGTATAGTTGTGGATTTAGTTATAACTAAGTAGTTTGGAGGAGGTTTTTCCTCTATTTTTGCCTCTAAATTGACATTTTCCCAATTTCACCACTAAATGTCAATAGTTTAAAAAGGCATTGGGGTGGGGGTCAAACCCCAAACCTCACCAACCCAAAGTGTTATGTGAAACCAATTGAGCACCCAAAGCGCTATGCATGAAATTTGAAACACTTTGTATTTGAATAAAGAATAAATTGATTAACCTTTAAAAAATGTGATGCGGTAGCAATAGGGATATCCATGCAGACTTCATTTGTAGGTGGATGGATTAGGGTTTTCTTCCATGAGATAAGGATCCGAATCCAAATTACTTTGTCTCCTCGCCTTTGTATTTTGCACCACTATTTTTTTGTTATAGGATTTGTATTTTATTTATGCCACCATTTGAGGATTGATCCTCTTGTGTATTTAATGTAGGTTACAAGCATCGATCTGTTGAGTTCTTGTGGACTCGTTTAGCTCGCCACTTGTTTGTTTTTTCCATTGATTTCTTATTTTTGTTTTATTGATCTGTGTGTGTAATTATTTGTTCGCAGATTGTTTGGTGTAGGTTGCACTACTTGATTAAACCGCCTCACCATCTAATAACTCTTTGGATAATTTAGAGCTTGTGTATGTAAATATGACCCTTGAATAAAATACATGGACATCATTTTTATAGTCTCCACCATTTTTTTGATTGCGGGTTAGATCGATCGGATGTAAGTGTTTTCTATGGATAGCTTGGTCTAAAACAAATTAGCTTCACATGCAATGTATGGCTCACCATTTTTGATTGATTTGTTTTGACATCATTTTTAATTGTGTAGGTCGTATGTTGTCACTTGGATGTGGAGATTATTATTTTGTGTTCCCTTTCTATCAATGTAATCGCAAATCCTGGCACGATGTTGTGGATAGCTCCAACTCAAAACTTGCAACATCCTTGATGCATTTAACACTGATTTAACACACCAATGGAAGATTTGGATTGTATGAAACTTGGTCGACTGTGGATGGAGACCCCAACTCACTTTGTGGCTCGGTGATGAGCTTTACAACTCAGAGGGAGCTTGGTCCTCAACTTTGTAACACAAATAATATTATATGTAAATAAGTATTCCTCTAGATGTAGAGGCAAAACCCCTATTGGGGATTTTTTTAAATTAACTTCCAGGAGAAAATTTTTCCTAGTGCAGGGGGCACCAAGGAAAAAAAATTTTCCTTACAAACACCTGGAGAATGGTAGGAGGTTGTGGGGATGCAGGCATTCTAGGAAGTTGCTGGAGGTAACACAGGCTCTCCTAGAGTGCAAAATCTTCTCCAAAACTTTTTGCTTCCTCTCTCCAACCTTCTCTACTTCACAGGTCTAGATTCCTACTCTAGTACCAAATGTAAACTAAAAAAAAAGGATGAAAGCCTAATTATTTTATTGATAATCAATCCAAATAAATGTACAATACATTGGCTACAATTATTATAGGAATTGAACAACCATGTGTAGATAAATGAGATGTTTCACAAGTACAACAGTAATCACAATATCTTCCAAAATACATCCGAGAAGCAGAATAAATCAAACAAATAATTGTTACAACTACATAATAATATAACCTATGATATAATATGAAAAATATGGTTATAAAACCATACAAAAATATATAAACTAATTACCTTAATGAATAATTAATTACCTAAGGTAATACAATGCATAAATTAACCTAACACAATATTCACTTGTTATCGGTCTAAAAAAGGATATTCTTCCTCCACTGCTATTGTGAAGAAGAATATTTAAGATCCTCCTATAGTGACTCACAAAATAAAATAATCATTCAAGGATCTCCCCTTCCACCCTCCATGGAGTCTTCATTTCAGAAACTAGATCCTGTGGAAAGTAAGAGGTCACCTTCTAGTCAATCCTTCCAATTCTCTTTCCAATTCTAAGTCTTTTTCTACAAAATCTAGTAATTAAAGAGCCTCTAATGTGCCTTTAAATCTAATTTTTTTCCCCAAACATCTACTCCCACCTCCAAGCCTATCCTAACTCCAAAATTAGTTCCTTCATCCCTCTTATCCACATCTTCTCCTTTTGATATCATAGAACATGTCAACAAATATAAAGTGCATATTTCGAATGTGAATATTTGTTCAAATAATTAGAGAAGCTTTTCCAACATATAAAGGGTAGTAGTTCAAATCCCAATACCATGACCCATAGTTATAAAGGACTACTACCAACCCCACCTACACCTCCATCACAGAGTGTGTTTTCCATGAGTGTGTCAAATACTTGATAAGATCAATACTTTCTATGTCTCCCTCCTTATTATAAGATACATGTTGAATAATTACATAATATATTCAAGTACTTCTGACAATGTAATTCCTATAAAGGTGGCCAATTCTCTTGGACTCACCTTGACATGGGCCAGTGTCTCATAATACTCTATGGAATAAAAGGAAGTCACAATTGTGGGAAAATTAATGATGCGAGAGGTGGCTCTCACTAAATTCCCAGACAAAAAGATGTTAATGAATATCTTTGTAGCAGACATTCTGGATTCATTTGGAATATTGTTAAGTAGAATATCATACCAAGAATTTGGAGCAAATGTACAAATGAATTGGTCTTCTACAACCATTCCGGTTAAGGGAGATATGGAAAAAAATTCCTACAAAAAGATGAGATATATAATGTAAAAGTCGGAAATATAGAAACTAATATTTTGTACCAAGATAGCGGGAGAATAAATAATTTCATAACAACCAAAGAGGAGGATGAGATTCCTACATTGATAGGACAAAAATCCCTTTCTAAGGAGGTATTAATCTTGAGGAAGTGTTGATAAATTTTGAGATGCAAGAGGGTTTCCCCAAGTTACCGGATGATCCAAGCCATGAAGAAGAGGAAGTGGTTATTTATGAATTTCAAGTGGAAAAATCATCTGATGTGTTTCCCCATGATGATGATTTTTTCTCATTCCCATTATGAGATGAATATTCTCTTTATTATGTCATCTATGAAGAGGAAAAACCAACTTGTGACAAGCCTTTGAAAGGTTTGAAGGGATAATATTTGGAATAGATGTTAAGAATTACATAAGAAACAGAGGATCCTCACCTTAGTATTGAACTCCTAATGCAAGCCATGGATTTACAAGATAGGTGTGAATCAAATTCCAAATTATCAACCAATTCAAAAATTGGTCATGATGAATTCTATCCAGGTGAAAAACCTGATATCCCTCTTAAGAAAATGATTGATGGATGGGTTGATGAAATTGAAGTCTTCTCTTTCCCATTTGAGGAGGAAGATTCTCTCAATGATGAAAAATTTGAAACAAATATTTTGGGCCCTTAAGAGATGAGACTTCACATAGAAAAAGGTATTGGAATGCAATGAGCTTCAGGAAGATGAAGCAATTCCTCCAAATGGTTGCCTTAAATTTAAAAATGAAGATTATTCGAATGAATATAAAGGTGAGATTTTGGAAATTTCAAAGAAGGAATCCATGCAAGAAATCTTGAAAGTTGTAAAAGGTATGGAAGATCCTAAGCTAAGTCTCGACCTCTTGACTCATGTTATGGCCATGCAAGATAGGTATGAGGTTATGTCTAATTCTTTGCTCTATTTCCAAACACCTCATAATGAGATAGATGAATTTAATGCCTCCAATGAAATAGTATTCAATAATAATAAATGTGGGAGAGAAGAAAAATCAAGAGATTTGAGAAATTGGAACAAAAATCAGCCTTGGGGTAGTGATGAGATGTTAAATGAGGAATTAACAATGTGGGTGAACCAAGAAGGCAATTCACACTCTGAAATGGATTTCAAATATAATAAGAGCAATGGAATTTCTAAGTGAAGCTTTGAGAATAAAAAATATAGTTTAGGTTCACTCCTCCCAAGTATACAAGAAGTCATGAAAGCACCTAACTTTCATAATCAGTTGAGGATGGGAGGATCCTTTCTCGAACTACCAATGGCTTCGAACATCATCACTTAGTGTTACCCATTCAGAGGTAACTTATGAAAATAAAAGTACTATAGTGAAAGCGATTTATCCCCCACATTTTACCATATGTGATTTAGGTGTGTGTTTCCCTTTCCTCATTGTGTGTCCTTTCCCTTTCATGTGTTGTGGGTTTCCTTTTGTTGTGTGTGTGTACTCCTTTCAGTCTATCTATTTCTTTTAATAAATTTGTGAAGCCCAATGGATAAATAAATATTCCAAATTGTAAAATAATATTTTGGAGTTCCTTCTCATCATTTCATCACTTTTTCAGATCCAAAATGAGCCCCTAAGTGAGAGCTAGATGTTGTCCTAGTTTTTTACAAGGGAAAAATTCAACTTGAAATCATGGCAACTATACCCTAGTGTTGAAACTTTTCATTATAAACCTTCCAAGACACCCCTCCGAGATCATTCCATCCCTGTGACACACCTATCCCCATCCATCCATTTTCCATGTCTATGGTCCCACCCTCGCCCATGTGTTGAAAAATAGGAAAACAAGTTCACAAGATTCTTTTGAGATAGTGTCTTTCAAGGCGGATCTTTCGGCAAGCTTAGGAATGGCTATTTTTAGCCTTTCTAGGGTTGGTGCATATTCTCTAGAGCTGATTTAAAGTCTTAAATTCACCAAGAAACTATATTCATGAGCCAATATCATTGTGCAAGTGATTTAGGAATATTTAGGGAATATTTGGAGATTTAGGAGCAAGTTCAGCAAAAGTGGGTTTTTGAGGCCAAAAGAGCTTATACTATGAAAAAGGAACTTGAGCTTCAGGAGATGATTTCAAGAGCTACATAATGAGTTAGAGGTCAAAAAATATAAATGGAAATCTGATTCAATTCCCTACATGGTGGTAATCTCATATTTTTCACAACACCCATGCATTTCTTTCCATAACTCATTCTTTGCAAGCACAAATAGTAATTTTGATAAAAAAAAGGTCATTTTTGAGAGTGTTTCAATCTTAATAATACCTTTGTACCCATCTAATTCTTCTAAAAATTCCTTTTTAGTCAAAAAATATAAGTTCCCAAAAATACCTTCGAGAGCTCCAAACGTCATTTTCAAGCTCCTCTCCAAGGTAAAAGCTTCATCTTTAGCTAAAATTTTGAGTTCTATGTGGCGGCATGAGGAAAGGTGAACTTTTGTGTCCCCTTTGTCCCTTTCCAAGTAGACAAGGGGGACAAAAAAATTTTCCCCCCCCTCCACCCAAAACCTCATGGACTCACCACATGACCTTGGGTGGCTCCAATAATAACTTTTTGTGCCATTTTTCTAGCCCTTGCTCTAAGTCACGCATGTCACCAAAGGATGGAGGTGAAATTTTTTGTCCCATTAATCCCTTTCCAAGGGGACAAGGGGGATGAAAACAAGTGCCCCCCAATTTTCTCCTACAAAGTTCCTCATTAGACCAAAAGCTATCTCCTGAGTGCTTAAAATGAGCTATTTTGCTATCCCCTCAACATGTGCATGCATGAAACTTATCATCTAGGGGTGGAGGTGTAATTTTTTGTACCTTTTATCCCTTTCTAAGGTTACAAGGGGAAAAAATGTGACCCCCTTCCTCATGCTTATAAAAACTTGGAATTAGCCATTTTTCAGTCTCCCCCAATTTTGTTCCATTTCTACCGGAACTCGGAAAATATTTTCCAAATTTCTCCATTTAATTTTTTCCACTTGAATTCATCTCTCCATTTTCCTATGACCGTAAAAGAAGAAATTTCTTGAAAATTGCATTTTTAAGGCTCCAGGCACAATTTTTTCCAGTTGACGCCATATCTCGCGAAGAAATTTTTTTGTATCTTGTAAACCGGTACATGGATTGAGGTGGGGTTTTTTGAATTCTTCATCATTTCAAGGTTCCATAACAACCCAATCGATAGAATTTTCATGCATGTACCATATTTTTTACGGTGAAAAAACCCAGACTTTGTGCCCTAGTTTTGTAATTTTTTATTTCTGATGTTCTAGTGAGCGGATTGACTTGAAAATTTGTATGTGAGATTGTGAGACAAAACCTATCTTAGTGGAGGTGATTTCATCAAAATTTGAGGTGTGTATGACTAATTTCCCAAAATAGTAAGTCTCTATACAAACACTAAAAATAGTAAACTCTCACAGTGGGCAAATTTCTCCAAGGCAATGTGCATAGGGAACAACAAGGGAAACAAACGAGGTGGTCAGAAGTGAAAAAAATGAAAATAACAATTTGCTAAAAATAATAAATTCACATTCCAAGTGCAGAAATTGGTTGTGAGCTCATTTTTCATCCATGTCTCTACTTTTTGACATCTTTTAGGGTTCCCAATTGATGGCATTTCTATGGAAAGGTAATTATTCTTTTGCAAAGAAATGGAGACATAACCTTGGTTACAGTGGTGTACAAAGGAGAAACAAAACATCGTAGGGTGTAACAAGAAAAATATAAATGCATTAGGTATTCTAATACAATATGCAAAAGAGGCTCAAGTTCTTCAAAGTTCATTATTGTAAATATTCAATCGGGTTAATGTTAGTGTAAAATCACAAAGACCCTGGATGTTGATCGATTTCTAGTTTGATCATACTAGCATCCAGTGTGATTGCACAACATGGAATCCTTTCTCCAAGTGTGGGACTTGTGAAACTGAGAGAGGAATCTCTAGATTAGAGGCTGGTTCCTCAAACTCCTCTGATTAGATCTAATGCTTGCACAACTACAGAGGTTCAGATCCTAATCCTACTCTAAATTGCAAGGAGACAGGGGTAGAAATGCAAAATTGAAACTAAACTAAAGATGGTGATGCACCAAAAGGAGTGGTGAAACATTTTTTCCATGTAAATAGACACAAATTCATGAAATGCAACAAGGGAAAACATACACAAGCTGATAAGATGCAATAAGAGATCTGAAAATGAAGTAAAAACAATACAAACAGAGGACTGAAAACATTCACAGAGTTTGCACTATCATTTCCATGTAAAAATCCCTTGCATTACACCATCAAAGAGGTATAAACCTATTACAATCCTTGAAAAAGGCCTGATACTTACAAAATTCACTTGTTTTCAGGTGAAAGAAGAAGTCTAATGTTCCAAAAAGTGTTCCCCCTTTAGAAATGAGCCAAATCTGGCTTTTACATTGCATGGGTCGAGCCCAGGAGAGAGAAAATGTACAAAACGTGGGAGCCCATTCCTCATTGACTGCAAATGCATTAAATCGGCATGGGGGACCTTACAAACCCATACCCTATCATTTTTGACCAAATTGGAGGAGAATGCGACCCATCCTGCATTAAATTTGGTCGCTGAAATGTCATTTCTGCCCATGGACACGTACCAGAGCTATTTTTTGAATTTTATCTCTTGAAACTAAACCAAAATTCAAAATTTACCATGTAATCATGTAGAGAATTTCATAAGATTTCTAATGATGTAAAGAACGTGCAAATCCAAGCTCTGGATCAAAAGATATGAAGGTCTGAAGTTTTAGGGCAAAACGGCCCAAAAAAATGGATGTCGGGCAAAAATTTTAAATTTTGACCTTTTTGCATTTTGGAAAATTTTTGAAAAATTTCGTGCGCTCCGCCGGTCGGATGCCACGTGTCAGGTGCTGGTTCATTGACAGGGGTGCGGGGGCATCTTTTACCTTTTAGTTTTTTGGCCAACGCTTTTGCCAAATTCTCTAAGTCCTCCCCGAGCCCCGAACTCCTATCTCCCTTAGGACACGCGTCCTCTTTTTATTGGCTCGGGCCAATGCTCCAACTCGCTCCCTTTAAAAACTCAGCCAAAAACACTTAGTCAAATTTTTTTATTGCACCTCCCCTTGTGACACGTGTCACAACCTGATTCGTTGGTGGCTCTTTCGGCTCCTATGTCCCACGCGTACTTTTGGCCCGGATGTCCCAAACTGTCTGGGACAAAAATCTCCGAACCACCCGATTCGAGCTTCCTTGTTCCTGTTTGAGGTGAAGACACGTGGCAAGATTTGATTCACTCTCGGCTCTTTCAGCTTTTTGTGTCCCGCGTGTACTTTTGGCTGGATGTCCCAAATGAAAGTCCTCTGTTTTGGCCGAACCGGCCGGTTCGCATCCTTCGCGTACTCTTGTCCCAACTGTCCCCGGGTATGCAGGGACAAATATCTCGACCTGCTCGAAATGGACTATCTTTCGGCTTTTTGGCTGGTTTGTGTCCTCCAGTACTCTTGTCCCAACTATCCCGACTTTCTCGGGACAAATATCTCCGGCCTACCCGAAATGGACTGTCTTTCGGCCGGTTCACGTCCTCCATGTACTCTTGTCCCAACTATCCCGAGAAAAAACTTGGCGATTTATTCCACTTTCGGCCGGTTCACCTTTTCGCATCCCATGCATCCCGACATCCCAATTGCTCAACTCGCCGCACGGATTGCACCGGTGGATTTTCAGCCGGTTCGCGCCCAACATCCCAAGTGTCCCAAACTATTTGGACTAGGACTTAGCTGATTTTCATGATGATTTTTTCTTGCCCCCAAGATCTGATGCATGTTATCAAAATTACCCTGAGGGGGTGAATTTTAGATAACAGCTTAAATCCATCCGCCATCCCCCAAAGAGCAAGTTGAGTGAGCTCGATGAGCTTAGTGAGCTAAGGGAGTTAATCAATTGAGCATCAATGGGATCATCATAAGTAGTGTCCATAGGCCATCTTGAATTCACATCGAGGAATCTTAATATTGTTTCTAAACACTCATTCGAAACATGAAGCACATGTGCATCATACAAGGCGTAGATTGTGATCATCATCAATAAGGGAAAAAGTGAACTTCATTACAACTTTCTAATCAACATAGAAATGTTGTAGAGGTTCATCAGAGGCTAGTTTCCATCTTCAAATTCTTAAGGAAAACATTCATTGAATGTGGAGACATCTACATCCATGCTTTGAAGCATCTCTTCTTTCTTCTCCTCTCTCATTATTTTTCCTCTTCTCTCCCCCTTTTCTAATTCTTTGTTGTGAGCAATCATGATGTTTTTCTTATTCATTTAAATATGACTATAGTGGACATTGTAATAAGTCACCCTTCATTGATAAAAGTGGGCTTAATTTAATCTCTAAGGATTCAAAAATTCATATATTTTGGAAATGAAAAATGAAAGGTAATGTGGGGGGGAAGGGGAAGAGCCTTAAAAAAATCTATAATTTTTAATGATTTCCCCATTCTTATGGGTTGTCAATTTTGTGTGTTCAAGGTTAGATACCTAATTGTGAAAAGCAAAAGAGATAGCTAATTTCCTCTATTCTCCTTCTCACATGTTCTTCCATTCCTCTCAATGTACAACTTTTCCAAAATATCAATGAAGAAGAAAAGAGTTTATTACTTTTTTTGATAAGGGAATTGATGGTACTTTGTGTTCATAATTTCATCTTGTCTTGGTGTTAGTAACAAAGTTGTTTTCTTTCTGATTATGTGTGATGATATGTTCTGATTAATCTTTGCATGCATATGATTTTATACCTATGATATTAATCCCCCTTTCTAATTTCCCACTCCCTTTTCCCATCTACTCACTAAATTCCTCATTTGTAAGAAATTGTAAGATTTTTCCATAGGTTCAAGTAAAGTCCTCCTATTGGATCCCCAACCTTTAGGCCACACAAAAATTTAATTTTCATTCATGCACAATAAATGGATCTTCACTATTTGATCGAGGAACCTAAGTCCCAAAGCGTTGGAGGATATCCACCAATTTTTCTAACTGAAATTTTTTCTCTCCAACAAGTTCCTATTAGGTAATGAAAGGGTGACGCTAAATCAAGTAAGCATTTTCCTCAAAAAAATTATAGGGACAAGAACTAGTAGCCTCGTGTGTATATAAATTTCCCTATTAAAAATGAGTTATACAATTAATTGTAATAAGGTATATGAACCAAATTAAATGAAACCATTTTAAGTTGAATGTTAAAAAATATAAAGGAAATCTAGTTGAGAAATAAAAATGAGAATGTATTTTCACATGTTAATTGCCCCTTCAAATCCTTAATATTAATTATTGAAACATTATTGTAATAAATATGTATCCATGAGATTGGTGTGTCGTGGGTAGTATCATTTGTAAGTTATATTGTAGTTAGATCATTATTTGTCCTTTGTAATTTGGGAAATGTAGTTATGATGTGCATCATGTGTTTTGTGTGGTTATGTTTTCTTATTTTTGGGGTGAGGTTTCATCATTGATTATTTGAGAGGAATAAGGTGTAGCTAGTGAAGGGAGGAATAAGGGAAATGTGTGTTTTTCTTGGAGGAACCAAAGGAATTTGTTCCTAGCATTAGTGGAGTGATAAGGGTTGTGTCTAAGTTGATGTGGTGTTTATGCTTTGGAGGAGCCAAAGGATATCTAGGATTCCTTCTTGAAGTGATAAGGAGTAGTTACATTAATTATCTCTCTCTTATGTAAGCCTCTTAGGTAGGCTTGGTTATGTGTGTTGTATTTCCTTGTGAAGCTAATAACTTCTCATATTGTGGTACGTGTGGGTCCATGTTGGTATAAATGTCTTGTGTGATGTTGAATTATCCTAAGTGATCCCATGTGGTGTCATGTAACAAGTAATGAAGGTCAAAAACTTTATTCTCGTACTTTTACTATTGATTTATGTGCCTCGATGTTGTGGGCATTACATTTGGTATCGAGAGGAATGTTCATGCTCTTGAACCTTTGGGAAAATTGGTTTTGTGATGATTATGCATGATGGTGGTGGAGTTTGAAGTGTAATGTGATATTATATTGTGATGTGACAAACATTGTACTTGTGAGTGTATGAATGCACATGTTGTGCACGCCACTTAGTGTAGATTTTTATGATGTTGATTTGTTTCGTGATGAGAGTATTCACTCTCTCTTTCGTGAATTCAATGTGAATTTCACATGTGATGTACCACCTTGTTATGTGAAATAAATGTTGTTGTGGACTACGAAAGTGTTTCAAAGTGTCTCATTATCATGTGATATTGTATATATGTACTAATGTGTTGTATGATGAAAATGGTTGGTCGTGAATTGTGTCATATGGTTTTTTTCACCATATTGTATTGTGATTGTTTGTATGTTGTTATATTAGTCACTTTTTTCATCATACATGTGTATTCATACATTATGTAATAAAAACTTGTGTCATGAATCGGGGGCATATGGTGATTGTATGACCCTTATTGTACTATACATGCATTTTTGGTATGTCATGTGAGAAATGTGACTTGTTATTAGATGTGGAAATAATGTTATGTTATACCCCATAAATATACCATGTGTAAGACACTATGGTTGTTGTGTGTGAATCACCATTGTGTTATTAATATAGTGATGTGCTATATTGTGTACCCTACACTTATGATCCCTATGAGTAGTATCAAAAGTGTATGTATGGAGTGAGAAATCTAGACTGTTGACCATTTTACTTGAGTCCAAGTATGAGATAGGAAGTGGAGTCCAATATAGACTTAAATCCACTTCTATTTTTTTTGTATGTATGACACTTGCTAAATGGGTGTCATGTATATTGTGTTTCGCAGACACCTTAGGATCAGTGAATGATGACCTGTACCTCTTTCTCTCTCCTTAACTAGTTGTCTTATTGATGACATTTGTGTGGTTATGACTATGTTGAGCCTTGTGGGAGTTTGGAGGGATGATTCAGATATAGATTATGATAGTTATATTATTTGATCAGTTATTATTTATATTTCGAGATGGATTATCGATGCCAAGATGCACACTCGATGATTTATTACCCCGGTGAGTGGCCTCTTTGGAGGTTACTATAGTGCTTGTGATGTGAATATTTGTATATGTGTTCTATTTATAAACTTGATTATACTTGGAACCAAAAATTTTATTTGATTGTTGCTAAGCTTTGAGACTCTTTATCTATTTTGTGATTTTTTTGCTATTTGAATATGACTACTTATCCATTTTTCTTGATTTATCGATATTTCCTTTGTTTTAGTTACTTTCAAAACTCAAAGATTAATGATTTTGATGCCACTTGGTTATTTTTTGTCCAGTGTGGACCTTGTTAGTGTTTGAATGATCTCATTCCAACATGTTATATGTGCTTATATGTTTCCGTCGACTTGATGCAATCCATGTGTGTAGTGAGGGGTATGCCCAAAGGTTATAGGACTGCATTTCTTGGGGTTGTATGTCACTAAGCCTTTGGTTTTCAGGTGGTGGAGCTCTAGGTGTTCATATCCATAGAGTGTCCCAACCTAGTTTTGATATTATGTTTCTCTTCTCTTTTGGGAGGTTTATGGAGTTGCTTGGGAGGTTTATGGAGTTATTTTGGGAGGTTTATGGAGTTATTTTGGGAGGCTTATGGAGGATGGGAGGTATATGGAGTTGATATTTATGATTCATGAGTACTCATGTGAGTTTTGTTATGTTTTATGATGTTGAGGATTGATGCTCCTCATTGATGATATGATGTTGATTCCATATTGAAACTATGTAGTTATAGTTATGGTTTTGAGTTGTGTGAACCTGTGTATGTGTATTGTTGGGAATTCCTTGTTATATTATGAGTACTATTATTTTGGGGACATGTGGGTGTCGAGTACTATGTTGTGTGAATTGTATGTGTTCTTCCCATGGTTGGGTTGAGGCCTTGTGATGTGATACAATCATGAAAGTATGTAGTAAGATGTCTTGTAGACCATTAGTGTTGTGTTTGGGCCTTACATGGCATCATGTTGTGAGTTCTTGTTGGGAACCCATGAAAATAAATTAGCTAAAATTTTAAACAATGAAATATTAAGAGCTTGAGATTAAGAAATATTGTAAAGGAAAAGACTAAGTAATAATGTAAAATGGAACTAAAAATATTCATAGAACATAAAGAATTGAGGTATTTTTTTGTTTGGGTGGTCGTGTCATATCGACAAGTTGTTTTGTTAAGAAAAATGTGTCATTGTTGACTTTCCTTGCTTACTAATCCTTAGACATAGTGTTTTCTCACATCGAGGATGATGCTTTTATAAAGGGAGGGAGATTTAATGTCCCCAACCATCACATCAGGTTGGTATGCCATCTAAGGAATGGCAATGTTGTAAACACTTATTGTGGGTGTTTTGCATGAGTTAGCCACTTAAATCCTCAACAAGACTAGTCACAAACCCTATCTCGGAGAAGATTACCCCCATTAATTCTATCCACCCATGATCAAAATCTTCCTAGATAGTGGTATTTCATACTCGATTATATACACTTATCTTCTCGTTAATCTAGAATGCATATTTTTGAGCTAGGAAACTCCTTGCAAGCACGTTATTTGGGTAATTGTGCATAAGTTAATCAACCACCTTCTTGCCATCGTGGATGACATTTTTGTGATTTTGAGTTCGATCTAAGTTTCTCTCACATAGTAACTAAGGGAAATGTAATAATGATAATACTATTAATAATAATAAATGACAATAACAAACAAAAAAATAAAATAGAATATATGAATGAAATAAAATTTTTGATAGTGATATATATATATATATATATATATATAAAGACAAATAATAATGAGATTATTAAATAAATAATATATAAATATATATATAATAAAACAAAATGAGATTCAGATATTATATAAAGAGAGAAGAAAAATAATATTCAATAAATGAAATAAATAAGTAAATAATAATTATTTTTTAATAAAAGAGGGGTTAGGTGAGTGCGTTGGTGCTTGGTGTAGTTGGTGAATTTGATAGAGGGACACCAAATGTGATAGTGGGTAAGAATGGGTGACCTCACACACATTTAATCCAACCACAAAAATGTAGCCAACATACTTCCAATCTACTTAGTTCACCCTTACCAAAGGGCTTACGGTTTGTGAAAAATGGAGACATTGAAAAGGCTTTAGAAAATTTCTACAATGTAGCCAACAATTGTCCAAAATGAATCATTTTTAATTTTCCAAAATACTCTTTGGTTATGCCAAATGACATCCATGGATTAGAGCGGGATATTAATTCAAAGATTAATTGGCGGCAGTTTCTTTTGACAAACATTGTGGCTACAAATACCCGAGATAGATATTGTGCGGTTGTGGATGCCTATAATAGGCACATGAGTATTTTGTTGAACACCTCATAGAAACGTGGTTTCATGAAATGCATTGATTGTTGGATATGCACAAATGGTTTTGTTGAAACAAACAGTAGTGATTAACTAAAATTGAACTAAACTATGTAGTATGAAGATAGTTAATATAAGCTATGAACAATTGTACTAAAGTAAATAAATGTAGTAAAGAAATATTTTAAGGATCTAAGAAAATATGTAAAATGAAATACTAAACCCTAATGTGTAAGAGAGAAGAGGAAAGAACTTGGTTGATAATGGATGCTTGTCAGACAATGTCATAGATGTAGCTGGATAAATCGAAGCGAGAGCGGTTGTCTTTGGGGTCCCACGGAGGACAGTGCAGGTGAAGTAGCTAAACTGGAGCACTTAAGAGAGGACTGGGTACCCATGGGAACTTTGGTAAGAATAATAGGCACCCTAGTCTAAGAATAAGGTTTGTATTTGGTCTTTATAGGTTACGGAGATGACTTATAACCTTCACTTCTTATCGCATTAATTTTTCTCACGTATTGTGTCGAATGATCCAAATATTCCAAGAGGATGAACAACCTACAAAAGACCCAAAAGGAAGCATCAAAACCATACAAAAGGAAAAATGTAAATGAATGGGTTGGACTGACCTCAACTACCACACCATTAGGCTTTCTAAATGAGTGTTGCACTACATTTCAGACCCGATGTAGTTCTAGTAAGTGTGTGCATGTCGTTCCCTAGGTGCTCTTATGCATATCATACTTTGTGAAATAGAGATCAATATCTAAATGTAGAAAATTTAATAGAATGTGTACATGGAATAGAATAGAATCCCTCCCCCTATGAAGTGTGATGTAGATATCCTAGCTTGTGCCTTGATGATGGAGCTATGTGGATGCCAAATGTAATATATGGATGTAACTCTAGATGAGTGATAGTATTAAGTGATGTTAGGTCCCTCATTATGGTCTCATAACTTTATATTTATAGGGTTATCTTGCTCTAATTTCATAATTAACCCTAAAAAGGCTGACCGCAAGAAAGACAAAAATAAAAAATCGCTAGAAGAGGCCCAAAATGTGGAGGGAAATTTCTAGAAGGATCGGGGTGCTCCCATGTGGGACCAGGCACCCATGGGCACCCCAGTACTAAATTTGGGTACCCCAACCAAGGCTAAAATAATGTGGAATGTCATAAAATGGCTAGGCATATGGGTGCAATAGGTCAAAAATTATGAAATAAAATAAACAAGATGGCCAAAGGACAAGGGTTAATTAGTACTTTCTTCACTCAAGAACCTTCTAAATAGTAGTATGAGATCAGGATAAATAAATGTCTAAAGTGCATGATTTTGTGACTACATGTAGAAACTTTCATGCAATTTTATTGGCATATGTAAAGAAAAATTCCACTACACTTTGCCAACATTATCCCTACACCTGTCAAATGGAGGCGTTGAAAGGATTTGGAAACTTCCAAGCAAATACCAATGACAAGTGTAAATCCGGACTTATAACCTTTGTCATCATCATCCTTTCATGCATCAAGAATAAGATATTTGAGTAGGGTGTTGGTGTGGATGTGTTGTTGGGTGTTTGGTAGATGGTGACTATGACATCCACTCCAACGAAGCATTATCACTACCTCACCAAATGTAAAGAGTAGGTTTCAAACCCAACCATTTCATATTTTCTAATGTTATCTCAAGTATGTGCCAAAGTAGGGGCTTTGAAACATGTTATCGAATACATCAACGCATAAAGGTAGAGGATTTTCATCAAAATTAGAAATTGCGGGTGATTTTTAGTTATGTATGGAAAATTTGGGAGCTTTACGCAAATCTATGAACTATTTGACAAAATGCCCAAAGAACATGGTGACTTCATTAATCATTGGGAAGCATGGTCAAGGAACTTAAACCATTTATTGGAATGTCTCAAAGAGATGTGCTCACATGGAATCACATTAGTTGTAAGAAGGGCATAGTGTGGAGGCTTGAAAATAAATGATAAATCCTAAAAATCAAAATACAACTAGCACGTGTATCACTAAACTCTACAACCGTGCACTCTAGTATTTCCAAGCATGGTTTCTCACCTTAAACTTGAATAGTCCTTGTATTGGTAATTTTTATTTTTAGTGAAATTGAATCTATAATAAACCTAAGGAAAAGTTAGTGGATTAATTAAATAATAAAACAAATAAGGTAAGAGGTCAAGGAGAAATACATGTGATTATGTTGGTCAAGGTTGAATGTGGGCATTACTTGAATTTATCCAAGTTTTCATGGAGAAATCCTTTTTATGGGAAGGAATACCTATAGATAAAAAGCAAGAATGCAAAATGATATTAGATAGAAAATTCGAGGACTACCTAGTAAGGCTAGATCCGAGAAGCGTGATGCTTCCTTGAATGAATGTTAATCCTTTGTTTTTATCAAATTAATGAAATTAAATATGAGAAATAAAGGTCCTATTAAACACTTTGATTTAGGTATCTCAAAACGTTATCAAAAAACTAGATTAAGAAAAGTATTAAAATCTAAACTAATTTAGCATCAGGAAAGGTATGTTTCTGGTTGGGATAGGTCACAGGGGTGTTAGGTAAGGTCACGAGGTATCTAGTAAGGTCTGGGTGGATTTTAGGTGATGTTAGAGGAATTTTGGTGAAGGTTAATAGAAAACACAAGAATGATATCAATGACCGATACATGTAGTGAGGAGATCGACAATGGTTAAGGTGGCCGAGTCGGTACAGGGAAGACCGACCAATGGTTAAGGTGACGGCGCGTAGGTAGGGAATTTGGTAGTAAATTATTAAATAGAGGTTTTTAGGCTCTCTGTGATTGCACAGAGAGTGAGGGTAGTATGGTTTGGGTCATAATATGGCTGAGAAGACTTAGGGATACTAAGAAGGAGGTTTAGAATGGTGAAAAGGCTTGGGATGGTTGAATAGTGGGTTGATGGGAGGAAGGTGATGTACATGCAATAAGGAAATAAACTACTGAAAATAAAACAGAGATCTACAAAGGGAATAAGAAAAATGATTAGGATCACAATACTTACTTGATGTCTTGTAGATATTGGGAGGTGGAGGAGGATGTAGTTGATTCGTGAAGAGATTTTGTGTTTAGTTCCATGGCAATACTCCCAAAGTGTTCCCGTGAATATTCTAATGCTCTGGAAGGAAAAAATGATGGCTTGTCTTGCACTATGGTTGTGTGTGTTCATCATCTGGATGCAAGAGGGCTTGAATATTTGTGCTCCAATGAAATCAATCCAATAACTGAATGACCAACCCATGTAAAGAGTTGTGAAATTTTATATAAGGTAACCAATGATGATGGTTAGGTGACCGGCATTAGTTGAGGGATAAACGACATCGGTTAAGGTGGGAAAGTCTAGGTTTACCAAAAATATGTAGATCTTTACTATTTTTGTGGCATGATTTTGATTGAGTCCACTTAGGGAAGTGGAGTTCATGTGAGAGAAAGGAAGAAGGTCATATAAGAAGTCCAATTAGGTTTAGGAAGAATTCTTAGTTAGTTAAGTTAAGTGGTGACTCAACACTAGGAGTGATGACTCAGTGTTGAGTGATGACTCGGTCATTATGAGTTAAATGCCCTGGAATGGGTCTAGGGTGAGGTGTAATGATGAGGTGGAGGTGTGAGGGTGAAATTAACTTAATTAAAATAATTAAATTAATTAATAATGTGAGGATGAATATTAGTATGGGATGAAGGGGTCATGATTAGTTAAATGTATTACGTTAATTGATTGAAGGGGACCAAGGGGAGTGTGACCCAAATTTGGTGTCTACATTTTCCCCTTTTTTCATAGCTTGTATTGGTAAGTGATGTTGAAAAAATAGGGAGTCGGTGTCCCATGTATAAATGGAGATTAGGTTTCCCCAAGTAGGGCTGAAGGTGATCCCCTCAAACCATGAACCGATGAGGTAGGAAAAGTAGTTGGGAGTGGTTTTATAAAAATAGGTGATTAATGAAAGTGAGGGTCAGTAGGTAAGGGTATGGTCATTTTGGTAATGGGTAATGGTCATATTGGGTAATGGGTAATGGAAATCAAACACACGCACACATATAGATTGTGATACGGTACCAGCGAAAGAGCTTACAAACTCTATGTTGTCAAAAGGGGTGATAGGTTTATCCAAATGAGGTTAAAGTGATTCAGGTATCCAAGGTATAGGATATGGTCATGAAGCATAATGAGGTCAGGTGTAGGAATGGGTAATAGGTTTTGTTCCATGGCACCAAAGGTATGGTCGGGATAAACATCACGTCATTAGGAAAGGTAAGGTCATTAGGCTAAAAAACACGGGTAACAACATCACAAGGTATAACAAGTACACAAATTAAAATGTCACAAAAGTGATTCAGGTTAGGGTATGTAGGTCAGGGAACATGTAAGGCCGAGGTATAGGTAAATAACATGTCCCTAAACACATTTAAGGAAATGTACATAATGGAGGCTTGTGAGTAAGGTGTAATAGGTGTTGGTAAGGTCAAAAGTTGTTGGATCAATAATGGTTTTAGGCAAAATGGGCATGGGGTGGGTCAAATGGTTATGTCAGGTGACCGATGTTGGTTATAGTGTAACCAACATAATTTTCTAGGGCACGACATGACCGATGTTGGTCATGTCAATTTGGGGTTAAAAAGGAAAATCCCACTTTTACGGAATTCATTTTAACCTTTCCACTTTTAGAAAATGATAGAGAGAAGTGTAAGAGTGGAAAATGAGTACTGAGGTGTGAGTTGAGTTGAAGCTACGTAATGTAGTGGTGATTGACATTTGATTGGTGGGTCCACGAGATTGATTATTGATTCATTTGATTGGTGGCGAGGTGAGGAGTTGATTTTGGGCATGATGGAGGTGGGAGAGGTAGTGGTGGACCATCGGCACAAGTGACTAGACGTGCCACCACGGAGACAACACAAGATGAGGTAGGAGTCAATCTGAATCCTTTATTTGATTGAAAGAGAGTTTGTTGAAATCATTTTGTGTAAAATTTGGGTATAATGTTAATTTGTGAAATCATGGTTAAAAATGAATGAAATGAGGGAGGGGGAAGGTCCAATGTAGCTTAAATAGGGTTGGTAATGAAGCTAGGATAGGTTTGGGTGGGTGGGAGTAGGTATTTAGGTTATTTTTGTGAATTTTTGATAATGGGGATGGGGGTTTCAGTTTTTGGCTGAAATAGAGACCGACGTTGGTCATGGGTTGGCTGACATGATCGGTGGGCTTTGGATGGCATCGAGTCAAGGTTCTTGGTGATCGACACCGGTCAAAAAAGAGGACTGATGATGATCAAGGTGATCGATGTCGAAAGTCAAATTAAGAGTAAATAAGTGAAATAAGGGCTAGGTAGGAAAGTAAAATAGGCGAGGAAGGGGTAGGTGAAGATTTATGTAGAGGAAAAGGGTAAAATGTTATTTTGGTGATGTGGGATAGGTAAGTAGGTGAGATGAACATACAGGAATTGGGTAAGTATGAAAATGGAGACAAGATAGTGGGTAATGATGATAAGGGACAATAGGTTTGTAGGTGAATTAGGTAAAGGGGGTAGGCATGATTGATGTGGTTGGGTATTGTGTGGTGGGTAATAGGTTGATTTGAGGTGGTCAAGTCTTGACAAGGTCGTGTTGGATGATGTAGGTGAGAGATCAGTTGAGGATGAGGGATAAGTACCACCCCTACTCATATGATGTGGCCTAGTAACCACGAAAAGAGTGGGAACATGACCATGTTAGACTTAGTATGATCCGATGCTATAGGCGTATAGCTCTGAGATCATAGCTTGATGGTCACTCTCATCGATAGATGGGACTCCACGACCAATACCTTTCACTTACCGAAATAGGTGAGATGACCATCACCTTGGAGGATGTTTATAGGATCCTGCGACTTCCTATTGTTGGGGAGCCAATATATTCCATTTCATTAGAGGCATCGGTGGAGCCGATAGTGGCGGTATTTGGTGAGGTGATGGGTGAGCTGAGGTATCACAATGTGAGTCTCACTTATGGAGATATGTATGCAACCTATCCACAAGAGACTAGGCTATCGATGTTGATGATGGTGGTGGTGGGATGTTTTGCTCTTCCAGATTCTGAGGGTGGGATATTTTGAGCACTAATGGGGGTGCTACAAGATATGATAGAGGAGTGATACACTTTTCTTGGGCACCAACCTTCCTAGTTCAGCTATATAGGGAGCTATGGGCCTATAGGAAGATTGAGGAGATTTGGTATGTGTTGTACCTATTTATTACACTGACAGGGCATATAAGCACATCATGTGTGTGTGCCCCAGTTGGTTTACCATGATAGGATTGGTTTGGGGGTGGCATGTTCAAAGTTGGTTTTAGATGATGGGTACCAGTTGGTGGACAACTAAGGGTGGCGGGACACATATGATGTGTCATACTACATGAAGTGATTGGAGGGCCTTTTGGAAATTAATATTATGTGGAGGCCATGTTGACTATCCATCATACAGAGGCATGGATGAGGAGTTAGAGGAGCTTCAACTACTAAGATGGATACGGGGGGCGTGTTGGGGAGCATGAGATGATTCCTATGGATAGGGTCAGATGGTAGTTTGGACTATGATAGGATGTGCCCCCATCTTTCCCACAATACCATAGAGATGACATGGAGAGACCCATGTCTCCACCATGAGTGTTCGAGTGTTCTGCGAGATAGAAAAATTGATGATGTGGGAGTAGGTGTCACGAGATAAAAGAAGTTGGTGGGTGGAACATCTAATGGGTACATAGTAGGCAGGGTAGCACTAATTTAGCTATTGTCATAGTGTAGGGATACATTACAAGGTCATTTAGCTTCCCATATATTATAGGTTTCTAGGGATAGTGACATTCGAGGCAAGGTGACATTTCAGCATAGGTGGTAACCCTACGGGCCCAAGTATCATAGGATAGGTTCATGCAAGTCAAAGATGGGGATGGAGGTTTACGAGGCATAAGTGATAGGTTTATAGGGCCATTGGCCATGGCACATGCATAGGTTGTGGCCTTGTAGGCCTAGGTAGTTATAGATACCAGGTACATGCAACATCCCACACAGGCACATGGATAAGGTCCCATATATGAGGAACATTCACTGTAGATTCCCACAGGAGGGAAGGACTTTTTTAGTCAGGTCATATTTCAGTAGAGTTAGGAAAGTTACATGGAACCACCCATGACACCATGGTCGATGTGTCGATGGCAGGTTTAGAGATGCCTGAATGAGGATCACTACTATCAGGATCATCTAGCCACCACATGGATTGATGTGCCCTCATATGCTGAGTACCAAGCCGAGAAGGTAGTCAGTGAGTAGAGAGATCTAGGACTCACGAGTTACGGTAGCATAGGGGGGTCATCGACCCTAGAGACAGGGCCATGGTGAGGTTTATGAGCACTGAAGACTAGGCCCATGACTTTGGGCCAGGAGGAGGAGACATGTGAGATCGAGACAGAGGGTATTAGGTGGGGTGATGATTGATATCCATATGTGATATTGTACCATTATTTTGATTTTTGATATATATATACCCATGCATGCAAAGACGTGAGATTGTACATGAGAGTTTTGAGATACTGATATTTATTTATATCTGTGTATATATGTATTGATACACAACTCTCCCATTTATATAGTTGATGATGTTGACTAGATGGATGATGTACTTATTTTTAATTTCCATTGTTATTGTGTATTATGGAAACTAGTTGAATTAGGCATGATTGAGTTGAGGTCATGTAGGCATGATGGAGTCAGGGTCATATAGCATGGTGGAGTTAGGTCATTTAGACATGATGGAGTGTAGGTATATGCATGATGGAGTCAGTATAGGCATGGTGGAGTTTAGGTCATTTAGGCATGATTCTGGTATAGGATTAGGTTTAGGTATATAGTTGGTGGAGTTTAGTCATATATAGGCATGATGGAGTCAGGTATAGGCATGGTGGAGTTTAGGTGATTTAGGCATGATTTGGTCATTTTTGTTTTGAATTTGATTGGAAAAATAAATGATGATGTATATGTATGTTGTGGTGTAAATTTCCAAATATTTGATATCATGGAAATGTGAAATGATTGATGTATGATATGGTGATGTTATAAAATGGTAGGTATGTATGTTTTTATGATTGTTTAATTTCCCAGTTTTGTGTAAAATGGAAACCAACTAAGGTAGAATGTGAATATAAAAGGGGGAAAATTAGTTAGGGAAAGAGTGGCCGAGCTAACCTCCAAGGGCCCCATTCCCTGGAGTGCTACCTACATAGCCTCGAAAAAAAGGGGCCTCAGGCCGATGTAGTTCTCCCATAAGCTAGGGAAGAATATGATGAGGTAGAGGAATGGGTTGGTAGGTTTTAGGCATGATTGAGTCTAGGTCATTTAGGCATGTTTGAGTTTAGGTCATTTAGGCATGGTTGAGTCTAGGTCATTTAGGCATGGTTGAATTGAGGTTGAATAGGCATGGGTGATTTAGGTCATAGGCATGGGTGATTTTGGTGAAAGAGGAATTCCTAAAATGTAGGTGTCAAAGGTCTAGTCTATATAGGAGAATCAAATAAGTAAGAAAAAGGTGAATGGTAAGAGGAGACAAAAAGTCTTCCTAATTGATAAGAACCATTACATGAGTCTATCATACCAAAGATTGGTTATGAACATAAAACCCTAAAGGCATTGCATGATTGACTATTCTAAGGGTGAAGAAGGTCACATGATCATGAAATGTCACATTTGTAGCATCCCTTGAGTAGGTAGAAGATTAGAAGAAAAGGTGGTGAGGTGAAAGAAGTTGGTTTAGCGTAACCTGGTGTGAGACAACATGCCTCTTTGGCAAGAGACCTAAGATCAAAATAGGCAAGTCCATGATGAAAAAATTCATCTTTTTTTTTTTTTTATTTTGTTTTTATAGATTGATCGATGTGGGAAGTCTATGTGGGATGAATAGAATATCTCCTTGAGGTCTTCATGAAGCTGATCGATGTGGGAAGCTTTAGAATATTTTTATTTTATTTTTGCAGGAATAGTCTTCTTTTTGTGATAGACTATGTACAATATGGCTAGCTTTGTATAGTTGTCCTTCGAGGGAGTAGTCTATTTATAGTAGCAAGATAGAAATAGATTAGATGTCCTTTTTGAGGGAGTCATATTTTTATAGAAGTTTGACTCAAGGAGTTTGAATTTGAAAATCCCGTATATTACTTTTGAATTGTTTTTTGGACTTTTAGGTCATGGACAAGACTATAGAGAAGTATAGGATTCTTTTTTAAGAAGACAAAACCATAACACACAGGGTTAGCTATGAAAGAGAGGTTTTAAGTGATGAATGACCATGGGATTCCATCTTGAAAAGGATGAAAAGTATCCATGAGAATCATGCCATGAGTAGAGTGTGGTACTCATATTGAAGATAAGGATGAAAGGTGATGGGTAATCACATGATTCTTGTTTAGTCATTGATCCTTAAAATAGGTAAGTGGAAGGTGAATGGTGCTCAAGGGATAAGCATTTAATAGACATAAGGTGATCTAGGACTTGATTCAACAATAGAATGGTCAAAGATGTAAGGAATTGAGGGGCTCAGGTTTCAGGTTTACCTTTGAGTGAAGACAAATGATAAACACCCAATCCATAGGTATGAGTAACGATATAGGGTCCAAACCAATTAGGAGAAAACTTTCCCCGTTTACTTTTCTCCACTTTTTTTACATGTTGATTTTCCTTCAGGACAAGGTCACCAACCTTGAAGGTTTATGTTCTTGGACACATTTATCATAGGCACATTTGATACATTTTTGGTATTTTTGGAGGTGATCGAGAGCATTGAGAGGAGCTCGTCTAATAACTCGAAGATGTGCCAAATGATCCTTGGGATGAAAATCATCATCATGAAGCATATCTTTTGTGAGATAAAAAAGAGATGGAATTTAGATTTGAAAAGGTAAAGATAAAGCTTTGTACCATGGAACCAAAGATAACATGGAAGTTTGAGGTACAAGAGAATACTAAAAGTACGATAAGCCCATGAGGAAAAACTGAATGTATGTGTGCCAATCCTTTTATTAGTATATCAATTAACTTTTTCATAAGAATTTTGTTTAAGGTTTTTTTGGTTGATTCTTTGGCCATTTTTTGAGGATAGTAAGGTGAAAAAAATAAGTTGATATGCTTTAAAGGCATCACAAATGAGTTTCTATAGGGTTTTATTTTTGAATTGTTTTCCATTATCGGTGATGAGGTCGTGAGGGACATCAAAGCAGAAAATGATGTGATGGTTGATGAATTCATAAATTTTCTTGAATTTTGTAGAAAGAAAGGATAAACATGCTTCCACCCATTTAGTGTAATACTTTAGGCTAGTAGTTAATGATCCATTAATGACCTTGGGAAGAATCATGAGATTGATCTTTACGATAAGATCCAAACCCCATTGAGAAAAAGCCAAAGGTCTCATGGATTATTAAGGCGTGACTATTTTGTGATGAAGATTATCATGTTATTGAAGGTTTGACATGGAATGCTTTTCATGGCACAATTGATATGTTTTTGGGATGGCTTGGAATAGCAAGACATGAAGGATGATTATGCTTTAGAATGGACTAATAACCACTAGTAGAATGACCCACAAAATCCTAAGTGAAAATTCATTGATTGTGTAGGCATATTTTAGAACTCATAGATGGATTTTGGAAGAGATAGCATCAAAACCTCATTTATATCAAGACCAAATGAGAATAGGAGACATGGCAAGGCTAGTCCATGAGGTACAATCTAAACATAAGTGGACATCATAAGCCCATAAGGAAAAATGAATGTCATGTGGGATTTTCAATGTATCATCAACCACTTTCATAAAATTTTGTTTAATGTTTTGTTAGTTGATTCCACTTGGACATTTTTTGAGGATAATGGAGGTGAATTTGAGTTGAATGTTAAGGCATCATGAAAATTCCATAGGGTTTTTTTTGAATTGTTTTAAGATTATCGTTGATGAGGTGGCGATTTGGAACACCAAAGTGAAAAATGATGTTATGATTTTGAATAGAAGTATATGCCATATTTTCTCAACTTTTGTAGAAATAAGAGGTATGGTTTCCACCCATTTAGTGTAATAATTTTTTTTAACGGTAATAATCCATTGATGATTTGGGAAGAATGAGGATTGATCTCTCCGACAAGATCCAAACCATTGAGACAAGACTTAAAATTATGTTTGACCTATAAGGCATGACTAGGGGTATCATGAAGATTATCATGTTGTTGACACTTCACATAATGCTTGAAATAGTCACAAAAATCACGGTTTAGGGTTGGATAGTAATATCCCAGGAAGGAGGATGCTTTTTATGACATAAACCACTAAAATTACCCCATTGTTTCAAATCCCATGTCATGAACTTCCTTGATGGTGTAGGGAATTTTAGAACTCATAAGACATCGTAAGAGGATAATGTCAAAACCATGTTTATAAAGAAGACCACCCATGATGACATAGTGAGAGACACTTTTGAGAAAGGCTTGTGTCCATTGTGAGTAAGATCTAGAGGAAATGGAAGGGAAAGGTAGTCAAAAAAATTTCTTATACCAAAGGTCACGTGGGTCAATTTCAATGGTTCTACAAGGTTGATGTCTCAAATAGATAAGAGGGTGATTGTAACCTTTATATTGTGACAAATATTTTTGAGTCGGAGGGTGAAAGTGGGGATTTGAGAAGCAAGACAGGCCATGGTATCTATAAATTTATTAGTGGAACATGGGTGGTTTGAAGTTCATAATGGTCAAAGGTAGTCAAAAGTATGTCAACATGATGCTTATACTTTTGAAGTATCTCATTACGAAACTGAGTATATACCATTAACTTGTTCACAACTAGTTGAGAGTCACCAAAGATATTAATCGATTTAATGTCTAAGGCTATGGTGGTTTGAAGACCTAACATGAAGTGCTTCATATTCGATGATATTGTTAGTACAATCAAAATCTAGTTTGAAAGATAATGGCATAGGCTCACCATCAAGAGGAATGAGGATAACTCCAGCACCACCCCCATGCTGACATTTGGAACCATCAAAGAATAAGGTCATCTGGTAAATGGTATCATCTAAAGAGAGGGTAGTGATGGATTCATTAGGGAAATCAAAGTTAGAGGATTGATTTCCAAGAGAGGTGTTCCTGAGTTGGTCAATTGTTTTTGTCCTTTGACATATTTTTTTATGGGTGAATTCAAGATCTAGGTCTGCAAGAAGCATGAGCCAATGTGCAACACATTGATGTTGGTAGGGCTTAGTGTACATGTAATGTAAGGGGTCAGTATTGGTGACAAAAAAGGTTTTTGGTTGAGTAGGTAATGAAAAGTTTAGTGGTGACAAAAAACTAAGGCTAAGAAAAGTTTTTCAGCATGAGTATATCTAGTTTCATAGTCTAAAAGCATATGGCTTATATAATAAACCGCTTGCTCCTGTTTCTCATCACGATGAGTGAGCATGGCACCCAAGGAATGATCAGTAGTAGAAAATGTAAAGGTAAAATGGTTGGTCATCCTTAGGGAATGAGCACAGGTGGTTGGAGGAGGTATTGTTTTAAGGCATCAAAGGATTTGTGGCATTCATCATCCCATTTGAAGGAGACATCCTTTTTGAGGAGATGATGAAATGGATGGTAGCGGTCAAAAAAGATGTGAAATAAAGTGATGAATAGATTGCAAATTTCCTTGCAAACTATGAAGTTGATGAAGGTTAGTAGGTGGAGGAATTTCAGAATAGCCTTGATTTTAGTGGGATCAACTTCAATGCCATGCAAAGAAACAATAAAACCAAGGAGCTTTCTAGAGAGAACAACAAAGACACACTTCTTAGGTTGAAGGTGAACACAATATTTGATGAGATGGTCAAAGATGACCTTAAGGACTGTAAGGTGTTCGGCCCGATGTTTAGATTTGGCAAGAAGATCATCAACGTAATCTTCCAATATGTGATGCATAATGTCATGAAAGATATAAGTCATAGCCCATTGATATGTAACACCAACATTTTTAAGGCCAAAGGGCATGACATGATAGCAAAAGGTCCCCAAGGAGTGATGAAGGTAGTTTTGTGTTGATCTTATGGGGTAAGTAATATTTGGTTATAACCTAGAAACCATCCATGAGTGATAACATCTCATGGCCATGGTGAGATCAACTAGTTGGTCAATACTAGGTAAAGGAAAGTCATCTTTGGGGAAAGCTAAGTTAAGGTCATGGAAATCCATGTAAATGTGGAGTCCCCTATCACTTTTGTGATAGAAATGTTAGAGATCCATTAGGGATAATCAATGGGTAGGATGAAGGAAACCAAAAGAAGGCATTGGAGTTCTTCTTTGAAAGAAGGGCAAATGCGAGGATGCATTTTTCATGTAACTTTTGTTTCATGGGTTTGGCCTCGGAATAGTTATGATATTGTGGACCACAATGTTTGGGTCAATACCAGGCATATCAACATAGGACCAAGAAAAAGCATTGCTATGATCCCAGAGAAAAGAAGTAAAAGCTTCATGTTCAAAAACATCTAAAGATTGGCCTATTTTTAGAATGTGCGGGTCATCCTGAGTGTGAATATTGATTTTGATGGTCATTCATTCAACATGGTTTGTGTCTCAAAAGGTAATGACCAATGAAATATAAGAATCTTCCGCACCAAGGTAGGTGAGAATAGACTCATCATCCTAACATTGAACGACGTTAATAGAAGGTGTATCATCATCATGATCATGTTAGGATATAGAAAGGGAAGAGAAGAGGGAGCCTCCATCTCATTGATAAGTTAGAGGTCCCAGGAAATGGTGTTCAAAAAAAAGTTAGGAGGAATGGATTTTGGATCCATAGACTCTGTAGGTGAAGGTGGTGAAGTTGGTGAATGGGGTGGGAAAGTTTATCATCCTCAATGAGTTCTGACTCGGGCCTTCTTGGGAGATGGTTTGAAAAAATCCAATACCACTATGGTCTTTATGCTTACGAGTGGTGCATGGGATGACAATATGGCAGCCTTGTTCATAAAAACCAAAGCCAAAGCCCTTCCAAGCATATGATGGAGGAAGGTGTGGGTGAAGTGGTGGTTGGTGAGAGATTGAAGGTCAGATGAAAATGGTCAAGTTTGGGAAGGTGGCTTGGGTGAGTAGGTAGAAGCATCAAGTCCCCATACATTAAGTTGGTGCGAAGGTGGGGAGGACCATAAGGGAAAACCTCTCCTATGTGGTGATCATAGCGGGGATGTTGGTGAAGTTTACCATACTCTTGAGGAGTAAGGAATGTGTCAATGTTATAAAGGTGGTACTCCCCAAGTGAGGCATTGAAAAACACCTTCTAAGGGATCAATAGTTGATATGTGGGTAGTGGGAATGGATGAATTATTAGATAATTGGGAAGAAGAAGCATTGGTTGGTTGAGAAGTAGATGGGTTGGCTGATGGGTCAGATTACAGAAGTTGTGGCAGTAGTGGGGGAATAGAGGAGTTAGTTGTGGAAGAGGTAGTGGCAACATTGGTGGATGGGGTCATGGGTGAAGGGGAAGTGGTAGCGGTGGTAGATGCCTTAACTTGGTATAAGGACATCATTGGGTCAATACAACATGTTACAGGTCTTGAATGGTGAAGGGTCGGATGGAATGGTATAGTTGTGTCCTTCATGTTCAAATTTTAAACAATGGTGTAAGGTTGAAGGAACACAACCCATGGCGTGGATCCAAGGTCGGTCAAAACAACATGTTGTACTAGAATTCCCCTCTAAGACATAAAATAATTTAGGAATGGTACATGGGGCCCACACAAATGTGGAGAATGATGGTGCCAAGGGTGGAAGTCATGGCATCGTTGAATGAATGCAACATAACATAACTAGGTTATTATGCATGTAATTGGTAGGGATGCACATTTGGTTGTATGCATGGGAAGAAATGATGTTGATACTAGCACCACCATCGATCATAACACATTGAAATGTATATTATCAATGTAGATGGAAATGAATAGGGTGGGATCAGGATCATCTGATTGGAGAGGTACAATCTCATCATCAGAGAAACTGAGAGTGATTACTTGATGAGTGGTAGCAGGGTGTAGAGGAAGGGGATGAAGTGGTGAGAGAGGCCACATGGTGAGGAGTGATAATGGATGCCACAGGAGTAGGGTCATTAGGTAAAACCTCAATAGATTACAAAACCTCAATGAGGGCTCTGTCGAATGAGACTCAAAGGTTTGGACCAGGTCATACAAAGACATTTTGAGAGGAGATTGTGTAATTGTTTAATCATTGTATGATGGGAAACCCCATCAAAAATAGGGTATGTGGGTCCACGGATGGTGATTTTTGGTGCAGGTGCAGATGGGATATTGGGTAAAAGAGTGGCGGATGGGCTAGTTGTTTTCTCCTTTCCTTTTCCTTCTTGGGCTCAGTGGTAATGTTAACCATATTAATATGTGGTAAAGGAGAAAGTGAGTCATGATAGGTGTAGTGACAGGATGGGAAAAAATATGGTGAGGGCATATACTAGTTTTGTGAAAAAATGCAATGCATTTGGCATTTTGGCAGAGGTTTGGCTAGCTCTCTTATGTGGACCATATTGATCTCAAATGTTGGAGGAGGATAAAAGGGTTGTGGAGGGGAGATGAAGGTCATTGAATAGGTAAGGGATGAGGATGTGTGGTGATAGGTGGAGGTGGAATAGGGTCCTCATCTAAAATATCATCATCATCAAAGTTTTCTTCGGGAGGACATAGTTGGAGAAGAATAGTCTTAAGAGCCTTATAGTTTTCCACATCATGCCCTGACACATGATGGTAAGCACAAATTTTTGTATCATCAAACCCTTCTAGTTTAGGTTTGAGTGGGTCATAAGGTCTAAGTGGTGGCAATGTGATGACAGAGGTTTCCAAAAGGTTAGCTAAGATGTTGGCATAAGACCCTACCAATGGATCACAATGTGAAGTAAGTGTGGGTCTAGATGGAAGTGTGGGTGATTTTGGTGGGAGAGGCGCCACAGGGAGGTGGAATCAAAGGTTGAGTTAGTTTGACCACCTGTTTGGTAGGTAGTATGGTTTTAGGTTTGGATTGCACCTTCTTGGGTAAAGATGTAGCAGATGAACTAGCTAGTTGAAGGTGGTGTAGGTTTAACTACCTCTTTGGAGGGTAGTGGGTTTTGGACTTTGGTTGCACCTTCTTGGGTAAAGGTGAAGAAGAAGTGTGTGATGTAGAAGGGAAGGTAGATGGCGGAAGGGGATGAGTTAGCCAAGGTGATAATGGAGGTGTGGTGAAGGCTATGGGAAGAGGAAAGGTGGAAGGTACTGGTTGAAGAGAAGGGAATATCATAGGTAATGATGAGGATACTGGAAGTGGTGTAGGTATAGGTGGTAGAAAGGATGCAGGTGATGGAAAAGGCATAAGTATGTGTAGGTAATTTGGGTGTAACAGAGGATCATGATGAGGAGGTGGGATTTTTGTGCTTTTTAGTTTACCTTGGGTAGGAGGCTACTTGGCCAAGGTTGATGGGTGGGGTCCTAGGATAGATGGAAGGGTGAAGGTGACAGAGGGGTAGTGGGAAAAACTAGTGTATGCGGCCTAAGAGGTTGGGTCTTCCTCTTAGGTGGGGAATAGTCTTGTGTTGGCTTGTGAGGATGTGGCTAAATCCAATTTGATAGGGGGATGGACTAGGCTTGATGTCGGCATGACTCCCAATGTGGCAATGGGTTTGGATGCGGAGGAAGATATAGATGTAGGTAAGGCTTTAGGCATTGGAAAAATTTATTTGATGGTAAAGGTTTAGGTGTGGGTGAGGGTGATGAAGAAGAGGTCACTACAACTAGCATGGGCATGGTTGGTTTGGTTGTTTGAAACACCTTTGGATAGATCATGGAAGTATCAACAAGACAACATTTACATCTGAGTTGAGAAAGGTAGCCAAAGGCATCCCCAAAGCATGGAATTGTCGACATAATCCAAGTGGTCAAAAAACATGAAAATGACACCATTGTAGGGGGATGATGTTGATTTGGTAGTAATCCCTATAAATAATGTATGTGAGATAGGAAATGGTTGGCTTTAGACTCTGTGGGTAAAAGAGCTAGAGAAAATCAACAGGATCCTTGAAAGCCAATGGAGAATTGTCACCAATAGGAAGGGGCACTTGCTACTAATGGATCCCCTATGGGTAGGGGAGATGACAAGTAGGATGAGGTAGGTTCATCTTTTGGTGAAGAGGAAGGTAAGCATGACTCTCCCATGGGTAGGAGAGTAATATTGTGGGTTGTTCATCAGGTTGAGAGTGAGTGGGGAAATTGTATCGAAAGATATGGTGGACTCCTCCCATGGGTGAAGGGGAGATAAGGGAGACTCCTCTATGGGTAAAGGAGTAGATGAAACAAGTCCCTCCATGGATGAAGGAGCTCATGTAAGAATCTCCTCGATAGATGGAGTAGGAGGAAATTGAGGAAGAGCTAGTATGATGTCAAAAACAACATGAACCTCACAAATGTTATTATCATTGGTCGAAGGTTTTTTGCTGGTTTGGTTAGATGATGAGGTGGTGTGATTTGGGAATGGTTTCTTGAAGATGTGAAGGTTCTAATTAGCCGGTGCATTAGGGTTATCCAAGATGAGATCTCCACTATCTAACATTTCTTGGATGATATTTTTGAAAGTTATACAATTACTATCATGTATGACCTTTAATGTGATGATAGTTACAGTAATCATTTTCTTTGTACCATGCAGGAATAGGATGAGAGGGGTCAAAACTAGTATGTGGTTTGATGGGTGGAAGAGTGATTGCTCTAGATTTTAGAATTTTTTTCTAAAACTGAAGAGTAGGGTTCTCCTATGGGAGTGTATTTTTTTTCTCCCGCTTGAACTGAAAATCCTGAACAAGAGAAAGAGTTGGAAGAAGGCTTTGATTGGTTGGATGGGTGAGATGGGCCAATTTCAAAACTACCACATGGGTAGATCCTTTTTCTTTGAGTAATTATTTTTGTTTTGGAAGAAGAAGAGGTATCATTTGATTTAAATGCAATGTTCTTGTTACTGTAATTGTATCTTCTTCTCTTCAATGGCACAAATTTCAAGTTTTGGCCATGGTGAATGCCTCATCAAATGTGTGGAAGGTTTGAACTTGGAGAGTTGGTGAGATGTGCCTAGCACAAGCCCTGTGAACAACTCTATTAACTTGGTTTGAGGTAGTTGAAACGTGAGCTGGTTGATTAGGCTTTGCCAACGAGCGAAAAAATCTGTGATAGATTCATCTTCATATTGTTGTGTGTGAGTACAAGTCGGTCATGGTGACTTTCTTGATGATGTTGATAGAAAAGTGGTCTAGGAAAGCTTGAGCTACTTGGTTGAATGAGAAAATGGAGTGCCTAGGTAGAGCACTATACCAATCCAACAGCAGGTCATGTCAAGGACATTGGGAATGTTCATAAGAGAAAAAAGCATCATCATGAGCGATCAGATAACACCCATGTTTAAAAGACCACAAGTGTTGTTGTGGGTCTTCTTTGTTGTTAAACTAGTTGAATTTAGGAATTTCCCAATGCATAGGGTATGGATGAATCAGAATGGATGGGTGAATGGGCTCATTGCAAATCTCATCATATGTCAGAGAATTACATGAGCCGAGAGACCGATGCTTCCAATGTCTGCATCTTGTCCATCATCATTTTGATAAGATCGTTAGTAGGTTGTGATGATTGGGCACCCCCTGTAGTATAAGGGGGTAGATGATGAAGGTATGATGTGGGTGGCATCCCAATATATGGTGGTGTTAAGTACAAAAATTGTGAGGAGGAATAGATGTAGGTGGAAAGTATCCTGAATAAGTGATAGATGAGATAGGGGGTTGTTGGTGATAAGTGTAGGTAGGTGGAGTGGATGTAATGACTCTCATAGTAATTGGAGGAAGAGACTGCAGGATGGAGAGGACAATGTTTTGGAAGGGAGTATGGGTTTCGACACCATGGGTGGTTGAGATGCAATAGGTATATGAGAGGTGGTGGGTGCAGATAGACCTACACTCAAGGTGTTGATAAAGGAATGGTTGACATCATAGAGAAACTAATGTCAAAGGTGCATGATAGATGTCATAGGTGCAATAGATATCGATGATGTAGGGTCAAGTTGGGACACCACATGGTGGTAAGGTGGAAGAGGGTAAGGCCAGCTAGTAGTAGCTGATGCAAAAGTGGGTGTGAGGGTAGGAGGAATGGACACATGCATGTCATATACAAGTTTCCCTGATGAATCCCAAGTGGATGAATGGGCTAAATAATATTGTAAAGCAGGGGTTTTGATCAAGGAGTCTTGCAAACTCCTCATCATGGTACTGATGATAATAGGTTGATTGGGATCCATAGGTGATAGAATGGAAGGAATGATGGGCTAGGTGGGAGTGGTTGAAGGCTAGCATGGAATACGAGGGTGTTGGCTTGGCTATGAGTCAAAACCATGTGAGTTATAGTAGACTAGTAATCTGATCTCTATAGATGACATAGAATCACAAAAGGAATGGAGAAAATAGTTCTAAGGGTGAAAATTGGTCATTGTTTTAATTGAAAAATTAAAACACAGAGACCAATGATGGTTGGGTAACCGATGTGTGGTGACAGAGGGTAACCGATGATGGTCAGAGGAATGATACGATTATTATGGAAAATCAAAATATTTGTAAATGTGGTAATAAATGATGAAAATGAAGCAAATATGGACTTTGACAATGATTTCAAAGACACGAGATATGGTGAGGTAACTGAGGAAACCCCAGAAAGAACAAAATGTGATGAATGCTACTTTGGTTAAAATGACCAAAATAAGAAAACAATGGTGGTCATAAACCGATGATGGTTAGATGAGTAAACCAATGATGGTCACTGGACCGATGCTCGATCATTGTGAAATTTGTGAAAAGATGGAAAAAAATGAATTTGGTGATTTAGATCAAATAAAAGACCAACCCAAAACTTGAGTATGGAAATGATTGACCCTAACACACTCAAAAAGAGTTGGAATACACCAACTATGATTATGGAGTGTGAAAGGAAAAAGAATGAAGAAAATGAACTCACACCTCAAAACACAAATCAAGCAAAAACTAACAAAACACAAATCCTATGTGGTGGATTTTATGTTCCAGCTTATGCCATTTAGGACTAACTTGTGAATAGAGTAGAGTTTTTGGTTTGATAAAAGGTTCCCTATGAAAATCCAACAACTAAGGATAGTTTTAGGTAAGTTTTGGCGGGAGATCCTTTCTTTGAGATAATGACTGGACAAAGAAACCAGTTTGGAGCCCACTATCAATCCTCTGATCATGTGATCATTGAAAACTTCTTCTGGGTAGGATGTTGTTTAAGAAAATGAGTAATTTATTTTAGTGGTTTGGTGTAGAGAAGAAAGTGTGCACTATGATTCAATTTTTCAACCATCAGTTGGGCATGACTTCCAACATATAGGTTTCCCACAATTTTAAATGAGCTATAGATGCAACACTCAGAAATGATATGCAAATATTTTAGACCCAAATCCACAATGACATTCGATGAGAGAAATGATGAATAGGAAAGAGTATGTCTTTCACTAATGCAATACAAAAATAAAAATAATGGTTCTTTTTAGTCCAAAATACAAGTGTCAATGAGACAAGTAGAAGAGAGAGAATGTTCCAAAGGAGAAAATTTAATGTGAACTCTTTCAAAAGGAAATAGACACAATATTTTCACTAGGAATGAATAATGCAAAAAATAACCCCTGATGGGTCCCACGGGCATGCCAAAATGTTTCACCAAATAATTGTGTGATAAAATAGATAAGGTAAAAGTCAAGGAGGAATACCTATGATTATGTTGGTCAAAGGTTGAATGTGCGCATTACTAACTTTATCCAAGCTGATCATGGAGAACTCCTTTTTTTTCTGGAAGGACTACTTGTAGATACAAAACAAGACCACCAAATGATATTAAATAGCAAGATTCAGAGGACTTCCTAGCAAGGCTAGATCTAGGAGGAAGCATGATGCTTCCTCGAATGGTTGTCAATCCTCTATTTTTATCAAATTAATGAAAGTAAATATGAGAAATAAAGGTCCTATTGCTAACACTTTGATTTAGGTATCTCAAAACATTATCAAAAAACTAGATTAAGAAAATATTAAAATCTAAACTAATTTAGCATCAGGAAAGGTATGTTTCTAGTTGGGACAGTCACAAGGGTGTTAGGTAAGGTCACAGGTATCTGGTAAGGTCTGGGTGGAGTTTAGGTGATGTTAGAGGTAATTTTGGTGAAGGTTAATAGAAAACATAGTGACCAATATCGGTTTGGTGACCGATGCCGAGGAGATAGAGAAGGTGAGAGACGATGATGACGGTTAAGGTGACCAACATCGGTAGGGGAAATTTGATAGTAAATTATTAAACAAGGTTTTAGGCTCTCTGATTGCACAAAGAGAGAGGGTAGTATGGTTTGGGTCATAATATGGCTGAGAAGACTCAAGGATACTAAGAAGGAGGTTTAGAATGGTGAAAAGGCTTGGGATGGTTGAATAGTGGGTTGATGGGAGGAAGGTGATGTACATGCAATAAAGGAAATAAAACTACTAAAAGAAAACAAGATATCTACAAAAGGAATAAGAAAATGATTAGGATCACAATACTTACTTGATGTCTTACAGATCTTGGGAGGTGGAGGAGGATGATAGTTGATCCGTGAAGAGAATTTTGTGTTCAGTGTCATGGAAATACTCCTCAGAGTGTTCTTCCGTGAATATTCCAATGCTCTGGAAGGGAAAACAATTGTTTGTCTTGCATTGTGGTTGTGTGTGTTCATCATTTGATGTAGAGGGCTTGAAGATTCATGCTTGAATGTAATCAAGCTCCAATAACTAAATGACCAACCCATGTAAAGAGTTGTGAAAGTGTATATAAGGTAACCGATGGTGGTTAGGTGACCGACATGTTAGTTGAGGGATAACCGGTGTCGGTTAAGGTGGGAAAGTCTAGGTTTACCAAAAATAGGTAGATCTTTACTATTTTTGGCATGATTTTGATTGAGTCCACTTAGGGAAGTGGAGTTTCACATGAGAGAAGGTAGGAAGGTCATAGAAGAAGTCCAATTAGGTTTAGGAAGAAGTCTTAGTTAGTTAGGTTAAGTGGTGACTCAACACTAGGAGTGATGACTCAGTGTTGAGAGTGATGACTCGAGTTAAATGCCCTTGGAATGGGTCCAGGGTGAGGTGTAATGATGAGGTGGAGGTGTGAGGGTGAAATTAACTTAATTGTGCGGGGGTTTCCCAACAAAGAGGATCCAATAATAGTTAACTTCCTTAGCGGATGTCAACCCCCATTTATTAAACACAAGTGATATAAATGATAGATTAATAGATAACATGTAGAAAATGAAGAAATACATAATATAAAAGTAATTAAGATCTGATCCAGATACATATTTAATTGAAATAAATGTAAATCGAATTTTACCTGGTCTAGGTCGACAAAGTGACCCAGATCGTGCGAAGGAAGGTCAATGATGTCCTAAGAGGTCGGATTTGGAATGTAAGATAAATATGCAAACCTAAAAGGGTTTGAAATTTTTTTGGATGCAATAGAGGCTTATGTATGCCGGAGTCAACCTACGATGGGATCTAAGGGACTAGAAACTAGAAAATAACATAAGACAAGGATTAGAAAGAACAAATTGGAAATCAGACCACAGTCGATGACAACCAGGGTGAAAAACATTGAGTGGGATTAAGAATAGGCTATTTTGAGATAACGAGAGGAGTAGGATGATGATTCGGTAGACCTAAATAGATACCGAACACAAACAGAGCTAGATAAGGCTATGAGGATGGAAAATATAGTTATAGAGAGTTGAATCGATGACGACTCGAGTGGGTGATGGTGCTTTAGCAGATTAAGGAAAGGTTTAAGGTAGAAGGACTGAAAAGGTATCCTACAAGCATAGAAATTGGAAGAACAACCCGATAACGAGAGTCTTGGGCACTTCGATGAAGATGATATAGTCCTATAATTTGTTAGATTGAATAAGATAGAAATAAAAATGATATAGATAACATAAAAATCAATGTAAACCTCCTGATATTATGTAGATGATCAAGACAACATTCTAGGGCCTACAAGAGGGTTGATGAGATCTTCTCGCTCAAAGTAGAAATTAAAGAATGGAAGTAATTCATGCCTGTGTGTGTTTTCTATGTTTTTGTTCTGTTCTCATTACATTCCACCTCAATTATGGAAAGGTGTAACTTAGTTTTATAGGGTCGAGGGCGAGCGGGATGGATCACCACCTATTACAGGGGAAAGTTTCCCCAAATGGGATACTTTTGTGACTCGTGTGATTTGGTGTATTTAAGAATTGGAAAATATTCTTTAAATCTTGTAGGTGGGATTGGGTTGTTTAGGGATATGAAGGAAATAAATAAAGATAGAAGTAAAGCTAGAAAAGTAAGGGGATGCAAATTTAGAATGAAAACAAAGTCCAAACTAGAAGGTTCATTAGAGCATGCGAGAGGGATATTGATGATTAATTAATTAATTAATATTAATTAAATAATGGGAATTGGATGGGCATTAAATTTGATAGGATAATTTAAATATTAAAGGGGATGGATTAAGTTAAAATTAAGTATGTGCATGTGGGAGAACAAGGGTAGAGATACAAATTTTAGGTGTCTACATTTTCCCCTTTTTGTTGAGTGGTTTGAGATAGCAAGCCATGAGAAAAAAATATGAAAGATGAATGGTATGATGAAGATTGATGAAATTTTGATGATGATCTCCTCCTCAAATGGGTGATCAATGATGCCAAGGTGAATCAATGATGCATTTGAAAAAAGGTAGATGATGATAAAGGGCGGGTGGAGAAAGAAAGATGGGTAAAAGGATTACCAAGGAAAGATGCCCCAAGCAAAAAGGGATCGTAATAACAATAAAAACTATGGCGGTGACTCCAATATCACATTGGTAGAGGAAAATTATGTTCTTCATAGAGATGGGCTACAACATTCTACGGGCGGTGAGTGGGTAAAGGTCACTACAATATGGATGTAAACCACGATGACCAATGGGTCATAGGAAAATATCAAAGTATCCATAACTAAATGCGAAAGGCTTGTGAAATCCTTTGTACACAAGGAATCAATCAAAGGTATGCGTCCACAAGGGACGAGGATAAAAAGTTATGGTTCCTAGAACATAACACGAAAAAAGGCTGAAAAAGGAAAATTGGAAAATGAATGGTGAAATAATATGCCCGAAAGGGGAGGTAAGTATGGCCCAGTGGGATTTTGAATGTATAAACTAATGATTTAGATGTAGAATTAAAATTCTAGGAGGGAAAATGAATATGGCCACAAATGTGGACTTTGAGATGATAAGTGTGATTAGAATATGGCCACAAAGGTGGAATTTGAGACAAGATGAAATGAGGAAATGGTGCCCCAAAAGAGTATGAAAATGGCCAAAAGGAGAGATAGAAAAATGTGAGATATTGTTCCCCAAGAGGAACAAAAATATGGTCACAAAAGTGGATGTAAGATGAGATATATTGGATAAGATTGGATGAGATAAAATGAATAAAGCTATATGAAATAGCTAGGGTGGAATACATGAGATAATAGATTGTTATTTAATGAAGATGCGAACAAAGGGTATGAACAATGCTACATCATTGAGGAACGCATGAGGAAAGGATGCCTCTAACCACATTGGAGGTAAAAAGAGGGGGATCCAGGTAACGTAAGGCACATGTGACCAAAAAATATGTTAGCATATAACCAAAAATAATTAGTTATACCAAAAATCATGAGGGAAACATGAATGAATGCATAAACCTAGTGTCGACACAACAAATGGGTTTGAGATGTAACTTGTACATGGGAAGAGGGTTCTCCAAAATTGGTGTTCCCTAAGTCTATGCCCTAGATATGGGAAAGGGGGATCAGTAATGTTAGAAGAAAGTTGATCAATGTGGGAAGCTTTCTTAGGATGCTAATAAAATGGAAGGTTGATCAATGTGGGAAGCCTTCGATGTTATGAGGAGTAGGCATCATTCGAGGGTATGGTATAATTTATACATAATACTGATGGCAAGAAAGATATCCTTACTTTAAGGGATTGATCTATTTATTTGATTTAATTTTGATTTTGATTTTATGATTTTCACTTTTTTTTGTATTATCTCTTTTTTTGCATGAACAACTATCCTTCGAGGGAGAAGTCTATTTTTAATAACTTTGATTTTTATTAGAGCATCCTTTGATTTTGATTTTGACATGGGGAAGAGCTAGGAATAACTAATTAGACCACTTATGAGGGGAAAATGAATGTACAAGAGACTCTCCTAAACCCTTTTCTTGGTTCCAATAGGTGAATGAGAGGGTGAAGGATGTAATGATTGTGAAGTTCTCACCAAGATGGGAGAACCTATCTATAAGGAAAATGCTATGGGCATATCTCATGGTGCCCATATTTAAGGTCATTTATAGGAAGGTGACAGAATACCACATAATTCTAAATCATCGCGATGACAGATGGAAGAGGATAATGATGGAAGGATGATCTAAAGATATAACTAAGAGCTCACTGGTAGTGTGCTAAAAGTAGAATGGTCACAAGCATGAAGCGTTAAGTGGTTCCACTTCTAGTTTACCATCAAGGGAGGGAAAACATTCCATGTGATTTCCTTATTAAATTCATGTTCAAGATAGTATGAGAGATTACAAAAGATGAGATACAATGAGATAGATGAGAGGAGAGATAAAAACTATGCGTTGCCCTTGAGGAAGCAAAAATATGCATCCCTAATGAGATGGATAGATGGCCACAAGAGTGGGCTTGTGATGAAAAATAAGTGGTCCCCCAAGAGAGGGAAAAACATGACCACAATGGTGGATTTAGGATAGGTATGAATGGTCCAAGAGAAGGACAAATATGGCCAAAATGGTGGACTTTGGAATGAAAAATATGGTGCCCTAGGAGAGGCACGAGTATGGCCACAAAGGTGGAATTTGATGAAGATGGTGCCCCAAGAGAGGCAAGAATATGGCCAAAAAGGTGGAATTGAAAGGGAAGGTTCCCCAACGGAGGCACCAATATGGCCATAAATATGGGATTTAGGAAAAAAAGTATGGTTCCTCGAGAGAGGCATAAAAATTTCCACAAAGGTTGGCTAAGATGATAAATAGATGGGTTGGGTAAGATCAGATGAGATTAAAACAATGTCAAAGCAAGGTCCCCCAACATCAAGGGGGTTGTTTGGATTGATGTGGATGGGATGCTTAGATGTGAGGGGGTTAAAAATGAGGCAAGGATGCCCCACCTACCCCTAGTGAAAGAGATTATATCACTTTGGAAAAAATTAGACACGATTAGTTAATGGGTGTCAAAGTTGTTTAAATGGGATCATCATAGAAGGAGCATTGATCATTCCTTTAGATTTAGATTGGATAGATGGTTGAGGATCATAGGGATGATTGGAAAGGAAAACAATATCGATGAACAAGGGAGGAATCTCTTTAGGAGGAATGATATGTGCAGGAGAGATGTTAAGGGATGGTGTGGATGAAGGAGGGGATTTGATGGATGAAAAAGTAAAAATTGGAGTTGGATTAGTCATGGTGGATGGAGAAGGATGGATTTTCTGGATGAGAAATTCATCTTTCTCAATAAGATCATGGACAAGAGTCTGAAAGGCCTTACAATGCTCAACATCATGACCGGGTATGATGATAAGTGCAAATGTAATTGGGATTAAACCATGATGGATTCTTACTTGAGGATTAAAAGGTCTAATGGGAGGAATCATGATGGTAGATATTTGAATTAAATGTCAAAGGGTATCTGCGTAGGACTGATCGAAGTATTGGAAGGAAGATAGCTCTTGTGGGTTTTGTTATCCAAAATTCACCCCCCAGGGTAAATTTGATAACATGCATCAGAATATTCAAGTCCCAGGCAAATAGATTGATTCAAGGCAAAAAATCATGTTTCTAGGGTCCCCTCGGATTTTTTCTAACTCTCTTATCCAAGAAGAAAGGAGCAAGTTCTAAAAAAGGGTGAAAAAGTTGCAAAAACAAGCTTGGGCCAGGAAAAATCATGAAAATCGGCTAAGTCCTAGTCCTCGCAGTAGTCGGGATAGTTGGGACGTCGGGGCACGAATCGGCCGAAAGGCCTCCAGGCGGTCCACGTAGCAAAGGGACATCTAGGCCGTGGGGACGCGGGGCGTGAAAGGGCGAACCGGCCGAAGGTAAAAACAAAATTGACTAACTACTGAGCGGAATAGGCTGGGACATCTGGGCCATGAGGACGCGAAGGATGCGAACCACCTGGATCGGCCGAAATAGAGAACTTTCACACTGGGACAGTTGGGACAAAGGGACGCATGGGACACGGAGAGCCGAAGGAGCCGAGAGCCAATCAAATCACGCCACGTGTCTTCACCTCAAAGAGGGACAGAGAAGCCTAAATCGGGTAGATCAAAATTTTTTGTCCCAGATAGCCTGGAAAATCAGGCCAAAGGGACGTGAGGGACGTGAAAATCCGGTAGGCTCGCGGACGAATCAGGAAACACCACGTGTCACAAGGGAAAATGTCCAAATTTTCAAAAGGTGAGGTTCGAAAGAGTTGGCCCGAGCCAATAAAAATAGGACACGTGTCCTAAGGAGAAGGGGAGTGTGGAGCTCGGGAGGAATTAGAGAATTTGGCAAAAGTTTTGGCCAAAAACTAAAAGGTAAAGGATGACCCCTCCCCCTGTCCACCAACCAGATCATGCCACGTGTCCCAAGTGGCGGGGATGCGGGAAAAATGATTTTTTTCCAAAAGTTACAAAAAGTCAAAAATTTCAAGGAAAACCCATGGGTAAGGAAAGGAGAGAGAATTTCTCATCCAATCAGTGCCCGACACGTGTCGTCTAGGTGGCGGAGTGCGGGAAAAATTTCAAAACCCATTTTTGCCTATTTTGTGCCCTAAATCTTCAGATCGCCATATCTTTTGATCCAGAGCTCGGATTTGCACGTTCTTTATATCATTGGAAAGCTTATAAAATTCTCTACATGATTCCAGGGTCAATCTTGAATTTTGGTTCATTCTAGAGAGAGAAAGTTAAGAAACGGATCTGACGCATGTCCATGGCCAGAAATGACATTTCAGCGACCAAATTTAATGCAGAATGGGTCGCATTCTCCTCCATTTCGGTCAAAAATGATAGGGTATGGGTTTGTAAGGTCCTCCATGCCATTTTAATGCATTTGTAGTCAATGAGGAATGGGCTCCCACGTTTTTGTACATTTTCTCTCTCCTGGGCTCGACCCATGCAATGTAAAAGCCAGATTTGGCTCATTTCTAAAGGGTGGAACATTTTTTGGCATAACAGACTTCTTCTTTCACCTCCAGCAAGTGATTGTTGCAAGAATCAGACCTCTTCAAAGATTGTAATAGTTTTTACCTCTCTGAGGTTGTAATGCAGTGGTTTTGACATTGGAAATGATAATGCAAGCTTTGTGAATGAGTTTTAGTCCTTTGTTTGTGTTATTTGCTTCATTTCAAATCCTAAATTATATCTTATCAGCCTGTGTATGTTTTATGTTGCAATATTTGGTTTGTGTCTATTTGCATGACAAAAATATTTACCACTCCTTTTGGTGCATCACCATCTTTAGTTAGTTTCAATTTTTGCATTTCTATCCCTGTCTCCTTGCAATTTAGAGTAGGATTAGGATCTGAACCTCTGTAGTTGTGCAAGCATTAGATCTAATCAGAGGAGTTTGAGGAACCAGCCTCTAATCTGGAGATTCCTCTCTCAGTTTCACAAGTCCCACACTTGGAGAGAGGTTTCCATGTTGTGTAATCACACTGGATGCCTAAGACATCATTTAGAACCTTGATTTGCATCCAGGGGTGCTGTGATTTGCACCAACAGTTTTGGCACACCCAGTGGGACACTAGAGGTCTCATTTTTATTGCAGCAAAGTTGATGTGCATCTGCTACAATTTTCTTGCTTGAAAAGAGCTATTATTTTCATATATGGCGACTCCAAGGGGAAGAATCAACCGGCCAAAGAGTGCGGGCCTAAAAACTCATGAGAAGAATCACCACAAGGTCAAGAGTTGGAGAAGAAGAAGTGTTGTTTGAATACGTGTAATTATCTCCAAGAAGAAGGCAAAGAAGAAGAAGGATTCAAAGGTTTCCATCTCCACCAAGCAGAAATCTCTCAACTCCTCCACACGTAGGCCTTTCATTCAGTCAACAAGGGTTTTAAGACCAATTAGAATGGCACAAAACAACCCCTATGTCAACTTCACAGAAGTAGCCCACTTGCCCTCAATGCACAACATCCAATTCCTATTGCAGCCTTGAAGAACATTCCCTACTTCACTGGAGAAAATCAAACTACTCCAGGTGATCATGTTAAAGATATTGCTAACCTTTGTGTAATTCATGAAATCAATGAGATGCAAGTGGCTGTCAAGTTACTGGCATCTTCATTCAAGGGTAAAGCATTGCAATGGTTTAGAAGCCTTGGAGCTGGTTCTATCACAAATTGGAATCAGCTGTGTATAGCACTTCATGAGTAATTTGGAGAAAAGGGAGACAACTTGTCTCTTTTGGAGCAACTGACAACCATCAAGAGAGCTCCCAATGAGCAGCTAACCGATTTCAACTTCAGATTTCAAAAGACTTGGGAGAGAATTCCAGTGGTAGTTAGGCCAACAGTAGAAGGTGCTTTTCTCTACTATCTCAAAGCTCTAAATTCTGATATTTCTATGTTGATTCAGTCCATGGGAGGCATAACTATCCCTATGGCTTATAGCATTGCCATTAGGGCTGAAAATTGTTTGATTCAAGCTGGCAAACTAGCCCCTAGACCTCCCATACCATTGTTTCCAAGTTTAGAGAGTCCAAACACCAATCAAGCACCTAATTTGGCTCCTTCTCCCACTCCTAGAAATCATAGTTCAAATGAAGCTTCCACTTCATCTCCAAGTGCCCCAAATGAGCTTCAAGAAGTCATGAAGCAATTGCAAAACCTAGGCAATGAGCTGGTTACTCTCAAAAGGCAGCAGGCCCAAGGTTTTAGACCTTCTTATCAACCCCAAGCTCAGCCTAACAGGCAGCCATACCAACCACAAAGGCCTCCTAATCTAGTTGCAAATAAAATCAAATAAGACCTCCCGTCATTAGACCATTTCAGCTCTATAATCCAAATGCCATATCTGCCTCTAAGGCATTGGTGCCAACACAAAATAACATTGCTCAGGAGTATGATTGGTGTTTTCCATGCAATGAGCCTCATAATCAATCCATGTGCTTCAATGGTGCTTTGAATCAAGCACTAATGGTGAAAACTACTGGTGTGGAGGGTGAGGGCAGTCAAGGAAACAACCAACAACAAGAAACATTCCAACAGCAATCAGCCCCAAATGACACCACATTGGTAAATTGGCAAGTAGAGGATTTTTGTGGCATGAATCAGGCAGTTTCTCAAGGTGTTGCAGCCAACACAAGGTCAAAAAGGAGGAATTTGGGTGAAGAACAACCATTAGCCCCAACCAATCCACAACCTTCCATGGCTCCACAAGTGGTTGGCAAACAAAATCCAATTTCAAATGCACAAGGGCAGCCAAGAACAGCTCCTAGACCAACTCAAATACCAGTTATTGCTGCCCACATGCAAGGAGTGAATGTGCAAACCAAGGGACAACAAAGGGATACTTCATCTCCGTTCAGTATCATTGATCAGATGAAGAAGACTAATGTTAATATATCAATGTGGGAATCCCTATCTATCCTAGGCCAAAGAGATCTGCTGCAAGCTGCCATGAAGGACTGGCCAACTTCGAATCAGCAAGTCCAAAGGCAAGACAAGGTACTTACAAATGCTGCCCAGCCTGAGGGAAATCATGGAGGACAGCAAGGTAAAATGTTGAAGCCCCCTCCTTTCTATGTTTCATTGATCATTGGAAATCAGCTAGTGCACAATTACATGATAGACTCCAGGGCAAGTAGCTCGGTAATGCCTAAACAAATAGCTGATCAGCTAGGGCTCCAGTATGAAACAATATCCAAAGGGGTAGTGCAGCTGGATGGGACAGAAGTGTAGTAGCAGCACTGGAGTGATTAGACACTTGAGTCTTACCTTGCATGCATGTCCAAATGTTGTTGTTTTACAAGATGTATCAGTCATAGACCTCCCACCACTCTTTTCCCTATGCTTGTCAAGGGACTTCACAGCCAAGATTGGGGGATATTTGTCTGCTGATTGGTCACACATGCTATTTAGAATGAGGTATGGAACCAAAGCCACAATCAGGTTAGAACCTATTACAAACTTCCATATTGAGCCTTACACTCCAAGTCAGATTAATGCCAATTACTCAAAGATTTGATCAAGAAGATCATCTAAGCTTTGATGAAGCTGACACTAAGGTTAGAAGCATCCCGGATCTAACTCTTGATGAATGGGCAAACAAGATACATGCATTTGATCCTTATCAAGAAGTGGAAGAATCTAAGCTAGGGTCTATTGCATACACGAAGAAAAAACCAAATTATTCCTAGCATCACCAAGCCAAACCACAAAGATGACAATGAGGTATGGCAGCTATTTTTTGATGGATCAAGGAGTAGGCAAGGTGCAAGAGGTGGAGCTATGCTTGTTTCACCTTAAGGAATACAGTACTATTCAACTTTTAGATTTCAGTTTGCATGCTCCAATAACACTGCTGAATATGAAGCCTTAGTGCAAGGGATGCATTGGGCAATCAAGAGAGGAATAAAGAACTTGCAAGTCTTTGGTGACAGTGAATTGATTGTAAATCAGGTCAAGGGACAACATGCTGCCAAGAATGATCTACTCAAGTGCTACAAGAACAGGGTGTGGGACCTCATGGAAGATTTTGAGGGTTTTGCATCAAATCCATTCCTAGGAAAGAGAATCAAGTCACTTGAAAGGCTTGCAGCAGCAGTAGGGGCAGCCTTTGACATTGTGGAAAGCATTCAACAAGACAAGGTACAACCAAACATCCACGTGATTGTGAGGCCTTTAGTGCTGGATAACAATGTCAGTTGGCAAGTGTTTGAAAATGACCAACAAATCATTCATTTCTTGCAAGAAGAAGCTGAGTTCTCAGCCAAGAATCAAGAAAAATTGGAACAGCAGTATGGTGACCAAGTGGTACAACTGAGAACTAACAAGCTGCCCAAAGGACTTATCACTTTGGAGTCCATTTTTAACCCCAATGATCAGTTTAGAAAGGAGAAAGCAAACATTCAAGTCAAGAGAGAGGATTCAGTATCCATCTTGGTAGAAGAGAACAAACCATTACAAATTGGAAGAATGACAATTGAACAAGAAAGGTGTGAGTTCATATAGCTGTATCAAGAGTTCCCTGATGTGTTCACTTGGAGCTATGAAGACTTGAAAGGTTTCAATCCCAACTTAGCTCAAAGATACCATCGAATTGAATCCAAATACTAAGCCTCACAAAGCGAAACAAAGACCACTCAATCCACACATGGAGCCTCTAATGAGGAAAGAATTCGACAAGCTGATTGAGTCAAGGATCATATTCCCAATCAAGCATTCTAGTTGGGTTGTCAACTTAGTTCCAGTCAGAAAGAAGAGTGGAGAGATCAGATTGTGTGTTGACTTCAGAGACTTGAATAGATCCTCTCTCAAGGACCATTACCCACTCCCTTCCATGGAGAAAATCTTGCAAGTTGTGGCTGGCTCCGAGAGGTTTTCACTACTTGATGGCTACTCGGATACAATCAGATTATGGTGAAGGGAGAGGACCAGTTCAAGACAACCTTCACAACCAAATGGGAAACTTTTGCATACAGGAAAATTCCATTTGGGCTGTCCAATGCTGGTGCTACCTTCCAAAGGGCAATGGACATGGCATTCAAAGGTTTGATTAACAATGTGGTGCTGATTTACCTTGATGATATCACTGTTTTTTCAAAAAATGCAGCTGATCACCTCTCTCATTTGAGACAAGTCTTCACGAGGTGCAGGAGATTTGGAGTGTCTTTGAATCCTAAGAAGTGTATCTTTCTTGCACATGAAAGAAAGCTCCTTGGCCATATTGTCTCCAAAGATAGATTAGCAATTGATCTAGAGAGGGTTGAAGCCTTAAGAGCACTACCATTGCCAAGCCACAAAAAAGCCCTTCAGAGTTTCTTGGGAAGGATAAACTTTGTTCGGATGTTTGTCCCAGATTTTACAGCCCTTGTCAAGCCCATCACCAAAATGTTAAAGAAGAGGATGGATTTTAAGTGGACAACGAAGGCAAGGAGAGTTTTGAAGCAATCAAAGAAGCCATCTCTCAAGCACCAATTCTAATCAACCCAGACTTCTCCAAGGATTTCATCCTCTATGCATTTGGAGGTAATGACACTATTTATGCCATTTTGGTACAACAGAACAATGATAATGATGAGTAGCCAATTGCCTTCTTTAGCCAAAGCCTAGATGACTATGAGGTGAGGTACTCTTTTATTGAGAGGCATGTACTTGCAGTAATCAGAAGCTTGAAGAAATTCAAGCATTTAGTTTCAAACAACAAGGTCCAGTTGCTGGTCTCACATGTTGGGGTTAAGGACTTCCTCCTCAACAAGGATTTGAATGAGAAAAGGGCAAGTAGGATCACTTGTGTCATGGAGTATGACATTGAGATCAAGATCACCAAGCTGGTAAGAGTGAAAGGATTATGTGAGCAGCTGGTTTTGGGGAAGCAAAAAGAAGTATGCAATGAAGAAGAGGTTGTTTTGATAGTCCAGGACAGCCATGAGCCAAGTGGCAATCAAGAAGAAGACAATGCTACCCCCACTCCTTGCTGGACCCAAGGCATTATACACTTCCTAGGCACAGGCCTATGCCCTCCGGAGATGAACAAGACCCAAAGGAGACACTTCAGATTGTAGGCTGTCCCGTATGCCATTGTTGATGGAGTTTTGTTCAAGAAAGATGTGAATGGAGTGTTGCTGAGATGCACTAGCACAAATCAGATTCAAAGGGTGTTGGAAGAATTCCATGGTGGACTAGTTGGTGTTCATTTTGCACCAAGAGTGACACTCTAAAAATCATGAAGGCTGGTTATTATTGGCCTAAAATCTTCAGTGATTGCTATGCATGGATCAAGAGGTGTAAGAATTGTGCATTCTTCACAGGAAAAGAGAGACTTGCTGCCCTCCCATTACATCCAATCTCAATTGACCAGCCATTCATGCAATGGGGTTTGGACTTCATTGGAGTCATTAATCCCAATTCAAGCCAAGGGCACAAATGGATTTTGACAGCCACATACTACTTCACCAAATGGACAGAAGCAGTAGCACTCAAAGAGGCAACTGAGTCTAGCATCTTAGACTTTTATGAGGGGATAACAACCAAATTTGGTGTACCTACTACAATAATCTCTGATAATGCATTGGCATTCATTGGATCTAAGGTGACTGAGTGGGCTGTCAAGAACGGTATCTACCTAAGCACTTCATCAAACTATTACCCTCAAGGTAATGGCCAGGCCGAGTCTACAAACAAGAACTTGTTGAGGATCATTAGGAGGACTCTTGACAAGAATCAAAGGTCTTGGCATACCAAGCTGAGATCAGCCTTATGGGCTGATAGGATAACTCCCAAAAGATCCACAGGTAACTCTCCATTCAAACTTGTCTATGGAAGAGAGGCAATCTTGCCCATGTCACTTGAGTTGCCAACATTGGAACTCATGAAGTAGCTGGAGTTGCTAGAGTTTGAGCCCATGGAGGTGAGGTATGCAGAGTTGATGGAGCTGCAAGAGATCAGAAATCAGGCATCCCAAGCAATGGAGAAGGATCAAGCTTTGATCAAGAAGACCTTTGATAAGAAGGCCAAGGATATATCTTTTCAAGTTGGAGATCTAGTGTTGAAATGGGATGTGGATAGAGCAAAACCGGAAGGCATTCAAAATTTGATGCCATGTGGAGTGGCCCATACATGGTCACGAAGTGCAAGAACAACAATGCTTTCCACTTGGCCTCATTGGATGGTGAAGAACTGCAGATTCCATCAATGGAATCTATCTCAAGCGTTGCTTCTAGAGGGAAATTTATCACCTTGTAAATATTAGATTAGGTTTTCATTCCTTCAAGTACTTTTGCACATTGTTTTGTTGTAGGTTAGTTTTGTTTTCCCTAAGTGCTTTGGCACACTTACTCGTCCATGGAGATGTTTTGCAGTCCTTGCTCCCATCGACAAATATTCCATCTTCCTCCTTACACATTCTAAGTCAGTTGGGGTTCTAAACAAAATATCTGATGACTCCATGCCCAATGGACTGCTTCAAGCAACTGGTATCTTCTACCTAGCAAGCAGGTAACCCCGCTGAGTCACCAAATTGTTATCCAAAATTCACCTCCCAGAGTAAATTTGATAACATGCATCAGAATATTCAAGTGCCAGGAAAGTAAATTGATTCAAGAAAAAAATCATGTTTCTAGGGTCCCCTTAGATTTTTTCTAACTCTCCTATCCAAGAAGAAAGGAGCAAGTTCTAAAAAGGGTGAAAAAGTTGTAAAAAATAAGCTTGGGCCAGAAAAATCATGAAAATTGGCTAAGTCCTAGTCCTCGCAGCAGTCGGGACAGTTGGGACGTCGGGGTGCAAATCGGTCGAAAGGCCTCCAGCGGTCCGTGTAGAAAGGGACATCCGGGCCGTGGGGACGCACAGACACGAAAGGGCGAAACCGGCCAAGGTAAAGACAAAATTGACTAACTACTGAGTGAAATAGGTCGGGACATCCGGGCCGTGAGGACGTAAACTTCCCGGATCGGCCAAAACAGAGAACTTTCACCTTTGGGGACAAAGTTGGGACAAAGGGATGCGTGGGATGCGGAGAGCCGAAGGAGCAAAGAGCCAATCAAATCATGCCACGTGTCTTCGCCTCAAAGAGGGACAGAGAAGCCCGAATGAGTGGATCAAATTTTTGTCCTAGACATTCGGGACAATCGGGCCAAAGGGACGCGAGGGACGTAAAAAGCCGGTAGGCTCGCAGACGAATCAGGAAATGCCACATGTTACAAGGGAAAACGTCCAAAATTTCAAAAGGCGAGGTTCAAAGCATTAGCCCGAGCCAATAAAAAGAGGACACGTGTCCTAAGGAGAAGGGGAGTATGGAGCTCGGGGAGGAATTAGAGAATTTGGAAAAAGTTTTGGCCAAAAACTAAAAGGTAAAGGATGACCCCGCGCCCCTATCTTCTAACCAGATCATGCCATGTGTCCCAAGTGGCGGGGACGCGGGGGAAAAATCAATTTTTTCCAAAAGTTACAAAAATTCAAAAATTTCAAGGAAAACCCATGGGTAAGGAAAGGAGAGAGAATTGCTCATCCAATCAGCACCCGACATGTGTCATCCAGGTGGCGGAGCATGGGGAAAATATTTCAAAACCCATTTTTGCTCTGCTTTGTGCCCTAAATCTTGAGATCGCCATATCTTTTGATCCAGGGCTCGGATTTGCACGTTATTTATATCATTGGAAAGCTTATAAAACTCTCTATATGATTCTAGGTCAATCTTGAATTTTGGTTTAGTCTGGAGAGAGAAAGTTAAGAAACAGCTCTGACGCGTGTCCATGGCCAGAAATGACATTTCAGCGACCAAATTTAATGCAGAATGGGTCGCATTCTCCTCCATTTCGGTCAAAAATGACAGGGTATGGGTTTGTAAGGTCCCCCATGCCATTTTAATGCATTTGTAGTCAATGAGGAATGGGCTCCCACATTTTTGTATGTTTTCTCTCTCCTGGGCTCGACCCATGCAATGTAAAAGCCAGATTTGGCTCATTTCTAAAGGGTGGAACATTTTTGGCATAGCAGACTTCTTCTTTCACCTCCAACAAGTGATTGTTGCAAGAATCAGACCTCTTCAAAGATTGTAACAGTTTTTTACCTCTCTGAGGTTGTAATGCAGTGGTTTTGACATTGGAAATGATAATGCAAGCTTTGTGAATGAGTTTCAGTCCTTTGTTTGTGTTATTTGCTTCATTTCAGATCCTAAATTATATCTTATCAGCCTGTGTATGTTTTATGTTGCAATCTTTGGTTTGTGTCTATTTGCATGACAAAAATATTCACCACTCCTTTTGGTGCATCACCATCTTTAGTTAGTTTCAATTTTTGCATTTCTATCCCTGTCTCCTTGCAATTTAGAGTAGGATTAGGATCTCGAACCTCTCGTAGTCAGTGCAAGCATTAGATCTAATTAGAGGATTTTGAGGAACCAGCCTCTAATCTAGAGATTCCTCTCTCGCCATAAGTCCCACACTTGGAGAGAGGTTTCCATGTTGTGCAATCACACCGGATGCCTAAGACATCATTTAGAACCTTGATTTGCATCCGGGTGCTTGTGATCTCACCAACAGGTTTTAATAGAATATCTTGACTTGGATTTAGGGGAAGAGGTGGATGTAGATTGGATGGGTGGATTAGGCATCTTGGAAGATGAATCAATTTTAAGAGGGGGATTATTTTTTTGGATTTGGATTGAACATGGGGAGGTGTCTTAGATGAAGGGGTTGGCCTTGAAATGGATGAGGGTATGCCTAGGATGGGTTTTGTAATGTTGGATCGTTGAGGAGAGGTAAGGTCTAATTTCTTATGAGGGTGCATGGGAGAATTTTGGGGATGCTTACCAAGAGTCTTAGATTTTGATCAAGAATATTTACCCTTAGTGGGGATGACTATAATCTCAACCGGTGGATCTAAAGGTTGTGGTGTAATTTTTGAACTGGTTGATGTAGAAAAAGTTGATTTTATTGGAAAATGAATCCCCTTCATGTTATTTTATGATGGAGGTGATTTTTTCATAAATGTCACAAGGGGTTTCATTGATACGTTTGTAAATCAATAGGATTTTTGGTACGGTAGCAGATATAGATGTAGATATAGAATGGATGTTGGTGGAGGTGTGTGTAAAATATTGGGATGGAATGGATGATGTAGGCATATGTAAAGGTGTAGGTACATGCGTCAAGATAGGTGTTGGATGAAGTAGGGGATATAGTCAAATCTGTGTGGATTTTATAAGGGTAGGAGTAGGTATAGGTATAGGAAATGTAATAGAAGTTTACATAGGTGATAATATTGAATATGATAGGTGTTGAATAAGGGGTAGGAATAATGTCTAAGGTAGGAACATGTGGATTCTTTGATGAGATGAGATCTTGATTAATGGCATTAATCATATGAGCATTTGGAAGCTAAGATGTAGAAGGGTGGCTTGATTTTTGGTGGTTGATTAAGAAAAGGTTGCTTAATTTTGTCAAGGGGTTAGCTAGGTGAAGTGGTGGAGCTGTCTATTTGGATATCCCCTTGATTTATAAGTTGTTGGATGTGATATTTGAAGGAATGACACTTCTCAATGTCGTGACCTTTGACTTGATGATATTTACAATAGTGGGCTTTGTGATACCAAATGGGCTTGGGTCGTGAGTCATCTATGGGTCGTATGGGAGGAAGTTAGATGGAGTGTACTGCCATCAACTTATCAAATATTGAACTATAGGATTCCCCCAAAGGGGTATAGTTAGGAGATGGTCTGAAAACTCTTAGCAAATACTCTGTGCAAGAGACAAATGTGGATGAAGATTGAATGATGAGGGTGTTGGAGTTAGTTTTAGAATTTTCGTTATGTGCAATGATTTTGATGAACTTAGTATTGGGCTGCTTTACCAAAGCTTGAGTTGGCCTTGATCAAGGGCACGAGTTTCAATTTTTTGAGCCATGGTGAAGGCTTCTTCAAATGTTTGGAAAGATTGGATTTTCAATGTAGAAGAAATATACTTTGCAAAAGAATGTAAGAAGAGTTCAACAAGTTCATTCTATGGAATATTAAATGGAAATTGGCTTATAACTCCAATCCATTGAGCAACAAAATATATGATATAATCCTCATCAAATTGTCTTATAATTCCATGCCATCGAGAAACAAAATCTATGATAGACTCATCATAAAATTGTCTAATGGCATACAAGTCATTGATAGTGATTTTGAGCTCAATATTTATAAATAAATGCTCTATGAAGAATTTCATGAACTAGGTAAAGGAGATTAAGGAATGTTGAGGAATTCTATTGTACCAATCCAGTGTTGGACCATAATAGGACATAGGGAAGGTGCAAAGCATAAGTTCCTAATCATGTGTGATAAGGTAACATGCGTGCTTAAATGCGTGAAGATGCTTTTGGGGATATTCCTTGTTGAAATTGTTAAAATGGGAAGGTACCAATGATGGGGGTAAGGTTTGATTGGAATTGACAGATGGATGGGTTCATTATAGATTTTTCCATAAGATAACGTAACCTTGGATACCAAGGTAACATCCTCTAGACTAATCAACCTATTCATTAAGGTATGAATATGATCGTTTGATGTGATGATAGGTTAGGATTATGGTTATGTGGCATGAAAATTAGCTTAATAAGGAAGTTGAAAAGTATGTGGATGTGCGGGTGTTTAGGGAATAATTTGATAAGGATTAATATATGTCATGGGTTGAGATTGTATAAATTTTTGTAATGATTGATGTTGAGAAATAGGGACATGATGTGATTATTGAGATTGAGCAAGTTGTTGTGGTAAATGATGAGTGGGGATATGAGTGTTAAGAGGTTGAGATGGTTAGAGCATATGATGGGTAGGAATGTAAGTGTTAAGAGGTTAAGATGGTTGGAGAATATGATGGGTAGGAATGTAAGTGTTAAGAGGTTGAGATGGTTAGATAGGCATACTAGTAGTGGATGGAATAGAGATAGAGTTGACATAAAGTGACGTGGGTGGAATAGGATCCACCAATTGAGTAGATTGATAGGATTGAGATATTGTGGGAGATTTATGAAATAAGAAGTCATACATGGGGTTAGAAGGAGGTCCAAGAGTTTCTAAAGGAGCCGGAGATGGGGGTGTAGTTGGTCTAGAAAGGTTGGATTGATGAGAGATATGAGGATTGGTTTTAAGATAGGGATGATTTTGGATGACATGGTCCTCATGAAGTGAGACCATGGAGATAAGGGGTTGGGTAACCGAAGGTGTGGTATCAAATTTAGAATCTTGTTGGAAGAGATCATTAGAGGAAGGAATTTTATTGGATTGAGTGGATTGTTGTGTTGCTTCGACTTGAGAAAGAGTGACAATAGGCATGAAATAGATGAACATTTGTTTATGTAATTTTTTAACAAATAAATCAAGCAACAATTTTCTTATCATCATGATTAATTAGGAGATGTGAAAAGAAAAAAGTGGATAACAAAGGTACCTAAGGAATGACAACCTAAGGCTGGTTTCAGGTAGTTATGGTTAGGGATATTTTGGGTAGCTTTCTGTTGGGTGATGAAATCCCAATCAGTCAAAGTGTAAGGATATGTTTTGATGTGTTATTTAGATGCATGAGTTTTAGTTTGTGTGTGAGGATTGTGAGATGCAGCAAGTTAAACCCTTACTTAAGCTATGTGAGCAAGCAGGATGCAAAGAAGGAAGGTTCTTTTTAAAACCAAATCAAAGTGTGATCTTTCGATGAGGACACACACAGGAAAGGAAATACGATGAAAAAGGAGAAAATGTGGAAAATGAGGAATACTTGGATAAATATTTTCCTTTTTATGTGAAATTTAATTGAAGTATGATCTAGGCGTCTGAACCCAACACAAGCAAGAAAAAAGTGAAGCTTTGTGCTACAATGTTAGTAGAAGAAAGAAGAGACAGAAAAATAGAAAGAACTATAAGAGATCACCTAAAGGGTCATCCAACTGGGTGTGCCAATAATTTTGATGTAATTTTCTTGTTCAATTCAAGTTCATGAGTTAGCTACTAAAGAAAACTAAATAATCTCAAATGATGGAGGGTTTAAGGTACCTCAGATGCGTGATATGGATGAACGGGCGTAAAAAGTGATTGATCCTCATTGATACAAGATGATAAATATGTAACTTAAAGAAACTAAAGAAAATTGATTAGATAAGATGTTCGAGGGTTTCTTGACAAAGTGGACCCAAGAAGAGTTAACTTCCTTGCGTATATCAACCCCGTTTGTTAAAATAAAGCAATATAAATGATAGATAAATAGATAACATGCAAAATTTGAAGAAATACAAAATTTGAAAGTAACTGAGATCTGATCTAGATACTAATTTAATTGAAATAAATATAAATCAAATGTTACCTGGTCAGGGTTGATGGTGACCCGTACTATGTAGAGGCAAGTTGACAATGACCTAAGAGGTTGGATCTAGAATGTAAGTTTCTAATATGTAGGCTCGTGAGGGTTTAAATTCAATCTGGATGTAAGCGGAGGCTTGTATATGCTAGATTCAACCTACATAAGGGATATGAGGGAGTAGAAACCATAAAATAGTAGAAGGAAAGGATTGAAAAGGGCAGATTGGAAATTAGGACCACGGTCGATGGCAACCAGGGTGAAGCGCACAAATGGGATGAATAATAGGTTGGTTTGAGATAACAAAGGAGTTGGATGATGATTCTAGTAGACCTGGAATAGAGACAAAACATAGAAAAAGGATGGAGAAGGCTATGGGGATGGAAAACATAGTTATAAAGAGCCGAGTCAATGATGACTTAAGCCGGGAGATGGTGAATGTAGAATATTAAGGTAAGGTCAAAGGTAGAAGGACCGAAAAGGTAAACCGTAAGCATAAAAACTAGAAGAAAAACTTGATAACAGAGTCCTAAGAGTTGATGAAGATGATCTAGTCTTGTAATTTGTTAGATTGAACAATATAACAATAAAAATGATATAGATAGTGTAAAAATCAATGTAAACTTCCTTATGTTATGCGATGATCAAGACAAGATTCCAAGGGTTGTAAGAGGGTTAATGAGATGCTCTAATTTAAAGGAGAAATTGCATAATGGAAGGAAGTCATGCTTGTGTATTTTATGTTATTTTTGTTGTGTTCTTATTGCATTCTTGTTGCGTTCTAGTTGCGTTTCGCCTTGATTATGTGATGCACCAAAATTAGGAGGAACTTGACAAGGTCATAACTTGAGCTCTGAGTGTTTGTTTGAGTCTATTTTTTTAAACCACATGTTTCGATGAGACAAACATAGTGGAAAATTTTCCTACAAGTTGGGGCAAGTTTTGGCACATTTTCGGGCCCTAAATCTGCCATCTTGAGGCCGAAAATTAGGATTTAAGTTGTAGTTCGGTTTTTTCCTATTTTTGGGCATTAGTTAATTTTAGTCTATTAGTTTCATTATGAGTTAGAAAGTTGGAAATTCCTCTAATTTAGGAATGTATGTCCCTTGGGTTTGCTCATATTCTTGGGTAACCCAGGGCACCTTTATATCACCACTTCTCCCTTAGGGTATTAATTAAGTATCTAATTAAAACACCTATCCTAAGTTTATTTCACTCCATTATATTTCACTCATGTATAATTAAATATTAACTATTTAATTATACCTTTTACATTTCTTCCAACTACTTATTTACCCCATATCATTTCCCAACCTCCCATACCATTATTATCCATTCATCCCACCTTTTTCTCCCCTCCTAAAACCATGCAATGGGATTTTTCCCATATTTGAGTCGGAGGGATGATATTCTTATCCTTCCAGTTCATTTCTTTTTTCCACTTTGGGAGTCTCTGTTCCCTTATCGGCCGACCGTTTCTCGATCGATGCTGATTTTTTGAGTGGCGCCGATTTTATATCAGTCGGCGCCGACTATAAATTTATGACCTGAGATCCTCTCTGGTTAGATTCAGAAGAGTTGGTTGCCTAGAGATTACTTTGTCTAAGTGATTAAAGAGATTATCAGAGAAAGAGAGTGGGTTTTGTGCAGTTTAATCCCTGAGAGGTGTACTGTTACTTATGTCTGCATGTCCACAGCTCCCCTGGTCATCATCAATCATCAATCAAGCATTTTTCAGGTATTCCCCTTTGTTAGTTTCTATAATTTCCTTTCGGTCAATGCCGACCCAGTCTAGTCGAATCCGATTAGTCTTCAATCAATGCCCGGTTTATCCAAATTGGCACCGATCAGGATTTTCTTTAGTTTCTGGGTTAGAATCCATCAATTTCTACCTCGGATCCCCTTTTCTGTCTTCAATCTCTACTTTCTAATCAATCTTCAATAATCTGGCTTACATTTAATCCATTTTAGCTTAGTTTTCTTTCTTCTTTTACTCTCTACTGCCTTCATCTGCGCATGTGTCCAATCGACAATTGATGCCAATTCCATCTAAATCGATGCCGACTCAAATAATCGACACCGATCACTATCTGATCGACGCGCACCAACCTACTGAAAAGTAAAAGTAATTCAATTAACACAATTTTAGTTCTATCTTTATAGTTTCCTACTTTCTTTCAGTTTCTACTGCAGTTTTTACATTCTGTCTATTGTTTTTAATCAAAAACCTAAATATTTATTTACATCTTTCATCATGTATGTCTTTACTCTTGATTGAAAACGTGAACTGACATCCGCCGAGGAAGCTCATTGCTTCCCGGACCCACTTTCCGTAGTTCACCCATATATCGTCTAACGTCATCTTTTTCTACCAAGGATTTGTGCATCACAGGTTTCTTAGATCTACTTTGCAGGATTTCTCATGTGCATCCCATCTTGTCTCCATCGGCATTCTTTCCATTTACGTCTTTGGATCTTATCCAATCTATCAGGTATCGATTTCATTTGAGTTTTTTCAGGGTTTTTGTGTTTAGTTTGGTGCATTAACTTGGACAAGTAACAAGCACGGAAATTATTGATCTACATATTGGCATGCCCGGTGGGACCTGAACCAAAGTCCCTATTGGTAAGTTCATTTCTTTTCCAATTTTGAGCTTTTGTTCTTTTTCTTCACTAATTTTCATCAGTTTTCCTTAAGCATTTCCTTTCTTTATTTTGGTCTTGTTTCTTTCATTTATAATTTGCAAAGTCAAAATTATTTCTTTTCTGCATATCTAGATTCCCATTTCTATTTCTAAGATTAGTAAATCTTTCATTTGATTTCAAAGCTACACTTTTTGATTTATCTCTTTGTGCAAAATTGTCATTTTCTTGAAAGTTTTCTAGTTTTTTAAATAGAAATTTCTCTTCTACTAGTATCTAGTTATCTAGATATATCTTTCTGGATTTGTTTGCGTGTTTGCTTAACCTTTCTTGCGGAGCGCTTTTCTTGTTCACATGGGATTGTTTGAGGGGAAGAGCTCAACAACATGCTTTTTGAAGTCCACACACCTTGGAGAGCTAAACCTACAGGTATTTCTCTTTTGCGGTGTTTTCTCTTTTTTAGGAACTTAAAAAGAACTTGTTTGTTTGTTTTCTATCACACTCAAACACTTCGGTTTTGGTTCTTAAAAAGAATTAATCACATTGGGAAGGAACTTGTTTGACTTGTCTTCATCAAATCAAACACTTCATTTTTAGTGCTTAAAAAGAACTTTTTCTTTGTCATTTATGTTGTATGCTCTTCATCTAGTTTTCCTAATAGGTTGGAAAATTGATCAAAATCGGTAGTGACACTATTTGATTTTTATTTTTCACCCTTGCACACAAAGCCAAAATCACTAGGTATAAAGCATTTAAACAAAAAAATTCCTTCCCTAGCCTCACCTACTTGGAAGTGACATCCAAGAGGAAGAGCCTACGTGGTACTTGGGCCATGCTATAAATTCATGGAAGTTCTAGTATATATTGGCAAAGCACCCAACTCCCTTATCGCAGCGGTGTGTGAAGTGTGGGGGTAGGCCCCTATATCAAGCCACGTACCAGTATTTTACTAAAGTGCCTTCGAGACTCCTCACCAAAACATTCCCCAAGCCATCCTTAGTTTGGCCAATTGAGTAGTCCCCATTCTAAAAAGCCTTCCTTAACATTTTCTTTCTTAAAAAGCATGAAAATTTAAAAGAGATAAACACCTACACTACTTGAATTGTCTTGTGCATTAATTAGGTTAATCTCTTTCTATGTTTTTGCTTGTTTATGATGGTCATCACCCGGTCACAATCTAGAAAAATGGCTCAACTAGCCTCTTCTTCATCCGAGACCACCGCTAATGTGGATGTTTTGGTACCCCTCGGGTCTTCTTCGAGACCACTTTGTTAGTTGGTTCCCCATCTTGGTCATATAATCCTTTCTATCATCCCAAAGCGATCCCATCATGACCAACTTCTCCTAGTCCTTCAGAGGTGTCATCTACTTCTGATATAGAGTATGTTCCTCATGGAGATCCTGAATTTCAGGCACTCCTTGACCACAACCCGGTAGCCCTTATGGATTACTTAGTGCATAAGTCTATTCGAATATCTGATCAGGGACCACCGATCCAACAAGTTTATGATTATTCTCATGAGCCATCCTAGGATTTTATAGAGCAGTTAGCATGCTTTTTCTCACTACGAACCACAAAAGAAGGTGGCACATCTATGCCTCCTTTTTCTCTTCCATTGACCATGTCAACTGGTTCTCAAATGACCCTGCCTATCCCTAGTGCCATGGCTACCTCAGCTACCCCACAACCTACTTTCGAGAGGCCCTCTTCTTCAGCTATGATGAGTGCATCCACACTCCCACAAATTGTTTTTAATTCTTCTATGCCGTCTATTGCATCTCAGGGTCAATATCTCTCTGTGAGCCAACCCCCTATGAGTCAATCGTTCCTTCTTCTCATCTTCCAGCTGATCTTTCTTCCAATGCTCCCACGATAGTGACCTTTACCCATCCTTTGGTGTCGGCACCATTAATAACTAATCCGATAGTCAAAAGCTTCATTCAGAGTTTGTTTCCCACCATATCAAATCAAATCAACACCCACATTCCTCAATCCATTCCGATTCAGTCGGAAAATGTAGGAACCCACCAATCATAGGCTCCATCTTTCATTCAACCACCTTTCTCTCAACCACTTGTTATCTCACACCTGTTTTATACTCAGGATCCTTCACAACAAATACCTCACTCAGGCATCACCTAGAACACCTGGTTATTCCTCTTATCATCTTGTTAACCAGCAAATGAATCCCCCATTAACGCCTCAAAAAACATACCATTCACTTCTTATACGGGACATACCAACATGCCCCCTCCTCAATTTGATGTCGTCCAACTTCTTTTCAAGAAAATCACAGACCTAGAAGCCTCCACCAAAGGGGCTCACCCTTCATACTCTTTTGAAGAAGTATGTAATGAACCAATTCATCCATCAGTGGCTTTTAAGCCTTATCCTCCCCAATGGGAACTTCCTAAGTTCTCAAAATTTCATAGTCGGGAGGATCCTCAACAACACCTACGAGCATTTAAACATGCTTGCTACCTTATAGTCTAGGACCAGGAGCTTATGCTCCATACCTTTCCTATGTCTTTAGCAGGGCCCGCTTTAGACTGGTATAATAACATACCCCAACATTCTCTGTTTTCTTTCTCTCAATTAGCCCAGATGTTTGTTGAAAACTTCTCAATAAACATCACACATAAGATCTCGATCACAGATCTTTATAACATTCGTCAATTTGATGATGAGTCTATTGTAGACTTTGTCACTCATTGGAGAGGAATAATAAATCAGTTGTCCTTCTCCCTCCCTCAATCTCAGCAAATCGAGTTGTTTACTCGATCTTGCGCTAATCATATTTCTTCCACTTTAAGGATTCAAACCTTTTATACATTTGAAGAATCCTTTACGATGGCATGCAAACTTGAGTCTCATGCCATTGAACAAGGAAAGTTAAAACTTCGTTCTAAGTCTAAACCATATTTTTCTCGGTTTACAAAATCAAACCCTTCCGCTTCTAACAAAGACAAGAATCGGGGTCCACCAACGCTATCATATTAAAAACATCATGATCTGATAGCACTTCTAATCAAACACCTCGAAGAGAATCTTCATCTTCTCAAAAAGGACCTTCATCATCTTGGTCTTTTACTTCGTTGGGGAATCATATGCTTCTATCTTAGAAAAAATGTTGGAAGTTCACATGATCAAACTTCCCCCTATTAGAAATTTTGATGAGAGCCAAGAACGACCATTCTGGTATCATGAAAATGACTTTTGTTGTTATCATAGAAGCAAAGGCCATGATATTGAATGATGTCAAACCTTCAAAAATCTTGTCCAAAAATTCATTGATAAAGGTGAGCTCATTCTGGATAACCCAAATGCTCCCCCAAATCAAGCGCTTGATGTTTTTAAACAACCTTTTCCAAATCATTCCCTAAACAATGATGCTTCGGGGTCTCAAAAACCAAACACGCATACTATCAATTCCATTTCTACTGATAGTTCTTCTTCTAATTCTGAGCCATCTACAAACATGTCGACTAAATCGAACTTCCTTCCGCTCCTTCAAATTCTGAGATTCCACCATCCTCGGATGGTCCATCTTCGAGTCTTCCTTTATTAGAAATAGAGTCATCTCCCTCTACCTCACCATCTAATCTTCCACCTATACCTGAGATAGTGTCATCTTCATCTGTCTCATCATCGATATTCTTTTGCGTTCTTGAGTCATTTACATCCCTTCAAATTTCCACTACGGATACTTCTACTTCTGTCACTCCCATTTTTGCCATGACCATGCCTTTGGTTAACATACCCATAGTTGTACCAACTTCTATGCCTTTGGAAGCATCTTCGATCTTGACTCTTCCTATCTCTTTTCCTACAGTAATTACACCCACAATTACTGCATCTGAAGTACCCTCCTCACAAGAGACAACTTCTTCATTACCTACCTCTTCCACCATCAGTGCTTCCTTTCCTATTAAGGAAACATCTAAAGAGATAGCATCGACACCTATACTTCCGACTCCTAGACTCAGACATAAATAATTGGAGTTTAAGCCTAGGGTTACATCATCGTATCATCTCCTTTACTTCCTCCAAAATGGTTATAATCACCTTATGCGGTCAAGTTGTCACCATCCTGAAAAAGGAAAACCAATATTTTGGACCATCAAAACTCTTGGTGCTTTCCCTCAAAAATCCCTCTCTATGCGCCTCATAAAAGATTGGATTTATCCACTAAAAAGGTGTCTTCTTCTAGAACACCATCTTCATCGGTGCCTCGTAAAGTGGATTTACCTATTGGAAAGGTGTCACCTCTTTTATCAAAACCATCATCTTCATCACCAAAAACCAAAGCACCTTTTGTACCACCTATCAAATCTATTTTGGGAGCTCCTCCCCATCTAAATCAATCTTATCTAAATCACCGTCTATTTCATCCAAATAGACTTTCTTCATCTCTGAAGACTAAAACATTTGTCATGTCTTCATCATCTTCAAAATCTATCTTAGGAGCTCCTCCTCCACTAAAATCAATCTTGCCTCACTTGCTTCCATCTCAAGCACCTAAGGCTACTTCTCCCAATGTCTAAAAAAAAATAGTCCCTAAAAAGACTATCAAACCAGATATGTAGGTTCTTTTACCTTGGTAGTCTGTTAAGGCTAAAGAGGTGCCTTCTTCACCTCTATCCACATCTTCATCTACCAGATTCTATACTAAAATCCTTCACCAACTTATCCAATCTTCATCTATATCTCTTCCTCCAATCAAACCCTATAATCCCAAAGGAGTAAAACCTTCATGGTTCAACTCTGATTTGATTTGTGCTTACCATCGCACTCCAGGTCATGACACTAAGGGATGTAAAGCCCTGTAATCTGTCATTAACAACCTCTTGGAAGAAAGTGATCTTCTTGGAAGAAGAGGAGGAACAAGTGTCTCCTGTCATCCCAACTACATCTAAGCCTGAATGGTCTACTTAGGCCTCTAATTCTATTGATATCACTCCAGATGATCTTCCACCTTCTCAAATCGACGCAATTTGTATCACCACTAGAACACAATGGTACGATAATCCATCACCTTCTACAGCCTCTCGACCACGAGTCATTATTTCTGCTACCCCCGAAGGAGTTCCTCCTTCCTCATCAGCCCCGAGACCTCGGGTCTCTATTCGTGCTTCACCTCGGGCTCAAATTCCCGTGTCAGTTGAGGAGAGTGTTATGAAACAACTCACCCATGCTCCGGTCAAAATGTCTCTTTTTGACCTCATTCAGTCATCTCCCCAACATCACTAGGCTCTAATTGATAATCTATGCCACATTACAGTGAATTCAGATGAACCCCAACTTTTGAGATGGTTTTTGGATTGAATAGACCATCAACCTCCATCTCCTTTGAGGATTCTAAAATTCCTCCCCTTTCTCCTGAGGATTTAGAAGCTCCTCTCTTCATCACAGTCCAAATCAATAACACTACATTAAAACGCACTATGATCAATAATGGCACTGCACTCAACATCATTTCCTCCCACACATTTGAGCAACTTAAGTTACCAAAAATGTAGTGTCGCCACCACCTTTCGCCCTTCGATCATTTAATGATCAGCTGGCAATTACTTTAGGAACTGTGGTCCTACCCATTTGGGTAGGCAAGAAGCTTCTTCACGAGCTTTTTTACATTGTTGAAGGAAAATTCCACTACAATATGATCCTCGGATGCTCTTGGATCCATACAATGCATTGTGTTCCATTAACCCTCCATCGATGCATAAAATATCAATATGAGGGAAAAATCTATACTCATCCAGGAGATCCCTTTCCATCCGCACAATGTGACATGACCACAGGGTCTGTCCCTCCAAAAGAGAACATTGATTCTCCTAACGAGGCTTCATCCTCTTCCATACCTATAAAAAACTACCAGATCTACAAAATCTGGAAGATACATTGCAACACTTCTCACTAGAGAGCTTCCCCTTCTCTCTTTTGATGCCCATCTCAAACCTAATGAGTATGGTAGGCCAGATAAACAACCTGAATATCAACTAGATCTTGGCCGCATTGTCACCATTGGTCTACCCAATCAATAGACTAACTTCATCTACGGTGGTCTTGATACACCTCACTATCATCTGGATTCTCCTCCTAGGGCCAAACCCTACTCGGTAGGGTTTGATTATCTACAGAATCCCGCATTTGCAAAAACTTATCTATATCGATGCACGTGGAAGGGCTTTGGCCTGGGAAAATATGAACAGGGTGTGCATGACCTCGCATCCATTCCAACTCTTAAACCACATCAAAAATTTGGTTTAGGGTTCAAACCTCTCTCAAAGCCACCATCACCATCTTCATGAGCCTCTTTCCATTGAGGAACCATCTTCTCCCGCCATGTCTGAAGCATCGTTTGATGTGGATGACACCATCTCCATCCCGCCTAAATTTTTTTTTAGTCAATTCCATTTCCTTAGGTCCACTGACCTATAAGACTAATGGAAAATCCACTTCCATACCATTAGTCTTCCCCAAAATAGTCGAGATGACTCTCCTACTATCAATACTATCCACTGTGTGGATGATGATTCTGTCCTTACCTATCTAGGGGCAGAGGATTCTTATCTTCCTAAAACCATTCCTTCTGACACATCTACACTTCTCAACAAAGCCAACTGTCGACCTTAATATAGGGACTTCTGAAGACCCTCGCATCATTAAGGTTGGCCAATCTCTTAACCCACAAGAGTTAGGAGACTTCACCACCTTTCTTTCCATCATCGCCAAGCATTTGCTTGGTCATATGAAGATATTCTAGGCCTCGATCCTAATATCATGGTCCATAATATCATTACTCTTCCAGACATCAAACCAGTTAAACAAAAACTATGTAAGATGCATCCTCGTAGCTCTCCTCATCAAAGAAGAGTTGCAGCACTTGCTTTCCACCAACTTCATCCAACCCATTGACTATCCACAATGGGTTTCAAATGTAGTACCAGTAACCAAAGCTACTTGGGAAAATTCAAATTTGCACCGACTTTCGGGATCTTAATCTCACTTGCCCAAAGATGATTTTCCTCTACCTAATATTGACCAACTCATGGATTTAACTATAGGTCACGAGATGCTTTCTCGATGGATGGTTTCTCTGGGTATAATCAAATTCTCATCACACCAGAGGATCAACACAAGACTTCCTTCATAACTCCTTGGGGACTTTTTGTTATCACGTCATGCCCTTCGGTCTTAAGAACAAGGGGTGACTTATCAACGTGCAATGACCTACATCTTCCATGACCTCTTACACAAAACTATAGAAGATTATGTCGATGACCTCCTCGGTAAGTCCAAACACCGTCAGGATCATCTTCTCATTCTTGCACCTCTCTTTGAGAGACTCATTCATTTTTGTCTTTTGCCTAAATCCATCTAAATGCGTGTTTGGCATTCTCACTGGTAAACTCTTAGGCTTTATCATTTCTATTAGGGGTATTGAGGTCGATCCTACAAAAATAAAGGCCATCCTCGAGATGCCTCCTCCTTCTAACTTAAAGCAGCTCCATGGTCTTTAAGGATGCCTTCAATCAGTGTGTCATTTTATCTCACAACTTTCGACCATTGTCAACCTTTTCATCATCTCCTCCATAAAAATGTTCATTTTGAATGGGATGAGCATTGCCAAAAATCCTTTGATGATCTCAAAGCTTATCTTCTTTCTCCACCGGTGCTTACACCTCCACGCAAGGGGGAGCCATTCTATCTTTATATTTCTATGACTGACCATGCTCTGGGAGCCATGATCTCACATCGAGATTCTAATGGTAAGGAACAGGCTTGTCTATTATATCAGTCACACTCTTCATGAATATGAAACTCACTATTCTAAAGCTAAAAAGTTGTGTTGTGCTCTCTTCTTCACAACTTCTAAACTTCATCATTACCTCCTTAATCATAAAACTTATATTGTTACAAGTGTCAACCCTCTTAAGACAATGCATGTGAAACCTTATCACAATGATCGTATCACTCATTGGCTCATGCTCATGACAGAGTTTGACCTCGAGTTCATCTCATAAAAATCTATCAAGGGTCAGGTCATTGCGGATCAATTAGTTGATGCTCCTCTACTAGACACTCAAGTCCCCCTTGCTCAATTCCCAGATGAGTACATCCAACAAATTGATTTCGTGGTCTGTCTCCATTTAAAGTAAAACTCTTCTTTGATGGGTCCAAATGTCAGCAAGGGGGAGGTGCAGGTTTCATCATGATTCCTCCTTGGGGTGTACCTATCCCTGTTGCACACAAGCTTAACTTTGAATGTACCAATAATATGGCCAAATATGAAGCCCTCATTTTAGGTCTTCAAAATGCCATTAATCTCGGCACTCACCATATCGACATCTTCGGTGACTCTGAGCTCATCGTTAATCAAGTCACTAGAGTCTATCAGTGCAAAAATGATATCCTTCAAAAATATCACGATATCATTCTCTTTCAGCTTCAATCTTTTGATAAATTTACTATCCAGGCTATTCCTCACACTGCAAACCAATTTACAGATATGATGGCTTCTTTAGCCTCGCTTATTCCTCCATTCACTAAGACTCATGGGCTTTATGTGGTTGTTCAGCATTTAGACCAACCATCTCATCTCAGGCAAGTTGACTTCAATCAACACCATCACAATGACACTAAAGATGAGTGGTATCAACACATTTTTGATTATCTATCCTACTCAGCACTTCCTCCAGATTTGACTTCCAATGGCAGAAGATCTTTTATCCAACGTGTAAACCGCTATACAATTCTGGGTGGAATCCTTTACAAATGTGGTTTTGAGGGTATTTTACTTGGTGCCTCAAAACCCCTGAATCATCTAAAGCCATTCAGGAGGTCCATGATGGTATCTATGGTGGACACTTTGGTGGTTTGGCCATGGCTAAGTGCATCCTACATTTAGGCTATTATTGGCCTTCTCTTAATCAAGACTACTGCGACTATGTCAAGAAATGTGTCAAATGTCAACAACACACTAATCTCACACATATCCCTAGCCAGCCTTACAACCTGACAGGGATTTGTGGCCTTTTTCACAATGGGGTCTTGATCTCATTGGTCTCATCAATCCACACTCTTTCGCAGTGGCATCACTCCATCATCACTACCACATAGAATACTTCACTAAATGGGTGGAGGCTATTCCTCTTTCATCAACCAAAGCTAAACCTATCATTGATTTTATCTATCAACACATCATTTTTCACTTTGGTGTTCCTCATAAACTCATTACAGATAATGGAAAGTCTTTCAAAAACAAATATTTGTAGAAACTTTGTGACACCTTCAATATTAAACTCAGCTTTTCTTCTCCATACTATCCACAATCTAATGGCCAAGCTGAGGCTTCTAATAAAACTTTGCGTAATATCCTCACAAAGGTAACTAGTCGAGCTGGTAGGGATTGGCATTTACACATCCCTTTTTCTCTCTGGGCTTATCGGACTAGCATTCATACCCCTACCGGTGCTACTCCCTTCTCTCTCATCTATGGGTCTGAAGGTTGTCCTTCCTTTGGAAGTCCAAATTCCCTCTCTTCGCGTCTCTCTCAGAGAGTTTGTCTCTGATGAAGACTATCATCAAAATCATCTAGCACAACTTGAGTTGTTAGATGAACATCATCTCAACGCTCTTGAACATCATCAAGTCTATCTTGAGCATGTCAAGCATGCTTATAACAAGCATTTGCAGCATGTGAATTCCAAGTTGGTGATCTTGTTCTTAAAGAAAACCAAAATGTCACTACTCTGGAATGGAGTCAACGTGGTAAGTTTGCTCCTAATTGGATGGGACCATACGTTATCACTCATAAGTACAGGGTCCAGGGCTTATCACCTATCTTCCATGGATGGTATACCTGAAATGGAGCCTCTTAATGCTTTGCATCTAAGGCCCTTCTACTTTGTTAAAATCTATCTTACATGATCTTAGTCACAAAATAGATCTTTCATCCATCTGTAACCAGTCATGCATTTCGTAGTGATTTAGAACTATGTGGTTCTCCACGTTATTTCTTTTCATACCTTAAATATGAGTACCGCAGCTCTACTCATGGAATTTTCCTTATGGATTTGTTTCTTCTCATGGTAGGAATACCTTGATCACTACTTCATCCACCCTAGGTGTTCATCTTGATCAAATCCACTTGGGGCATGAGTACATGCTTATATACATTTTCTTCCCCTCTATCTAATCTATCTGGTCTAAACTCAGCTTCTTCCAAAAAAAAAAAAAAGAGAGATGCTATCCTACTCCCAAAAGATAGACTGATCCCTCGAAGGACAGCTATCCATGCCTTATCAAATAAAATAAAAATATAGACCATTCCTCGAAGGATGGCTACCATCAAAATCAAAATATAGACCACTCCCTTGAAGGATGGTTGTTTGTCTTATGGCATTTTCAGCCTTTGTAGTAACAAACTTCCTCTAGTTTGTTCACTTTTTAGCATCTCTAAAAGACTTCCCGTATCGATCAGTCTTTCTCTATCTAGCAAACTTCCCGCATCGATCAGTTTTCTTTTCTATCGAAAGAAAAAAATCATGAAGCTGTGATATGAGACCTTTTGATCATATGGAGACCTATTTTCCCCATATGGGCACGTATTTAATCCTTCATGTGTTCTACTAGATGCATACTTATCTCTCATCCTTATCTACCACCTAGATCTGGTTTGCGACTAACTAGTGTCAGGTTTATTTTATCATCTATGGCCTTGTGTGCATCATCTTTTGATTTACCATTAAGGTCTCTATTTATGGTCGGTTAGGGGCCTAACTTATCATTCTTTTTCCTATCTAGGTGTAGTGTTTTTTTATTTCTAAGGGATAATATCATTACATCACTTTCTTTCAAAAAGACATTTCCCATGTTTATTTGTTGTTCATCCAGTTAAATTGACATTTAACATGTTAATTTACTCAATCAAGTCTATCATCTATCTATGCTCATCTTATTCATCTCATCTAATATCATCTAATATTAACAACACATGTGAATCCATCTATCTATATCATTTAATTGAATTGACATCTTACACATGTTAATTTAATCAACCATTTATCCATGAAAAATCAATTAAATCACATCTATTCATCTATCATCTATAACATTCATCTATATCCATCAAAATTACATAACATCTATCCATAACATCCATCCCTATCTATCAAAATTAAAAACATGAGTCCAATCATATAACACACAAAATGATGAATATATATACATATATCTATCTATATAAAAGAATGTATGGCTTCCACTCAAGCCGTATACATCGTATCCAAAAAAAATGCCTTCAACTCGAGGCTACATCAGTATATCTCTACAAAGTATCACATCTATATAGTAAAATCGGATAGGTGGAGAACACTATCTCCTCCTCCCTCCTTCGGTCCAGGATGTCTCTCCTGACCATCTCCTACAGAGCTGGAGATGCCCACTTCCATGTGGCCCTACCACCTCCTCGATCTCCCCGGTGCTCACACCCTCCAAGCACCACCAGCAGTAGCTATCACTTGTCCTCCTCCTCACTCCATACCGAGGCACATCTGGGGCGTGTTGTGTCAAGGCATCCTCATAATATCTCACCTCAAGGAGAGCCTGATAGGTACTCAGAATCACCATGCCGGGTGCTTGCAATGGCACTGCTGGTGGTGGTGGTCCTCCTACTACCACACCCTGTGCCCCTGACTCTGAGGTGGTGCCTATATCACCATATTTGGCCCTGAGGGCCTCCTATGCTGTGATATTGATCTCTCTGTTGGATCACTATATCCCACTCCCGAGTGGTGTCTCTCTCCTGTATCAAGGTGTCCCTCTCCTCTGTCAGAGTCCTAATCTCCTCGAGGGCAGTCTAGTGTGTCTATATCGGGTAGCATGCTCTCCCTCAAGTCTCTCTAGCACTGCTGCTAGATCCTCCTCACCTACCTCTGTAGATGTCATGGGAGATGCCGTGGTAGCTCCTCGTGGTACCACACCTCGTAGCCCTCATCCACTCCTACATCATCATCATCATCTGTGGGAGGAGGGGCCTCCCTGAGTGGATCTACTGGGATCAATATCGGTAGGTCTGTCTCCCTATTATCCCATCTGTATGGCATATATATAGTCGGAATGATCTATATCAAGCCAAACTACCTCATCACCCATATAAATGGGACTCACTCTAAGATCTCTAGCCTACGGCCCCTGACCACCCTACTGCGTCTCAACTCCACCGGTGGGCATCCTATCCGGCCCATGTCAGATAGACCTGTATGGTCTCCATATCACCTGTGCTAGTGTCAGAGTCCTGAATCTCTCTGAATACCACTCTGTGGATCTCCCTGTATCTCCTAGGGCCATGTCTACCCACCATCGTCAAATCCATACTCAAGGGCTCCCTCTGCTCCTGGCATCCATGGAAGCCCAGATGGCCTGATCACTGATATATGCTCATATGCCCAGCAATGGAGCACAAAAATGACATCTATCCTAGTCCACCTGCCTGTGGTATACATCCATAGCTCATAATATATTTGTGCTAGTAATGCATCAAAAAATGCAAACACCTGCATGAACTCTAAGATATCGCAGACACAGTCAAGCAGGAGTAGTGGGAACCATCCACCTCTAGAATCTAGTAATGCATAGTATGAGATAGCCATCTAGATCAAGGCTATCAATCTACTCTTGGGGTCATCCTGTCAGTACTGTGAGGCTATCCTCATAGCCCCGAGACACTATCTCTGCATCATCTACCCTATCCCCATATAATCATACTAGGGCCCTCCTCTACTGCTCTCGAGGAGTAATCTCTATCAGGTCCCTGTGTCGGACAACCTAGAATCCTATAGATATCCTCATGGGTGATGGTCATCTCACCCATCCAAAACCAAAATGTGTAGGTCAGCTATCCCACCACTGCACCAATGCTCACATGAGCTCCACATCTCTCGGGGTATTCATCTATAATAATGAAAACCCCCTAGTCCAGCTAACTCTAGATGGCACCACTCAACATCTGTCACATCTGGCAGTATAGTCTCTAGTAGCTCGGGAATAGCATCCCGCATGTGTAGGACCTCTCGTGCCTGCATTACATCAAACAACATCATTAGTTTCAATTTTATCAACGTCAACACCATTAAAATTTCATCAAAATATTTCTTAAAAGTTTCCAAATAACTCTTTTTTTCCCATCGGTCATGACTCATTTCCATCGGCACCATTCTCTTTCGGTCGACATCGATTGTAGTACAATCGATGCCGATCACATTCTAATCGGTGCCAATTTTTCCAATCGATGCCGACTAAGAGGCAGAGCGCTAAAAATCCCTCTTGCCTCCTACTACTAAAAACACATGAAAAAACACTAAATCTATGAAGCTCAGAAGGACCACTTACCCCTGGCCTGTGTCCTCTTCCTCTTTTACCGCTTAGGAAGCATCCATGTTGCTCAAATTCAATTTTTGACTTTTTCTAAATCAATCATCATAATGCAAATGAATCATTACCATTCACCTTTTCTATACTTATAGGTTTTCGAGAGTGGTCGGTGCCGATTATTTTGGTCGGCACCGATTTTTGTGGTCGACGTCGATTAGGGGTAGTCGACATCGATTGGAGCCCATTGGTGTCGATCGGGTATATTTTGATATATTTCATCCTCTTGTCCCACCAGGACACACTTCGTCCTCATCATTATCCTATCTTACACATGTGTCACCCGTAACACATTGACGCCATCATTAAGCCTTTATTTTTGGTACTTATACCTAGTCACCTTGCATAGCCTCACATGTGTGTCACTCTCGTAGCTCATTTTTCTTGTCATTTCCCACAGGGCATCTCATCATTATATCTTTTACATGTGCCACCCATAGCACACTTGTTCTACCTAATCTGGCAGCAGTTCTATTACAAAGTCCACTTTATAGTGGCCATATGTCGATTTCCATGGTGGTTCTCCTCTCAAGACCATTGTTTCATCTTTCTTGTCTAAGTGTTGATGCTTGGCTTGTTTATTTGATCATTTTTATGACCTTATTTTTGCCTTTCGGTGCATATTTTTGGTGTTATCACCCATTCGAGTTCTTCCCTATACATGGGTAACTCACATTTTTTGCAACCTAAAGATAGCGGGTATCTCGTAGGGCCATCTAGTTAACGTCATCTCATTCAAGACCATCTAGTTTGCCACTCCATCTACCAATGTGAGTTCCTTAGGTCACTGCCTTTTTTTTTTTTTACGTACGTCATCAATGATCAAATCTACTCCAGACATCTAGCTGGGGCATCCTCTCTTCTATTCTATTTTATCTACCTTTTTCAAACTCGGGATCCATTGGCTTTTTGGGGCCATCCCATCCCTAGTTTGAGGGGGATCGCATAGTCTTTGTTCTTCCTTTCTTCCAACTCTTTGTTTTTGTCTCGCAGCTTTGCTTATCACAAGTTACTCGACAAAAAGGGGCAAATGTAGACACCTAAAATTGGTTACCCAATTTGGTGTCCCCTGGGTTCGCTCATATTCTCGGGTAACCCGGGGCACCTTTATATCACCACTTGCTCCCTTAGGGTATTAATTAAGTATCTAATTAAAACACCTATCCTAAGTTTATTTCACTCCATTATATTTCACTCATGTATAATTAAATATTAACTATTTAATTATACCTTTTACATTTCTTCCAACCACTTATTTACCCCATATCATTTCCCAACCTCCCATACCATTATTATCCATTCATCCCACCTTTTTCTCCCCTCCTAAAACCATGCGCGTGGGATTTTTCCCGTATTTGAGTCGGAGGGATAATATTCTTATCCTTCCAATTCATTTCTTTTTGCCACTTTGGGAGTCTTTTCCCGATCGGTCGACCGTTTCTTGATCGACATTTCTTTTTTGAGTCGATACTGATTTTATATCGGTCGGCACCGACTATAAATTTATGACCTGAGATCCTCTCTGGTTAGATTCAGAAGAGTTGGTTGCCTAGAGATTACTTTGTCTAAGCGATTAAAGAGATTATCAGAGAAAGAGAGTGGGTTTTGTGTAGTTTAATCCTGAGAGGTGTACTGTTACTCTGTTCACGTGTCCACATCTCCCTTGGTCATCATCACTCCCTGGTCATCATCGATCATCAATCAAGCATTTTTTAGGTATTCCCCTTTGTTATTTTCTGTAATTTCCTTTCGGTCAATGTTGACCCAATCCGGTCAGTTGAATCCGATTAGTCTTCAATCAATGCCGGTTTATCCAAATTGGCACCGATCAGGATTTTCTTCTATTTTTGGGTTAGAATCCATCAATTTCTACCTCATCCCCTTTTCTTGTCTTCAATCTCTACTTTCTGATCAATCTTCAGTAATATGGGCTTACATTTAATCCATTTTAGCTTAGTTTGCTTTCTTCTTTTACTCTTTGGCCTTTTGTCTACCTGTGTGTCCAATTGATGCCGATTCCATCTGAATCGATGCCGACTCAAATAATCGATGCCGATCACTGTCTGATCGATGCCGACTATCCTATAGAAAAAAGTACATAATTTAGGTAACACAATTTCAGTTTTGTTTTTTACAGTTTCCTACTTTCTTTTAGTTTCTTTGCAGGTTTTTACATTCTGTCTACTATTTTTAATCAAAAAACCTAAATATTTATTTACATCTTTCATCATGTATGTCTTTACTCTTGATTGAAAATGTGAACTGACATCCACCGAGGAAGCTCATTGCTTCTGGACCCACTTTCTGGGCAGTTCACCCATATATCATCTAATGTCATCTTTTTCTGCCAAGGATTTGTGCATCATAGGTTTCTTGGATCTACTTTATAGGATTGCTTGTGTGTGTCCGTCTTGTCTCCATCGGCATTCTTTCTATTTTCATTTCGGATCTTATCCAATCTATCAGTATCGATTTCATTTGAGTTTTTAGGGTTTTTGTGTTTATTTTGGTGCATCAGTCAAGAAAGGGGAAAGAAATAATTAGGACATGGAATAAGATGGAGAAGAAGCTAAAAGATAAATTTCTCCCTTTGGATTATGCACAAACCCTTTACAGGAGGTTTTAGAATCTCAGAAAAAACCTACAAACAATGCAAGAATACATAGATGAGTTCTACAAGTTGTCCATTCATGTAGAGCATGAAGAAATTGAGGAAAAAATGGATGCAAGGTATGTAAATGGATTAAAATTTTCTATTCAAGATGAGATAAGTATGCATAGGATTAAAATCATGGAGGATGCCTATTAATTAGCCTTACAGCCGAGGAAAAAAATCATCAAAGTTTTAGGAGATCACCTAGAATGAATAGGGGGGCCTCATCTTCCTTTCGGGATGAGTTGGTTTCAGCCAAGGTAGGGGAGAATCATCTCATGGATTGGAAAAGCAAGAGGATTCGAGACAAGATTTCCCGAATCAAGAAAGAGGTAGAGGATTTTATAGGGCGGAGGATATCTTTGGCAAGATAGGATGGGAGGCTCCACAAAGACCATTTGTTTATTACATATGTGCTGAAGAAGGGCATCGGGTATTTGAATGCCCACATACTTATACACATGACAAAAGGAAAGGAGATGCTCGAAGAGTAAATCTTGTTGAAGTTGAACAAGTATAAGATGAACAGGACCTAGAAATTCCAACAAATGTTGGAGAAAATCTGATGATCAAGAGGATGATGATTGATCCAAGAAAGGAGATCAAGGGGGATGCATGGCTGCGTACAAATATTTTTAGAACAAGATGCACTTCAAGAGTAAAGGTATGTAATGTTATTATTGATGGTGGTAGTTGTGAGAACATGGTCTAAAATGAGATGGTTGATAAATTGGGTTTGCATTGTGAGAAGAATCCTAACCCTTACCGTATTGCATGGTTTAAGAAGGGTAATGAAGTTACTGTTGATAAGATATTTTTAATAATATTTTCTATTGGGAACAGTTATAAGGATGAGATTTCGTGTGATGTTATTCCTATGGATGTATGTCATATGTTGCTAGGAAGACCATGACAATTTGATAGAAAATTTATTCATGACGGGGGAAATAATACTTATACTTTCTGGAAGGATGGCACAAAAATAGTTTTTCTACCTCTTAAGGAAGAGGGGAAGGCTGAAAATATGCTTTCTATAAAGGAATTTGTGAAGGAGGAAAAGGAAACCAGTTTTTGTTATGCACTAGTCACAAATAAGGATGAACTTGTAAGTGCACAAATACTAGTAGAAACAACAAAATTAATAACAGAATTTTTAGATGTTATTCCTGATGAGCTACCAGATGGATAACCACCCAAAAGAGATTTTCAACACCATATTGATTTGATTTCGGGGTCTTCACTCCTAAATCAAGCAACTTATAAGACAAGCCCGACATTGCATGTAGAGTTGAATAGGCAAGTGACAAATCTCGTGCGAAAGGGGGTCGTAAGGGAGAGCATGAGTCTGTGCAACACTGGATTTATTAACACCAAAGAAGGATGGAACATGGAGAATGTGCACGGATAGTAGAGAAATCAATAAAATTACAATCTAGTATAGGTTCACAATACCTCACCTTGATGATATGATGGATGTGCTTGTTGGATCTAAGTATTTCACCAAGATTGATCTTCGAAGTGGTTATCATCAGATTTAGATCGGGAAGGAGATGAGTGGAAAACAACATTCAAAATAGGAAATGGATTATATGAGTGGTTGGTGATGCCATTTGGGTTATCCAATGCACCTAGTACTTTTATGAGATTGATGAACACCATGCTACGAGAGTATAATGGTAAGTTTGTTGTGGTTTATTTTGATGATATCTTGATCTTTAGTAAAACTAAAGAAGAACATTTGAGGCATCTAAGGGTGGTATTTGAAGTGTTAAGGAAAGAGAAACTTTATGCAAATATGAAGAAGTGCACATTTATGCAAGAGAGTTTGGTATTCTTGGGCTTTATTATTTTAGCAGATGGGGTACAGATGGACTCAGAAAAGATAAAGGCAATTATTGAATGGCCTACTCCATGAAGTATAATAGAGGTAAGAAGATTTCATGGTCTAGAAACATTTTATAGAAAATTTATTAAAAATTTTAGTAGTATTGTAACACCTATAACAAATTCCACAAAAGGAAGGGATTTTTTGTGGATAAAGGCAGCTGAGGATAGTTTTCAGTTCTTGACGAAGAAGGTGATAGAGGCACCCATTTTGGCACTCTGATTTTGATAAAGTGTTTTAGGTTGATTGTGATGCCTCACATGTGTGTATTGGTGTTGTTCTAAGTCAAGGCGTAAATCCGGTAGCTTTCGTTAGTGAGAAACTGAATGAGGTAAGAAATAACTACTCTATTTATGATGTGGAATTTTATGAAATTGTACAAGAATTAAGGCATTGGAGGCATTACTTATTGCCTAAGGAGTTTGTGTTATTTATAAACCACATAACCCTGAACTATGTGAATACCCAAAAGAAGTTGAATATTAGGCATACAAAGTGGGTATCATTTTTGCAGGGTTATACTTTTTCTCTAAAACATAAATCCGGAAAACAAAATCAAGTTGCAGATGCATTGAGTAGGCATGTGACTTTGTTTACCACTATGGAATATGAGGTGGTGGGTTTTGAAGCAATAAAGGGTTTGTATTCTTTTGATTTTGATTTCAAGGATATTGTTGAAAGGTTAATTCATCCATTGTAAGAAAATGTAAGAGATGTCCTCGATGAGTACATTTTACAAGATGGATACCTATTTAAGGGATGCCAACTATGTATTCTAGTTGGTTCTATGAGAGAGAATATAGTGAAAGAGTTGCATAATAGATGATTGGATGGGAATTTTGGTAAAGATAAGATGATAGCCTGTTATCCAAAATGTGCCCCTGCTCATTTTTTATGGCTAACTCCTCTCTTTTTTTCCTCTCTTGTGCCTTAGTCATAATATTTTGCTTTTCAAGCACTCAAAACCTTCTGGAAATGACACCATTGGATAGAGCTCTTTCTCATCTTTCCGAGAAGGTACGCTTTTCCTCCTAACTCCATGTATTTTTGAAGTTATGGCTCGGCGCGTTTTTGGAAAAAATTTCCTGAAGGCCCGCGGCCAATGAGATGCCACCACGTGGCACCTAGAGTGGTAGAGTGTGGGGAAATTTTGGAAAATTTTCCAAATGACCAAAAAGGTGCAAAAATTTGAATTTTTCCCGCCAACCCGATTTGGCCCTGTTTTTGCCCTAAAACTTCAAATGGCCATATCTTTCGATCCAGAGCTCGGTTTTCACGTTCTTTATATCAATGGAAATCTGGTGAAATTCTCTACAAGTTTACGGGGTCATTTTTTCATTTTGATGGATTTTTGAGAGAAAAATCAAAAACACCTCTCGCACGTGGTCATGGACGAAATGACGTTTCAACCATCGTTTTTAGTGAAGAATGGCTCACATTCTCTCCCAACATGGCTAAAAAATGTCAAGGGATGGGTCTGTAAGGATGCCCATGCTATTTTGAATGTGTTTTGGTCAATGGTTGAATCACTTCCATGTTTTCCCGTGTTTCTCTCTCCTGGGCTCGTCCTTTGCACTATAAAAGCCAGATTTGGCTCATTTTCAAAGGTTGAACATTTTTTGTGTATTGCAGGTCCCCTTTCTCACCTTGGAAGTGATTTTGGTGGAATATCAAACCTTTTCTAAGAGTTGTAACTTTATTTTGCCTCTCAGGTGTTGTAATGCAAGTGATTTTGATGATTAAAATAACAATACAGCCTCTGTGATTAGTTTTCATCCTCTGCTTGTGTTGTTTGGTTAATTTATGATCCTTCATTACAATTATCAGTTTGTGCATGAGGTTCTTTGTTGCATTTTTATGGATTGTGTCAATCTGCAGAAGTAAAAAATGCTCACCACTCCTTTGGTGCATCACCTATTAGCATTAGTTTTAGCTTTTTTGCATTCTCTATCTCTGTCTCCTTTGGAATTTAGGGTAGGGTTAGGAATATAGACCTCTGCAACTTGTAAGTGATAAATCTAACTAGAGGAATTGAGGAACCAGCCTCTAAACTGGAGATTCTTTTCTCATTTTGCATGTCCCACACTTGGGGAAAGGATTCAATGTTGTGCAATCACATTGGATGCTAGTAATATCAAACTAGAAATCTGATCAACATCCAGGGGTGTTGCTTATTTGCAACAACAGTTTTGGCATGCCCAGTGGGACCTTAGAGGTCTTCATCTTCATTGTAACAAAATTGATGTGCATTTGTTGCAAGTTTCTTGCTTTAAAAGAGCTATAAATTACACATCTGGTGACTCCAAGGAAGAAGAATCAGCTAGTTTTAGTAGTGTAGACCTGAAAACTCATGAGAAGAATCAACACAAGGTCAAGAGCTGGAGAGGAAGAGGTGCTGTTTGAATATCTGTAGTTATCTCCAAGAATAAGGAAAAGTGGGAGGAGAATCCAAAGGTCCCCATCTCCACCAAACAGAACTCTCTCAACTCCTCCACCTGGTAGGCCTTTCATTCAATCAACAAGGGTTCTAAGGCCAATCAGAATGGCACAAAACAACCCCTATGTCAATTTCACTGGTAGCAGCCCACTTGCTCTCAATGCACAAAATCCAATCCCAGTTGCAGCATTGAAGAACATTCCATACTTCACTGGAGAAAATCAGACCTCACCTGGTGATCATGTTAAGGATATTGCTAACATTTGTGTAATCCATGAGATCAATGAGATGCAAGTTCTGTCAAACTACTGCCATCTTCATTCAAAGGGAAAGCTTTATAATGGTTCAGGAGTCTTGCCTTAGGTTCTATTCAAAATTGGAATCAGCTATGTATAGCCCTCCATGAGCAGTTTGGGGAAAAGGGAGACAACTTGTCCCTTTTGGAGCAGCTGACAACTATCAAAAGAGCTCCCAATGAGCAGCTGATTGATTTTAATTTCATATTTCAAAGGACTTGGGAGAGAATTCCAGTGGCAGTCAGGCCAATAGCAAAAGGTGCTTTTCTTTATTACCTTAAAGCTTTAAATTCTGATATTTCTATGTTAATTTAGTCCATGGGAGGCACAACTATCCCCATTGCTTATAGCATTGCCATTAGAGCTGAAAATTGTTTGATTCAAGTGCGGCAAGCTGGCTCTGAGCCTCTAATGCCATTATTTCCAAGTTTAGAGAGCCCAAGTACTAGCCAAGTGCCTAATTTAGCTTCTATTCCCACTCCTAGAAATCAGAATTCAAGTGAAGCTTCCACTTCATCTTCTAGTGCCTCAAATGAACTTCAAGAAGTCATGAAGCAATTACAAAATCTAGGTAATGAGCTGGTTACACTCAAAAGGTAGCAAGCTCAAGGTTTTAGACCTTCCTTCCAGCCTCAAGCTTAACCTAACAGGCAGCCATATCAACCTCATAGACCACCCAATCTAGCTGCAAATCTAAATCAAGCAAGGCCTCCTGCCAACAGACCATTTCAGCCCTATAATCCCAATGCTACATCTACATCTAAAGCATTATTGCCAGTACAAAACAATATAGCTCAAGAGTATGATTGGTGTTTCCCATGCAATGAACCTCATAACCAGTCCATGTGCATTAACGGTGCCTTGAATCAAGCATTAATGGTGACAAAGAATCGGTGTGGAGGGTGAAGGTAGTCAAAGAAATAACCAGCAACAAGAAACATTCCAGCAATTCAGCTCCAAATGATACCACACTTGTAAACTGCCAGGAAGAATATTTTTGTGGCATGAATCAAATGATTTCCCAAAGTGTTTCAGCCAACACAAGGTCAAAGAGAAGAAATTTGGGTGAATAACAGCCCTTGGCCCCAAGTAATTCACGACCTTCTGTCACTCCACAAACTATTGGCAAACAAAATGCAATCCCAAGCATGCAAGGATTGCCTAAAACAACCCCTAGGCCAACCCAAATGCCAGTTGTTGCTGCCCATGTGCAAGGAATGAATGTGCAGGCCAAGGGACAGCAGAGGGATACTTCATCTCCATTCAGTATCATTGATCACATGAAGAAGACAAATGTAAACATATCAATGTGGGAATCACTATCTATCCCAGGCCAAAGAGATTTTCTACAAGCTGCCATGAAGGACTGGTCAACTTCAAATCAGAAAGTCCAAATGCAAGAGAAGGTGCTCACAAATGCTGCCCAGCCTGAGGGGAATCATGGAGGACAACAAGGTAAAATATTGAAGCCCCCTCCATTCTATGTTTCATTGATCATTGGGAACCAATTAGTACACAATTGCATGATTGATTCCGGGGCAAGTAGTTCAGTAATGCCCAAGAAAATAGCTGATCAGTTGGGAATTCAGTATGAAACCATATCCAAAGGGGTGGTACAGTTGGATGGGATAGTAGTAACAACATTCGGGGTGATTAAAAACTTGAGTCTTACTTTGCATGCCTGTCCCAACATGGTTGTTTTGCAAGATGTCTCAGTAATAGACCTTCCACCACTCTTTGCCCTATGTTTGTCAAGGGATTTCATAGCTAAGATTGGAGGTTACTTGTCTATTGATTGGTCACACATGTTGTTCAGAACAAGATATGGAACCAAAGCCACAATCAGGTCTGAACCTATTGCAAACTTTCACATTGAGCCTTACACTCCAAGTCAGATTAATGCCAATTGTTCAGCGTTTGATCAAGAAGATCATCCAAGCACTGATGAAGTTGACACCAAGGTAGGAAGCATCCTAGATTTGACTCTTGATGAATGGGCAAGCAAGGTGCATGCTTTTGATCCTTATCAAGAAATAGAAGAATCTGAGTTAGGAGTCTATTGCATGCATGAAGAAAATCAGCCTATTCCTAGCATCACCAAGCCGGACCACAAGGATGACAATGAGGTATGGCGGTTGTTTTTGATGGATCAAGGAGTAGACAAGGTGCAGGAGGGGGAGCCATGCTGGTTTCACCTCAAGGAGTTAAGTATTATTCAGCTTTTAGATTTCAGTTTGCATGCTCTAACAACACTGCTGAATATGAAGCCTTTGTTCAAGGACTGCATGCATTGGGCAATCAAGAGAGGGATAAAGAACTTGCAAGTCTTTGGTGACAGGTGAGCTGATTGTCAACCAGGTTAAGGGGCTGCATGCTGTCAAGAATAATCTACTCAAGTGTTACAAGAACATGGTGTGGGACCTCATTGAAGATTTTGAGGGCTTTAGCATAAAATCCATTCCTAGAAAAGAGAACCAAGCTGCTGACAGGCTTGCAGTAGTTGGGGCATCCTTTGACGTTGTGGAGAGCATTCAAAAGGACAAGGTACAGCCAAACATCCATGTGATTGTGAGGCCTTCAGTGCTGGACAACAATGTAAGTTGGCAAGTATTTGAAAATGATCAGCAAATCATCCATTTCTTGCAAGAAGAGGCTGAGTTCTCAGCCAAAAATCAGGAAAAGTTGGAGCAGCAGTATGGTGACCAGGCGGTGCAGCTGAGAACCAACAAACTACCAAAGGGGCTTATTACTTTGGAGTCCATTTTCAATCCTAATGATCAGTTTAGGAAGGAGAAAGCAAACATCCAAGTGAAGGAAGAAGATTCAGTGTCCATCTCGGTAGGAGAAGGCAAATCACTCCAAGTTGGCAAGATGACAACTGAGCAAGAAAGGTATGAGTTTATACAACTTTGTCAAGAATTCCCTGATGTGTTTGCTTGGAGCTATGAAGATTTTAAAGGTCTCAATCCCAAGTTATCTCAACATACCATTGAATTGGATCTAAATACTAAGCCCATCGGGGAAGAAACAAAGGCCAATCAACCCCCACATGGAGCCTCTCATGAGAAAAGAATTGAATAAGTTGATAGAATCAAGAATCATATTCCTATCAAGCATTCTAGTTGGGTTGCCAACTTGGTTCTAGTCAGAAAGAAGAGTGGGGAAATAAGATTGTGTGTTGACTTCAGAGATTTGAATAGAACATCTCTCAAGGATCATTATCCACTTCCTTCCATGGAGTAGATTTTACAAGTTGTTGTTGGCCCCAAGAGGTTTTCACTACTTGATGGCTATTCAGGGTATAATCATATTATGGTGAAGGAAGAAGATCAGTTCAAGACAACCTTTACAACTAAATGGGGAACTTATGCATACAGGAAAATGCCATTTGGGCTGTCCAATGCGGAGCTACCTTCCAAAGAGAAATGGATATGGCGTTCAAAGGTTTGATTAACAACATAGTGCTGATATATCTTGATGATATCACTGTTTTTTCAAAAAATACAGCAGACCACCTCTCTCATTTGAGACAAGTGTTCCAAAGGTGTAAAATATTTGGAGTCTCCTTGAATCCTAAAAAATGTATTTTCTTAGCTCATGAAGGAAAGCTCCTTGGTCACATTGTCTCCAAAGAAGGATTAGCAATTGATCCAGAAAGAGTTGAATCCATAAGAGCACTACCATTGCCAAGCCACAAGAAGGCCCTTCAGAGTTTCTTGGGGAGAATAAATTTTGTTTAGAGGTTTGTCCCAGATTTTGCAGCCCTTTTCAAGCCCATCACCAAGATGTTAAAGAAAAGCATGGCTTTCAAATGGACAGCAGAAGGCAAGGAGAGTTTTGAAGCAACCAAAGAAGCCATCTCTCAAGCCCCAACTCTCATCAACCCGGATTTCTCCAAGGATTTCATCCTCTATGCATTTGGGGGTGATGATACTATCTCTATAATTTTGGTACAACAGAACAAGGACAATGATGAGAAGCCAATTGATTTCTTCAGCCAAATCTTGGAGGACTATGAGGTGAGATATTCTTTCATTGAGAAGCATGTTCTTGCAGTAATCAGGAGCTTGAAGAAATTCAAGCATCTAGTTTCAAACAATAAGGTCCAATTGTTGGTTTCTCATGTGGGGGTTAAAGACTTCCTCCTCAACAAAGACTTGAATGAAAAAAGGGCAAGTTGGATTACTCATGTCATGGAGTATGACATTGAGATCAAAGTCACCAAGTTGGTAAGAGGAAAAGGATTGTGTGAGCAGCTGATCTTGAGCAAACAAGAGGAATCATGCAACGAGAAGGAGGTTGTTTTGGCATTGCAAGACAGCCATGAGCAAGGAAGCACTCAAGAGGAGAATGATGGTGTCCCCACTCCTTGCTGGACCCAAGGTATAATGCACTTCCTAAGCATAGGTCTATGTCCTCCAGAGATGAACAAGACCCAAAGAAGACACTTCAGGTTGCAAGTTGTCCCATATGCCCTTGTTGATGGTGTTTTATTCAAAAGAGATGTGAATGGAGTACTGCTGAGATGCATTGGTACAAATTAGATTCATAAGGTGCTGGAAGAGTTCCATGGTGGACCAGCTGGTGGTCATTTTGCACCAAGAGTGACAACTCTAAAGATCATGAGGGCTGGTTATTATTGGCCCAAGATTTTCAATGATTGTTATGCATGGATCAAGAGGTGCAAGAATTGTGCATTTTTCACAGGTAAAGAGAGGCTAGCTGCCCTCCCATTGCATCCAATTTTAGTTGACCAGCCATTCATGTAATGGGGTTTAGACTTCATTGGAGTTATTAATCCCAATTTGAGCCAAGGGCACAAGTGGATTTTAACAGCCACAGATTACTTCACCAAATGGACTGAAGCAGTAGCACTCAAGGAAGCAAATGAATCTAGCATCCTAGACTTCTATGAGGGAATAGTAACCAGATTTGGCATACCAGCTACAATAATATCAGATAATGCATTGGCATTCATTGGATCCAAGGTGACTGAATGGGCTGTCAAGAATGGGATCTACCTAAGTACTTCATCAAACTATTACCCTTAGGGTAATGGCCAGGCTGAATCTACAAACAAGAACTTGTTGAGGATCATTAGGAGGACTCTTGATGAGAATCAGAGGTCTTGGCATACCAAATTGAAATCAGCCTTATGGGCTGATAGGATAACTCCTAAAAGATCTACAGGTAACTCTCCATTCAAGCTTGTTTATGGAAGAGAGGAAATTTTGCCCATATCACTTGAGTTGCCAACATTGGAACTCATGAAATAGTTGGAGTTGTTGGAGTTTGAGCCCATGGAAGTCAGATATGCAAAATTGATGGAGCTCCAAGAAATCAGAAATCAGGCATCCCAAGCAATGGAGAAGGATCAGGCTTTGATAAAGAAGACCTTTGATAGAAAGGCCAAGAACAGATCCTTCCAAGTTGGAGATCTAGTGTTAAAATGGGATGCGGATAGAGAAAAACCGGAAGGCATTCAAAATTTGATGCCATTTGGAGTGGCCCATACATGGTCACAAAGTGTAAGGACAACAATGCTTTCTAGTTGTCTTCATTGGATGGTGAAGAACTACAGATTCCAGTCAATGGAATCCATCTGAAGCATTGCTACTGAAGGAAATGCTTCACCCTATACATATTAGTTTAGGTTTTTCATTCCTCCAAGTGCTTGTGCACATTGTTTTCTGTAGATTAGTTTTTCTTTCCCTAAGTGCTTTGGCACAAGCTTGCTTGTTCTGGAGATGTGTTTGCAGGCCTTGCTCCATCAGGTGATATTCCATCTTCCTCCTTGCAGTGTTCTAGTCAGTTGGGGTATCAAACAGAGAATTCAATGACTCCATACCCAATGGATTGCTTCGCATAACTGGTAACTTCATCCAGTAGGTAGATGACCCCTCTGAGTCGCCAAAATTGTTATCCAAAATGTGCCCCTGCTCATTTTTTGTGGCTAACTCCTCTCATTTTTTCCTCTCTTGTGCCTTAGTCATAATATTTTGCTTTTCAAGCACTCAAAACCTTCTGGAAATGACACCATTGGATAGAGCTCTTTCTCAGCTTTCCAGAAAGGTAAAGTTTTCCTCCTAACTCCATGTATTTTTGAAGTTATGGCTCGACAGAGTTTTTTGGAAAAAAATTCCCCTGAAGGCCTCATAGCCAATGAGATGCCACCACGTGGCACCTAGAGTGGTAGAGTGTGGGGAAATTTTGGAAAATTTTTCAAATGACCAAAAAGGTGCAAAAATTTGAATTTTTGCCCGCCAACCCGATTTGGCCCTGTTTTGCCCTAAAACTTCAAATGGCCATATCTTTTGATCCGAACTCGGTTTTCACGTTCTTTATATCAATGGAAAGATGGTGAAATTATCTACAATATTCTAGGGTCATTTTTTCATTTTGATGGATTTTGGAGAGATAAAATTGAAAAATTCCTCCGCACGTGGTCATGGACAGAAATGATATTTCAACCACCGTTTTTAATGAAGAATGGCTCGCATTCTCTCCCAGCATGGCTAAAAATGTCAGGGGATGGGTCTGTAAGGATTCCCATGCTATTTTGAATGTGTTTTGGTCAATGGTTGAATCCCTTCCATGTTTTCCCATGTTTCTCTCTCTCCGGCTCATCCTTGACCTTTGTAAAAGCCAGATTTGGCTCATTTTCAAAGGGTTGAACATTTTTTGTGTATTGCAGGTCCCCTTTCTCACCTTGGAAGTGATTTTGGTGGAATATCATACCTTTTCTAAGAGATGCAACTTTATTTTTCCTCTCAGGTGTTGTAATGCAAGTGATTTTGATGATTAAAATAACAATACAGCCTCTGTGATTAGTTTTCATCCTCTACCTGTGTTGTTTGGTTAATTTATGATCCTTCATTACAATTATCAGTTTGTGCATGAGGTTCTTTGTTGCATTTTTATGGACTGTGTCAATCTGCAGAAGTAAAAAATGCTCACCACTCCTTTGGTGCATCACCTATTAGCATTAGTTTTAGCTTTTTACATTCTCTATCTCTGTCTCCTTTGGAATTTAGGGTAGGGTTAGGAATATAGACCTCTACAACTTGTAAGTGATAAATATGACCAGAGGAATTGAGGAACCAACCTCTAAACTAGAGATTCTTTTCTCATTTTGCAAGTCCCACACTTGGGGAAAGGATTCAATGTTGTGCAATCACACTGGATGCTAGTAATATCAAACTAGAAATCTGATCAACATCCAGGGGTGCTGCTGATTTGCAACAACAAGCCCCAGTAGCAGAGAAATACTATTGGCCAAAGATGAAAAGAGATGTGATAAGATATGTGGAGAGATTTCAAATTTGCTAAGTCTCGAAAGGCCATGCACATAATACAGGGGTTGTATATGCCGTTGCTCTGCCTCTGAGAGGGTCATGGATAGATCGAGTATGGATTTTGTTTTGGGATTACTAAAAACACAATGAGGTAATGATTCAATTTTTGTGGTTGTTGATAGGTTTTCTAAGATGGTTCATTTTATTGCTGCGAAAAAAAAGTGATGCGACAGGCATAGTAGATTTGTTTTTAGAGAATTTGTTCATTTGCATGGTGTTCCAAATACCATTACTTTAGATAAGGACACAAGGTTCTTAAGTCAATTTTGATGGACTTTATGGAAGAAATTGGGAACTCAACTATAGTTAAGTAGTGCCTATCATCGTCACCGAGGGGAAAACATAGGTGGTAAATTGAAGTTTGGGAAACTGTTAAGGTGCATCATTGGGAAAAATCAAAATAATGGGACATACCATTACCACAAGTGAGTTTGCATATAATAGTTCCATAAAACAGATCCACAGGAAAGTCTCAATTTTCAATTGTGTATTGGAGTAATCCAAATGGGGTGTTAGATTTGAGTACAGCTACCAATTGATGGCAGAGTTAGTGATGATGCAGAAGCATTTGCTAAACATATACAACAATTGTAGGAAGAAGTGCGGAAGAAGCTGAAGAATAGTAAAGATAAGTATAAGGAAATAGTAGATGTGCAAAAAATGAGAAAGGTATTTATAGTTGGTGAGTTGGTTATGGTATATATATGGAAGGAAAAGTTTCCAAAAGGAACCTATAACAAGCTGAAGTATAATAAGATTGGTCCTTGCAAAATCATGAAAAAAATAAATGATAATGCTTATGAGGTAGAATTACCAGGGGACTTTTGATTTTTCTCCAGTGTTTATTGTTTCAGATTTGTATTCTTTTCATGGAGATGGTGCATAAGGGGATGTTATTGATGAAGTAGTAGATTGGAGGTAGTAGGTTTTAGTGAAGAAGAAAGAAGAAGTGGATCAGATTCTAGATAAGAAAACAATGGACATGCGACATGGGAAATACAAAAATATTTAGTACATTGGAAAGGAATGGAACAAGAGGAAAATACTTGGGTCATAGAGTGGGAGATTAAGAATTTGGATGTAGATAAATGGAAGCATTTTGAAGAAGACAACTTGTAGGAACTGCTTTTTTCAAGTAGGGGATAATGATGCGCCATAATTAGCAGGAACTTGACAAGGTCATAACTTGAGCTCTGGGTGTCTATTTGATTCTATTTTTTTGAAACCACATGTTTTGATGAGATGAATGTAGCAAAATCCACCCTATTGATTGGGGCAAGTTTTGACACATTTTTAGGCCCTAAATCTGCCATCTTGAGGCCAAAAATTAGGATTTAAGTTGTAGTTCAATTTTTTCCTATTTTTGGGCATTAGTTAATTTTAGTCTATTAGTTGCCTCATGAGTTAGAAATTTGGAAATTCCTATAATTTAGGAATGTAGAATATGTGTGGAAATTTATGTGCCTATATGAATAAGCATGCGAACTTACTAAGAATAGCAAGTTCTAGTAAACTGCTAAAAATAGTAATTTCCGCCACCTAGAGTAGATTTAGTCAAGTTAGTTAGAGTTTTCTTGGCAACTTGAGTTGGGATTTGTTTTCCTATTTAGGAAACATTGTAATTAATTATTCAAGAACAAAGAAGAAGATATATTTTCTTTTTGAGTTCATATTATTTACTGATTTATCAAGTTTATTCATAATTTGGCTACATTATTATGGAAAGGTGTAACTTAGTTTTATAGGGTTGATGTCGGCTAGGATGGGTCGCCACCAATTGTGGGGAAATTTTCCCCAAATGAGTTGATTTTTATTTTGGCATGATTTGGTGTATTTAAGAGTTGGAAAAGGTGCTTTAAAGCTTGTAGGCAGGATTGGGGTGTTTAAGGCTATGTAGGAAATAAATCTAGATAAAATCAAAGCGAGAAAATCAAGGGGATGTAAATTTAGAATGAAAGAAAAATCCAAAATAGAAGGTTCATAGATCATGTGGAGGGATATTGATTGATTGATTAATTAATTAATGGGAATTAGATAAGAATTAAAGGTGATAGGATATAAGGGCATTTTGTTAAATATTAAAGAGGATGGATTAAATTAAAATTAAGTATGTGCATGCGGGTGAACAAGGGTAGAGATACAGATTTTAGGTGTCTACAAAGGTATAAAACCAGCTTTTCATGCCCACTTGTCTTGGTGAGAGTTAGACAAGTCTTCAAATAAAACAAATTTTTTATACTTTGTAAAGTTAGTAAAACCTGATTTTGGAGACTCACAAAACATCCTTCTAAACCTCAAAAATGAAAAGTCGGGATTTTTGTATGTTTCTTATCATGTGGGGTATTGCATAAAGCTTTAGAATGACATAAAAAAGCTTTTTCGGTCCTTAGTTTCTTTAACTCCTGTGAATTCTTGGTATATAGGAGATCAAGTAGGAATTTCTCTATTATGCGTTCATCCATTGGAATTCAATTTTTGAACGTGACTTTGTAGCCCTCGAGCTAAAATTGAATGTTTTTACAAACTAGTAGGAAAATGTGAAAGAAGGTCGTAGGACCCTCGTCAAGACAATTAACCAATGAGAAAACATGTAAAAACTTATAAATGTCTATATGGAACTCTATGTGGTTTCTTTTTTTTGAGAAATTTGATTGTCGGGAAAATAGTGTTTTCTCTCCTCTCTCTTCTCTCTCTATTTCTCTCTCTCCTCCTTTATATACGAAATGAAGTGAACTAAAATAAATGTATCTATAACTCTCTCTTGTTGTGTGCAAAGTATTATGATTATGTAAATGGAAAACTATGAAATTGAGAATTATGTTAGATTTTAGGTAGATGCCATGCCAATAATTGTGTTGACTATGCAAAGTGGTTGCAAGTACCAAGACAAGGAGAAAGTGAAGTGCACTAGTGATATTATAGTAAATTTTTATTTGGAACAATGTGATTGTATATTATATATCAACCATATTTTTTTATATAAATTTTTTTATTATTGAATTATGTAATAAGTATGAGTTATTCTTTTGGTGTGTTTTGGAAATGGGCATTTAATCATGGGTGTTAAATTGATTTAGGATTATGTATTATTAAAATGTTTGATGTTTATGTTAACTGAAAAATGAATTTGACCTTTTATAGTGTGTTATAATGTGTAGTTAATAATTAAATCTCTTGTGTATTGTAGTGTTTACTTGGAATTGTGGGTAAGGAAACTAAATAAATGGTCAACTTGTTGTAAAATTCTTGTGATTTATTTACCCTTCTTGTACAATAACTTACATAACGTCGAATATTGATAATTTAGGATGAGCCTAGTTCCTTACGAGATGACATCTCATAGCTTAAGGTAAATAAGAAATGAAATTCAAGTTACCGTAATACCATGCATGTTTAGTGACACCGTCACAAACTCATCTTGTAGGAATGATAATGGTTAATTAACATCTTAAGTATGTAGTATTTCTCCTAAAATTTGTATTCATGCATGTAACAAGTTAAATGGGTTCTCTTAATTTATTACCTCAAGGGAATTTGGGTTAAATCTATCTGAAAACCTCTTGATCCATCATATGCGTAAAATGAAGGGGTTTAGGTGAAAAATATTACAATTTATCTTGAAATACATCTTGAGGATTTGGGTTATGGATGAATTCCATTTCTAATTTTAGTTAACGATTTGGTTTACTATAACACGATATCAAAATTTAATCTGCGGAAAATAACAAAACTATAACTTACGCTTAGTCTTTGAAAGTGTATTAATGAGATGTGTAGTTCTAGGAGAAAAGTAAAATTTAGATTTTTCTTATAACTTGATTAAGCCTTCTTATGTTGTGAGAAAAGGAACTCATGACATGTAAACTTAAATGTTAACCCAAATAAATTTTTAAAGTATAGATAAAAAAGCAGATCATGAACCTTAATCCTTTAAATGATATACTTTTCCCTCTTGTTCTTGGCAAGTTCCTTTTTTTCTAATTATTTTCATCAACATATTTGTACTCAATTTCAATGGTCTTGCATTTTATCTTATATCTTGTAGAAGTTCTCCATTTTCTCTTCTTATTAAGGTTTGTATTCTACCTAATATTAGCTTAACCATACAAAAATTTATCATATAAAGGGAAATAAAGTAAAATAGATCATATATTATTTTTCATTGCTTTATCGTGCATCAATTTTAATTTTTGTAATAATTTTCTAGTGAATTTTTTATCTATTATATCTTAACTCAAGAATTAAATTTTAAGTTATTATTTCTAATATAAAATTAAAAAGTGAATGTTTTGATAATGATTTTCCAATTAAAAAAACTCTTCCTTCACTTTTTAAAAATGTACACTATATAAATTAATTTAAAAATTCACAAAGTCATAACCAAAACCTGAATTTAACTAAACAAAACAAAAATAAAAAACATTAACTGTATATATTTTTTTCTTACTAACATTTTATTTTTTAAGATTCATCTAAACATTAATATTCATGAGTTTACCTCATAAGGAGTACATTAAGGATCAAGGTGGGTTAAATTGTAGCACATTGTGAGAGATTTTTTTTTTCATTTTTCTTCCTAGTGACACCTTACAACACCTTATACAACATTACATCACCTTCACATCTACTTTATTTTCCCTTCCCGGGTTCTTATTCTCCATTCTAACCATCTTCTCTTTCATCTTCTTTCATTTTCTAGCACTTAGGTGATGTCATTGGACTAATCAATTACATCATGTAGATCTTAGATTATTTCAATGGTTGGATCATGTTGACAAGAATTTTTATATTTAGAGAGAAAATGATTATTATGGAAATAGTGAGGGAACAAAGTTCCTCCTTTATTCGAAAGGAGGATCCCTTTATTAAAAACACACACACACACACAAATATCTACAATATTCACACTATTCTAACTCATGCATGGTTTTACAACATATTACGGAAGAAAAAGGAAAAAGAGGTGACGGGAGGAAAGATGATGATATGGAGAATAAAATGTGAGAAGTGTATGCCAAAACAAAAAAACACATATATTATTTCAACATACAAGAGATTGAAAATTTAAATGTTGAGATCAAATACAAAGGAAATAACATGTAAAGAAAATTGGTATTCTATATGAATGAAATTCTATCATCAAAATGTAACACAACATGAATTATTCAAAATACTATTTATATTCCTTGAGTGGGAATGAGTTCAAATCTGCATGACATATATTCTCCTTATACCAAATTTAGAAGATCATCCAAAATCCCCTAATACATTCTAAAAACAACTATTTATAATAAAATAAGTAACTACGAGAGTAGATGGGGTGACCCTTCATATTTTTCCATTTAATTAATTACAAAAAAAAGGAAATAGAAGTGACATTTCACTTCCCCTTTTCATAAAAGGAAATTCTCTTAAGTTACTTTATATTTCTAAACAAAAACTAGAAAAATAAGATTGAGTGGTCAAAACAAATCCCTTTTCCTTGGTAGTTTCTTTCTTGACGTGATAATCTTGAAAATAACCGATTATGGTAATGATGATCTTCTATTTGGATAAAAATCTCCTTGGCATCCGATGATCCACTTTTCAAGGAGTTCTTCCTATCTCATGGGCATGGTCTTAGAAGTAGATAATTCATTTTGTAACTTGTTGAGATTTGAGCACAAACTTGAGTTATTTTGCATGCCAAATGATTGATCTTGAAGGAGAATATCATTGATTACCTCTGTGAATTGCATTTTTATCTCATTTACGAATGGGTGCCAAATATAGATGTGAAGAAGTGACAATAAAATTCTCTCATGTTTTGGTCCATTGTTGTCAACCTCTTCTCGATCTTATTTAAGAAGTTAAACCAATTCTTCCTTAGCTCCTTTCAAGATTTTCACTTTCCATTTAAGGATTTCCTTCCAATTGAAATAATGGTTGTCCCATTTTTGTTCAAAACCCCTTGAATGACCATGATATCTTCATCCATCGATTAATTTTCTTTGTGCCAACCTCCATTACTTGATATTGAGTGATTTTGACCACTATCTTCAACAACAAGTTTGAGAAGCCTTAATTTGTTAATATATATCCATGGATATTTCAATGTACTAAAGCCCACCCTATATTAAAGATCTCCCAAAATGCTTGAGATTTCCCACCTTATGGGAAATATACTAATCAATTCCTTGTGCATTCATATAGCAAGAGTAGGTATTTCTTAGAGATTTTCAATAGGTGATTGAAGATATTTAATTATGGAGATCAATTGTCTACTTTTAACTTTAAGATGCTCAACAATATACTTTCTCTTAGAAATTTTCTCCACCATGTGAGTGGAAATTGGTAGCGTCTCATGAATGTTGTTTTTCATAATATCGTTAACTATCGATACCCTTTGGTATTCAAAGTCATATTCAATATCATCCCCAACTTCCATATCTCTTTTAGGACAAGTTAGATCAAAGAACCTAACACTAGAGGCCTTAATGACCAATCTCGATGTCTACTTGATTTGATTTAGAGGGGAATTCTAGAGGAGGCTTGCCATGAGGATGATGTTATGATCCACCACCTTGACCATGTTCTCTATCTAGAGATTACTTATTTCTTCCATTTGAATCATGTCAAGTATATGCTTCATATTTTAAGGATGATCCAATTGAAGGGGTTGTTTCCCATAGAGAATAATTGGAAGATGGAGGAAGCAAGTGATTTTTAGGAGTAGGGGGAGCCGATATTCCAATCAAGGAGAAGTGTTGATATGTATAGATCCAAGGATTTATTTGATTCCTTATAATTTCGATCAAAGATATAGTTCCCAAAGGTTGAGGATAGGGTGAATCACAAGCGATCAATTGTCCTACTTGGAAACTAGCACTAGGTCCCTTCCTGATAGCCAATTTTATTCTTGTCCCTATTCCAAAATTATTCTTAGGAATTATTTTTTTCTGTTGATCTCCCCCATCACCTCCAACACCTAGGGTGGCCAAACATAGAGTTATTGTGCTTCTAGATATATGAGACTTGTGTTTTGTGGGACCTATTCAACCTTGGCCTCTCGGTGCATGAGATCTGAAATTTTCCATGATCTTAGTTTTTAACAAAATTATGGACCTTTCGAACACATACTAAATTCCTCAATGTACGACTCTTCTAGTAGGGAGAAGTTCATGAGAGGTGGAGGTTGCGAAATCAATGTGAGTGGTGAACTACCATATGATCCATCTTCCACAAGGCCTTCAGGTATGCTCACACCCAACAATAATTCCATATTAATAAGGCTAATATGAGAGTATCACCTATGTCAAATTATTAATAATCTTGAGTGGGTTCATTTAAATTTGACCTTTATTTTCCCTCCCCTCCACCTACGTTCCCGATTGCACAATTAATGTTTCATTTGGGCACTCAAATTTTAAAATATATCTTTGGAGGGAATGTCATTTAATGGATTAAATTTTATTTTATTTTAAGTGCACAATAGTATGTAAAAAAAATATAGATCTAAAAGGAGAGTTAGTGAGAGCATTAAAAATTATAAATAGTAAAAATAACAACCCAAATTTGTAGTGGCAAAATAGAGCATTAGCAGAGAAATTTAGAAAGAAGAGCACAACCCATAAATTAGTATGTAACACCGTGAGAAGAAATGTGGGAATAGAATATAGATGAAAAGTATGGACAACTATGAACAACAAGAGAAAAAAGTTAATTTGCAACAATGAAGAAAAATAGATAAACATCTTGTAGAAGAGAATATGACAGAGGGGAATAAAAATATAAGGAAGATGAAGGATTTTTTTTTAAACTTCTATAGAACTTATTTATTTTCTCTATTTCTCTAATTATGGTCTATTTTCATTCACATTTCCAGCAGTTTAGTATCAAAGGAGTTTATTAGGGTTTTAGTGATGGCTTCTAGTAGTGGAAACTCTTGGCAATAGTCCCTATGTTTGATGGTAAAAACTATGACATTTGGTGTATAAAAATGAATACATTGTTCTCTTCTCAAGAGCTATGGAATCTGTTATCCATATTTTACCACCGCGTAAAATTGGTCAACCACAACCCCACACAGTAAAAACAAAATAAATCATGTTCAAATCCTACAATCAAGAAACAAAGGGACTCTGCAATGGATTGGCGGGGCCTACGAAAGAACAAATGACCCCATGTAAGAAGAGGTTTAATAAACAACCCCATCGAATGATCCCGTGCTTCAAATCTAGAAAACATGTTGCATGCGGGCTCTAAAATGGAACAACAAGGTCGGGGAAGGAGGTTGAGCAGTGTCAAAGAACCAGAGGCTCAAAGGAGAAGAAACAATGAAGGCTTGAAGTCTTTGGGCTCTACAAATGACTCAGAACGAGCCCCAAAATCGACTAAGTATGGAGGAGACAACGGAAGTTGCCAAGTGTCCAAATGGCACACCTCCAAAAGTTAAATCCAAAGGGGTAGACTCAAACTTGCACCAGCCCTCCACATAGAAAATGGTCAACAGAGGTCAAAAAGGAGAGCGGGCCCAAAATGACTAAGTATAGAGTGCAGGTGGAAGGCACCACGTGTCTTAATGACGCTCCTTCAAAGGTAAAATATTGAGTAGGTTTTCAAATGAGTTTGGGCCTTCCACGTGTCCCAGAGGCCAAAAATAGATAGAATCAGGGGTTAAATAGTCAAAGCAGAGGTAGGCCAGTGGAGAGTGCTAAGTGTCAGCGTGATGCTATTTCAAAGATAAAATTTAGGGTGGGTTTCCAAACAAGCGCCAAGCCACCACGTGTCCAAGGTTAGAATTTTGGCCCTACCAAGCAAAGAGACTTAGGAAAATACAAAGAATCCTAAGGAGCATGTGGAGGCCGCCACGTGGACCCTGTATGGACAAACTCTTTAAATATTGCATGCTCGCGACCCTAATATTCAAATGGCCATATATTTTGACTAGAAACTCAGATTTGGGCAAGAGAAGACTTTTTGGAAACGTATCAACACACTCCACACCATGGAAACATAAAATATCATTCTTAATAGGATTTGGTTAGTGAAAATAGGAAAACATATATCAGGCCATTAAAGTAGAATCAAATTTCTTCAACCACTAGATCTGATTTGATCCACCATTCTTCCTTCTTCAACAAGCCAAGAAGACAAGGAACCAGACGTGATAGATTTGGGTTGGATTTGAGAGAGTAATTGATTGACATGTGTGGTTGAGCTTCAAAACATGTCAATGTGTATCTCTAGGTACTTGAAGTAGGATTCATATTTTCCCTCCTCTCTCTCTTATTCTTCCTATATATTATAATGAGAGGGGCATATTCAAAAGGTTGGTTGTTGATCTTCCCTCTTCTGCCCCCTCTCTCTTTCTTCCTTAGGGTATAACATGGAGTCTAAGCCTCCTTTCATGGCTCTATAATGGCATTCTCTTGCCTCTTTCCCACTAACAATGTACTGTGTGAACTTTTGGAGTAATAAAATCTATTTTATGATGCATCTGTCCATCCTTTGCTTATTTTATTTTCTCTCCTTACCTCTCGTCATTGTAGGGTATATTGTGCATATTCGATGTTTGTTTCAAGTCTTAGGAGATGTGTTTAATGGGTTTTGAAGTAGTGTTCTTTGTGAAATCTATCTCTAGTCTGTGGTGCATCTTGTCTACCCTCTCCTCTCGATCACCTCTCTCCACTTCAAAGGTCGGGTATGTGATTCAACCAATTCCTTTTCTCGGTGTATCACCACTTAGTGTGGCTCTTTTACCATATTTTTTATCCCCTTGAATGTTTAGATTAGGATAAGATAGGTTCTACCTATACTTGGAGTAGCTTGTGGTAGTTAGATTAGGAGGTAAGAACTAGATTTCTCCATAGGTCCATCTCAAGTTTTCCAAGTCCCACAACTTGAGAGATGGTCCCATGTTGTGTAATCACACTGGACACCCCAATCCACACATGAGTCATTTGGGGGTGCTGAGATTTTGCACTAAAAGTTTTGGCACACCCTGTGGGACAGGTCCGAAGCACCTTACCACTTCATCTTAGCAAGTTGGTGTGTTCCTATTAAGGTTCAACCTTTTGAGGCACATGCAAGCACATCTGGTGACTCCATCTGATCAATAACCCATCTTCTAAGTTGCATACCTTTTCCATCCATTTCCACTCATTTTCATCCATTTTCTTCTTCCACATTTTTCATTTTCTCCCATTCCATGAAGTTGTGCAATCATGACTTCATTCCCTTCATGGAATTCACACTTGCAATAGTGCAACCCACCTCCAATGCACTTCCCAATTCCTCCAAATCAACATCATAATCATATCCAGAACCATTATTCTTACCCATATGAGCAGGTTCAAAGTTATTTTGGCCATGGAGCTTATCAAGAACAAGGGGGCACATATAATGGTGACAGTCAAATGGAGAATGTTGGTTTGCTAGAGAAGATCCAAAGAATGGAGGCTGGCATGGTTCAATCAAGGGCCATAACACAAATGAAGGCATTCAAGATTGGTTGCAGAGCACCTTATCCATGGGGAGGCCCTTTTATAAGACATTACAACCCTCAAGAGAAGCTTGACTTCATGGTTGAAGTGTTTCCTCAACTTACACAGTGGATTGAGGACATTGAGGCTTATGAGAAAAGTGTGAGACAACCTTGTCAATGGGTAAGTCAATCACTAGCTCTATGTCCTTCATTTTATCTTTCTCAAACTTTATCATTTCGGAATGATCAAGAGTCAAGCCCTCGATTGCTTCCCAAGTGTTGATTTATCTTCTCCATCTTCTAGTCTTCTACCTCAACTCACTTCCTCTCCCCTTTTACCTTCCAAACAATCATCCCCTCCAAAAACAGGAAGTTCCACCTCCTCCCCACTACAAAAATTGCAAAGATAGTTGAACCCTAACTTTGTGACTCCTCTTTCTTTCCCAAGTCCATGTTGGGAAGAGACTCAAGAATCTGTCGAGGAAAAAAATAAGAAGGGAGCTCAATAGAGGAGAAAAGACATACAATTGAAGAGTCGAGCTGAAAATTTTGGGTTTACAAATATCCCCTTGATGGTTAAGCCAATAGAGTAGGTCAAGGTTAAGGAACCAGTGGTGGCTGAGGCTGAATTTTTAGTAGAGGAGGAGGACCATATAGTTTCAGAGGCCCCAAGTGTGAAGCAAACCACAGAAGAACCTTTAGTTCTTCCTCCCACTTCATCCCCTTCAAGCTCTAATGTTGAAGAATATTTTGATCTTTCAAACTTCATGTTTGAAGATGAGGGGAATCATGGTAAGAAATTTTTAGATCAGGAGGACACTATGGAGGAGGTTGAGCACATGCAACAGGATAATAAGGAGGAAGATTATCTGTCTAACTTGGAGGATTTATTTGATAGAGAAAATCCCATGGAGATCACATCATTTTCTCCTCCATCATCCATCTTCCAAGCATATGAGCCTGCTTCCATGGAGGAGAACATTCAAGTGCAACAGCCTACACTTCACAACATCCCTCGGAACTAAGGTTGGAAGATATAAGTCTTCCATGTTCTTCACAAGAGAAGGAAGAGAAAAGGCAAGAGGATGTCATCATCTCTCTCACACCATCCATCCAAGAAGGTCCATAAGAAGACTCCATTCTTGGAGTTGAATTTTAGAGAAATGGGAACATCTAAAGGATCAGACCATGCCTAATCGTACTTGGCTTCATTGGAGCCAAGGGAGAAGCCAAAACTAGTCATGCCTACTTCAAGGCATGAGGATGAGTTTCAAAGTACCAAGGGTCATCATCAACACCTCCAAGAGTCTAATGCCAATCAGCTTGAGGAGGTATTTTTGGTTGATGTTGATACCTTGATAATTTGGGTGGAAGACAAGCTTAAAGTCAGTTTTTCATTCATACAAGCAGCCATATTCAGTGTCAAATTATTTGCATGGCTGCCCCTTTTGAGAAAAGGAAGCTATTTCTCCCTGCATGTAGCAGGATTTGTTTAGTTTTTTGTCTCTCTGGTTAGTGTAGGAGTAGGAGTAGATTTTTCTTTCAGTAAAAGAAGTGCCTGTGCACACTCTGCATGTCTCATTTGGGGCATGTATGATTTTGTTTTTGTACATAATTTTTGTTTGTATTGCTCCAAAGCTACTCGGGCCGGAGCCCTTCACTATTCATGGCAGAAAACTCATAGTTCCCTATAACAGTTGCAAATTTCAAAATAAAAAATGCAAAGCAACTAAAGCCATCTTCAAAACATTTCATTCAAGGACAGATGAAATCCCCAAGGTGAAAACAATTTTCTACTCTCATAAGCCTTGTTTCAAGATTTCTTATAAACATTGAAAGTGCGGACACGCGGCAAGTTTATGGTCGCTAAGAACAAGTAGTCAGGCTCGCATCGGCTCAGGCATCATATTTTTAAAGAAAAAGGATCAGTATCAGGATATTATTCTTGACTCCATGCCCAATGGATGTTTCAAGGCTACTGGTCCCTTCATCTAGTAGGAAGATGCCCTGCGAGTCACCAAATTGTTATCCATATTTTTCCCCCTAGGTAAAATTGGTCAGCCACGACCCCGCACAGTAGAAACTAGAGAAATCACATTCAAATCCTACAATCAGGAACAGAGGGACTCTACAATGGAGTGGTAGGGCTGTGAAAGATCAAATGACCCTGTGTAAGAAGAAGTTCAATAAACGACCCCGTCGAATGAACCCATGCTTCAAATCTAGAAAACACGTTGTAGGTGGGATCTAAAATGGAATAGCAAGGTCAAGAAAGGAGGTTGAGTAGTGTTAAATAACCAAAGGATCAAAGGAGAAGAAACAATGAAGGCTCGAAGTCTTTGGGCTCTACAAATGACTCAGAACAAGCCCCAAAATTGACTAAGTATGGAGGAGATAGTGGAACCTGCTAAGTGTCCAAATGGCACACCTCCAAAATTTAAATCCAAAGAGGCAAACTCAAACTTGTGCCAGCCCTCCACATAGAAAATGGTCAACAGAGGTAAAAAATTAGAGTAGGCCTATAATGACTAAGTATAAAGTGCAAGCGGAAGGCGCCACGTGTCTTAATGAAGCTCCTTTAAAGGTAAAATCTTGAGTAGGTTTTCAAATGAGCACAGGACTTCCACGTGTCCCAGATTCCAAAAAGGGATAGAGTTGGGGTTGAATATTCAAAGTAGAGGCAAGCCAATGAGAGTGCCAAGTGTCAGCGTGATGCTATTTCAAAGATAAAATTTGGGGCGGTTTCCAAACAAGTGCCAAGCCGCCATGTGTCCAGGGTCAAAATTTTGGCCCCACCAAGCAAAGAGACTTAGGAAAATACAAAGAAGCCCAAGGAGCATGTGGAGGCCACCACATGGACCCTGTATGGATAGACTCTTTAAATATTGCGCGCTTGTGACCCTAATATTCAAATGGCCATATCTTTTTACTGGAAACTCAGATTTGGTTGGGAGAAGACTTTTTGGAAGTGTATCAACACCCTCTATGCCATAAAAACATAATATATCATTATTAAAGGGATTTTGTGGGTGAAAAATGGGAAAACATCTATCAGGATATTAAAGCATAATCATATTTCTTCAACCGCCATATCTGATTTGATTCGATCTGACGTTCTTCCTTCTTCAACATGCCAAGAAGATAGGGAACCAGACATGATAGTTTTGGGATGGATTTGAGAGAGGCATTGATTGATAGTGGTTGAGCTTTCAAAACAGGTCAATGCGTATCTCCGGGTAGTTGAAGCGGGATTTGGATTTTCCTCCCTCTCTCTTTATTATTCCTATATATTATAATGAGAGGGCATATTCAAAAGGTTAGTTATTGATCTTCCCTCTTTTTCCCCCTCTCTCTTTCTTCCTTAGGGTATAACATGGAGTCTAAGCCTCCTTTCATGGCTTTATAATGGCATTCTCTTACCTCTTTCCCACTAACGATGTATTATGTGAAATTTTGGAGCAATAAAATCTGTTTTGTGATGCATCTATCCATCCTTTTATTATTTTATTGTATCTCCTCACCTCTCATCATTACAAGGTATATTGTGCATATTCTAATTTTTTACAGTGTCCCAGGAGTCATGTTTAATGGTTTTGAATTGGTGTTCTATGTGAAATCTATCTCGTGGTCTATGGTGCATCTTGTCCATGCTCTCCTCTAATCACCTCTCTCCACTTCGTGGTGGTTGGGTCTCGTGATTTAACCACTTTCTTTCTGGTGTAACACCGCTTAGTGTAGGCTCTTTTATCCTCTCTCTCTCTCTCTGTCCCCTTGGAATGGTTAGATTAAGATAGGATAGGTTCTTCCCCGCACTTTGGAGTATCATGTGGCGGTAGATTAGGAGGAAAGAACCAACTTTCTCTAGAGTTCCATCTCAAGTTTTGCAAGTCCCATAGCTTGAGAGATGGTCCCATGTTGTGCAATCAAACTAGATGCCCCACTCCACACATGGGCCATTTGGGGGTGTTTTGATTTTGAACTAACAAGAACTAGTATAAGGTGGATACATAGAGACACAAAAAAATAGCATTCGATGCCCTCACATAAGCATAAAATAATATTTCGATGGAAAATATAAATAATATCCCAAGGCATTAAGTTACATTCAAAATGTAGTGGCTGATTCTCTCTTTCCAAGGGTAGCGAGTAACTACAAATTCTAAACAAGCATGTGATATTTTACAAAATTCCTATGAAGGTAGTGACAAGGTGAATCTATTTAGATTACACATTTTAAGGAGATATTTTGAGACTCTTTTGATGAAGAAATCAAAATACATCAATGATTTTTTCACAAGGAAAATGACCATCGAAAATCAAATGATGACAAATGGAGATATTGTTGAAGATCATAGGATCATAGAGAAGGTATTGAGGATTCTTCCAACTAGATTTGATCTAGTTGTTGTAGAAATAGAAGAGTATAAGAAATTGAGGAAAATGATAGTTGATTAATTGATGGGTTCTTTGTAAACCAATGAACAAATGATGAGTAGGACAACCAGCTCCTCTAATGAACAATACTTCAAGACAAACATGAATGTGAAAGGTAGTGAAGAGGATCCTACAATAGAGGAAGAGGAAGAGTTTGTAATTAGAAAAAAGTGGAAGGCACACTCATCAAGAGACACATGGAAGGGGAAGAGGAAGTAGCAACAACACTTCTAGAGGTGGTTCCACACAAAGATATGATAAATAAAACATTCAATGATATTATTGAAAGAGATACATGAGTCTAATACATGAAATAACAATAATAATTAATCAAAACAAAATAATATTCACTCTATATCAATGTCCATGCGGACATATTACATATATAGGAGATATCAATCCTATAAAACAGATTTAGCAACTATACATGAGAGTTGTTAAAACAAATCTTCTAATTAACAAATATCCTATTTTTGTGAGTTTGGTAAAACAACCCAACATTCACGTATTAATATCTCACACACAATATCATATTAACGTGAGCACTAATTAATTAATTCCTAACATTCCCCCTTAGTGTGAACATGGGGAAAACATGCCTTTGTACTTGCACCTACTTTCATGATTAGGTGATTTTTATTGCAGGATGATCAAAAACCCATTGTATGGTTTTCAAATGGCTAACCATGAACCAAAAATGGTGGTTTTTAGTTTGAGTACCAAAAATAAAAATTAATTTTTCAATTGGTTTACCTACAACCACATCATAATGTTCCAATTTCTATTATCTGCCCTCATCACATTTTACTACGAGGGAATAACATAGGAAAATATGATCACACATTACAAAATGAAAAATGGAAATGGAAAATTTGATCATATTCCCCCTCAATGTGAAATTTCCACTTATTAAAAAAGAAACACCACTAACTCAAGAAAACTTAAAATGGAACTCTAAAAACACAAAGTGGAAAACACACTACAAAAACTAAAAGCAAATGGAAAACACACATGTCACCAAACCTTAAAGTGGCCTCATCATTGTAACTTGTCGACAAGAGATCGTTTATTGACCTCCAACTTCTTTTTTCCTCCATCCTCTGATATCATGATGCTAGATCGACTAGATTTTATCATAGGGCTTAAATACATACCTTGAACAGACATCGATTCCATCAAAAATATGTCCACAAGACAATTTTTACAATATTATGACACTTTGATTCTTTGTTGTGGAAAAATGACATATATGGCATTTCTTGACACAACTAATAACATTAACAAAACATGAAACTTTATTTGACATAAATATTAAAATTAATTTATAATTACTTTTATTACATCACGTAACTTCATATGACATACAATACCAACTAAAAACCTAGATATACATGACAATAATAGTATAACAAGACTTTAGATTTACAACACTAAAATTTATTGACTTAAAAAAATAATTACAAACTCAACTCACTATTTAAAATAACAAAAATGAATAAGACCAAATGAAAGAATAAAACTAGATGATTCTTGGTTATTATTTTTTTAATATTGAGACTTTATGATAAGTGACATTCTATAAAGACTCATATGCAAAATAAAAAATAGACTGCGAATTAACTTTGACTATTTAAAATTAGAGAGTGACTCACTCACGAGGTCACATTTAACATTCATAGACCACCAATATGTATATGTCTTGATTTTGATGTAGCTAAGAGGAAAGTTTTGTTATACATGTCAAGTTTGACGTGGAGATGCTAAATTGCTACATTGAGGTCAATAGACACCAAGACCCTTAAATAGATCAAGTTGAGCTCATAGTGGAAGGATGCATTTTTCCAAAGTGATCTCGGATGAGAAGATAATTGTAAATAAACCATACGTATAGAATAGGAGTGTCAACCATGCATGAGAAAGGCTAATGCAATTATGATATAGGAGAATGTTAAATGATCTACCGCCATAGAAGAGATTCAAACCAAATATTATCCAAAATGATTTAATATGAGGGATTCCTAACACTCTCGATTGTACCCAAAATACATGTACAATCCCTTCAATCAAAAACACATGCAATTGACACATTGGTACTTAGCATGCATTAGAACATATATTAATTTTTCCAATGCTCAAAATAAGACCAATGTGGATTGAATTTCAGTGATACAATGAATGGAGATCTCACAAGTGAATTGAACCACTGTATTCAAGAAGACGTCCAACTATTTGAATAAGCACTTACGGGACTGAAAAGGTTTTTTTAAATATCGGGAATGCATATGCGGAATATTTTATTTGTTGATGTAATTGATATCGAAGTTTTGGTTAGAGGATAGTGACAATATAAGGAATATAGTCTACAAAAATTCAAATCTATGCAAAAACATCACAGAAAGCCTAGTTACGTAGATATCTAAAACCAAAACACTAATATGCTCATCATATGGGACATTCACAAAGCATGAACAATTCCCCTCACACACTCTCACATAGCTCTCATCACTCGACACCCGGATGAAAGAGCTACATGAGTCTAATACATAGAATAACAATATTAATCAATCACAACAAAATAATCTTCACTCTATATCAATGTCCATGCAAACATATTACATATATATAAAATATATCAGTCCTATAAACAAGGATTTAACAATTATACACGAGATTTGTTCAAACAACTCTTCTAATTAACAAATATTTTATTTTTGTGAGTTTGGTAAAACAACCCAAAACTCACGTATTAATATCTCACACATAATATCATACTAATGTGAGAACTAATTAATTCATTCCTAACAATTATTGCAAGAAGTATGGACTCTATGCTAATGAATTTAGAAAGAAGAGTATGATATGAGATTTCATCTCGCAAGCTATACTAATGAAAAATAGGTTGAACTTGAAAAGCATGAAAAGGGTGGAAATTTATTTCGGCATGTAATGTAGTTAATAATAGCAACAAGTAAATATGGTACTTGGATAGTGCATGCATTAATCATATGTGGGGAAACAAAGGAATGTTCAACAATATAGATGTAGTGTCAAATCTGAGGTAAATATGGGAACAAATGAGAAGGTTCCTATAATGGGAAAGGAAGCATATCCATTCTCACCAAGTAAGGAGATGAGAGGGTAGATTCAATATATATTTAATGTGCTAGGGTTGAAGTATAATCTTCTAAGCATTGGGTAGCTAGTCCAAAAAGGATATAAGGTGAGATTTGAAAATGGATAATGCATAATTTATGATAGAAGTGGAAGTAATAGGAAACTTACAATAGTCAACATAACACAAAATAGAATGTCCCTTTGACTATACAAATTGAGATGACAACAATGTTTAAAATGGTGAGAATTGATAAATCTACTCTTTGGCACCTTAGGTATGGATATTTGAGTTACGGTGGGCTGAATTTTGTTTATAAGAAGAAAAGGGTAAGAGGAAGCCCCCAATTGAGAAACCACACAAATTATGTGAGGGCTACATATTGGGAAGCCACATAGAAATGTATTTTCCTCAAGAAAATATTGTATAGAAAGCACACCTTTTGAGCATATATATTCAGAACTTTGTGGTGCTATGAAGACTCCCTCCTTATCCAAGAATGAGTATTTCATTACATTCACAGATGACTTTAGTAGAAGGACATAGCTATTATTGGTTTCTCAAACGTGCACCCGCGTCTTAGATCTCGGAAGGGCCGAGGTGTTTGATACCAAAATGGAACCATACCCAAGTTGCGGGAACTTATGTGCTTGGGACGAATCTCTGGAGAAAGCCGATTCCTCTATCTAATTCTACTACTACTACTACTCCTAGTGCTAAAAGTGGAAACTAAGCTAATAATGTCAAGGGACTAGGGATAGAAGGATGACATGAAAGGAAACTACACTAAAAGGTGATAGCACTAGAAAAGAGGGATGAACACTATTTATTATGAGCAAGAATGAAAGGAAATGCATGAAAGAAGGCTAGGCACGAGTAACACAATGAAACACGTATACACCCGATCATTCTCATGGAACACAACTAAATATGGAACTGCAAGGGACCTAAAATAGCACAACCAGCACACAACGCAAAAGAAAAGGAAAGAAGAAGGAATGCAAACATGTTAACATAGAGAATAGTCATAAAATAATGCTTCTATTACTTCCAGAAATGCATAGAACTATTACAATGATGAAGGAGGCTGATATCCACATGTAAGAGCAATATCTAGAGGTCTACAACTCAAAATACACTTAGTATGAAATCCTTAGCAAAACGCGTAAGGATCCAGAGTGTCCAACATAATAAATGAGTCTATCTCTTACATTTATAGATGAATCCATGGAGGAAGAAGGGAAGAAGGAGGAAAACCTAAATTTGAAACACAACCACCAACAAGAAGCATTCAATGCCTATAAATCTACATGGAGATATGTGATATATGTTTCCCCAAGCCTATTTGGCATGTTGAAGAAGAAAGGAGGGAAGATCATATCAAATTGGGTGGTTGGAGCAATCAGATCTTCTCATCAATGTTCAGAAAGACATTTTCCCATTTCTCACCTACCAAATCCACCAAGAATTTGAATTTGAATGTCTAGCATTGTAGCTGATGTTAGTAGCTTTACGTGAGTCTAGGTATGTACCAATCTAATATTTTTAGCAAAAGATATGGCTAAAAGAAGATTTCAGAGTCGTTGGGAATGCAAAACACTTGGCACATGCAGATTGGCTGAAATGATGGCCAAATGTGCAAATATTTTTGTTTCTACCACATGACGCTCACTGATTTTTTACAATGATTCAACACCCTGTTGGTGCACTTTGATTGGTTGCGCATGACACATTCAAGTATGTCAGAAGATGACCTGACATAGAAGGGTGTAAAGGAGGGCGTGAGGGAAGGGCACACGAGAGGAAGGTGTAGAAGGCTCACGCGCAACATGTAGGGAAAAGAGGAAAAAAGTGAGAAAAATATACATGGTCGAGGTGTAACTATTACAATGTGATGGGCACAACACACGAGTGGGCCAAGACTTAGTTGATTGAAGCAAGTGTGAGGTGCATGGGAAGGGAAAGAAATGATTAGGAATAAGGTGAATACATAGAAGGTGGGCACAAGGGAGGAGTGGAACAAGGAGGAAAATAAATGGGCACGTAGGGAAACTATGACCAAGGGAATGTGCCAAGTGATCTTGAGTGCGTAGAACATTACAATGAATAACTTACGAGATAGAATGTGTCTGTAAGTTACCCAAATCGCTAAGAGAGATATTTGGATAAAAATTTTAGCAACTTTCGGGGCCATTTTCCTTCTAGATGAAGAGGATTAGTAGCCTAAAGCATCCAATGGGTATGGAGTCTGCTTATGCAATTATGAAACTACCCTTATAATCACTTGAAGATCATTTCTTAACTCTATCCTGAATCTTGCAACTACTAAAAGAAGATCTAGCATTCTAGAAGCAACAAAAGAGTGTGTAGGAAGCACATGAGAAGAAAGAACTATGTACAAACAAATAATGTGCGCATAACGTACTTGGAGGAATTGAAACTACTCTAATATATACAACATGATGCAGCAAAATTAATGGAAGGGTTTGAGATGGATCCCATTTACTAGGATTTATAGTGCACCTCCATCAAGATGAGTTAACTCGAAAGAGTTAGCCTCCTTGTAGGAACTGATGATGTATGAGCCACTCCAAAGTGCATCAAAATTTGAATGGTGCCCTGGTTTAGCTCTATCAACATCCCATTTTAAAACCAAGTCCCCAAATTTGAAATCTTGAGGCCTATCCTTTTTGTCAAACCATTTCTTTTTTACTTTTTGATGTTGTTCTAGCTTAATAATGATAGAGTTCCTTAGTTCTTCAAGATTAACCAGCTCTTCCATTCTGATTTCTCTTTGGTCTGCACCTTCAAATTCTAGCTATTGGGAAAGTGCTAACGAATTCAAATCTAGTGTCAAAGGAAGGGTAGCCTCCTTGCCATAGACAAGATTATAAGGTGAAGTTCTTGTTTCCTTTTTATTATGATTCTATCTACCTAGAGGATGCGCGAGACCTTCGTATGCCATTATCTTTAGGCTGATGTTCATTGTGCATTTCATGATTCTGATCAAGTTCTTATTTGTTGACTCTGCCAAACCATTTCCCTAAGGGTAATAGTTGGAAGAAGTCTTTAGGTAAATACCTAGACTTAGAGCCCAATCAGTGATTTTGGTACCAAGGAAGGCCTTTGCATTATCAGAGATAATGGTTTGAGGAATGCCAAACCTTATGACTATACCTTCGAGAAAGTCAAAGATGACTGAATCGATTGATTCCTTAAGCGCGATAAATTTTGTCCATCTGGTGAAGTGATTTGTAGCTGTCAGCACCCATTTGTGTCTAGTTCTTTAATGTGGATTAATCATGCCTATGAAGTCAAGACCCCATTGTGCAAAAGGTTGATCCACTTGGATTGGTCGGAGGGGAAGCACTGCCAATCTTTTCTTTCCTATAAAGAAAGTGCATTCCTTGCATTTTGTGACCCACTTGTTTGCATCTACAAACAGTAGGCTAGAAGATACCTGCCATTATGATCTTCATTGATGTATTTTTGGTAGAGAAGTTTCCACTAGAGAATCGATCATGAAATTCTACTAACACTTTTTCAGTTTGTGTTCCGTTGATACATATTAACAACATACCATCAAGATTGATTTTGAAGAGAAGTCCATCAATCAACACATAAGGGATAGATTGTAATCTCAGATGTCTTCTTTTTTTTTTTTAGACCAAGAGGGTAAATTATATCGAGAAAGGAATGTGACCATTTCCTTCATCCAATCACGCGTGCCAGGTCCACATTCTGCTCAAGCTCTATGTGCAGAAGGTCTTCATCTAGAAATAATGAATCCTCAGGATTATTCTGTGCATCCTTAGAAATCTACCTGCAGAGCACGCTACCTCTTACCAAATTTGTGGCCTTGATAGTCACATCATACTCCATGATTTTGGTCACCCATCATGCTCTTTTCTCATTGATTTCTGCTCCCATGATGAAGTCTCTGATAGAAGAGTGAGAGACTAACACCTTGATATGATTGGTGGCGAGCATACTTTTGAATTTCTTAAGCGCGTGCATGATGGAAAATACTTTCTTCTCCATGTGACTGTACTTTAGTTCATAATCCTTCAGCACCTAGCTGAAGAAAGCCACTGGTTATTCCAGCCCTTGTTCATTTTCTTGTGTTAGAACGGAAAAACACTTGCATCAGTGCCATAATCATAAAGGATGAAATCCTTTAAGTAATCTGGGTTGATGAGTGTTGGCATGCAAGAAATTTCTTGCTTGATCTTGTTGAAGCTTTCTCTTCCTTTTACTTTCTATCCGAATGTTGCATCCTTTTTAGCATCGGGTGATGGAACAAACCAATCCTACAAATTTAGAGATAAAATGCCTAATAAAATTGATCTTGCCAAGGAAGGACTATAGGGCCTTTTTGTGCACCGGTAGGGAAAGAGCTAGGATGGCTGAAACATGCTCAAGATAAATTGTGATGCCATCCTTTGAAACCACATGGCCCAAAAGCTTGCCTTGTGCCACTACAAAATTGCACTTCTTAGGGTTAAGAGACACCCCAAACTCTCTACATCTCTCAAAGACTTTTCTAGGTGCGCTATATGATATGTGCTTTGATTTGAGAATACTATTATGTCATCAAGGTAAACCAAGATGAACTCATTAATGTATCCTTTGAAGGTAATATCCATGGTGTGTTGAAATGTGGCACCCACGTTTGACAGACCAAAGGACATTTTTGATATGCATATGTTCCCCATTTGATTGTAAACACCGTTTTGAATTAATCCTCTTCCTTGACTAGGATTTAATTAAAACCTGAATATCCATCTAGCATGGAGAATCTCTGCACGCCAGCCACATTCTACAAAATATGCTCCATTGAAGGCAAAGGATAATGATCCTTTAGAGATGCCTTATTCAAATCTATGAAATCAACACAAAGTCTGATTTCACCATTCTTCTTACGTACTAGAACCAGATTTGTGACCCAGGTAGAGTATTTGATAGGAAAAATAATTTTTTCCTCGATGAGTTTGGATAATTCCTTTCTCATGAGGGGTTTTATCTTCTGATTTACTAGTTGTTGCTTCTACGATGGGCTTGATACGGGGTCAAGGTAAATGGAGTGTTGAGCAACACTTAGATCAAAACCTTTGAGGTCTTCATACTCTTATTAGAAGATGTCGCCATATTTTTGACATAGAGAGCTAAGGCATGTTTCTCTTCATGTGCAAAAGTCCCACTAAGTAATAAATCTTTTCATGTGTGAATAGTGACTAGGGAGGAGTCTTCTTGTGCAACGTACATGTACCTTTCTTCATCCTTGAACTCATCATCAGGGATAAACATTTTCTCTAAGGTGACCAGCCCTTTAGGCAACTTTTTGTCTTTAGTTGTATCACTTGGTCACCATAACTGTCATGCAAGTCAACTTGCATGCTTGATGAGAACTCGTCTTCATTCTGAATAAAGCTGGATGATTTTTCATGTCACTATCAAACACTTGTCAGCTGGTGTTATTATGCGGAATGGATGGTATGATCACCATATTGATGTGCTGAGTGTTTCCTTTGAAAAATTCCTCAGCAAGAGAGAAGTATGAACCTAACGCGGCTATTTGATCATCTTCCTTGTTCATTCCACGTGGCACTACCTACAAATTTAGAGCATAAAATCTCTCAAGGAGGTCCCAAACTCTATGCTTATAAGCTTTCATAATCTTATTCTTTTTTTGGAATTTGTTGGTAACCTAGAGGATAACCAATTGTGTGTCCCCAAAGATCTGAAGTGCCTTAATTTTTTTCTTCTCAGCAATGAGAAATCCATGCACTAGTGCTTCATATTATGCCACATTGTTAGAACATGCAAACTAAATCCTGCATGTGAAGAATAATTTCTCATCCTCGGGGGAAATGAGAACCACTCCTGCTTCCACACCATTTTTTCTTCTAGATCCATCAAAGTAAAACTTCCATAAACCCTGTTGAACTTTTTCTTTCTTGAGCACATGTGACAACATAGATTATTCTAGAATTCAATAAATACCAAGTCAAGTTTCATAAGCTTCAATTTCTTCAACATAGAGATCAAATTTATGGTGTATTTTCCACCCATTCATCAGGACACTAGGTTAGGAACATAGGGTGGAAGAGATTACTCTTTAGGAACTGAATCTTGTTCTTCTTGGATTAAATAGTTGGCTTGAGAGGGGATGTGACATATGACTCTACATGATAGGAAAATATAGGCTCAACTTGTATGGTAAACTAGGTACCATACCTTGTCTTAAGCAACATATGAGACTAATCAGAAGACAAGTAACCACCCACTTTAGCACTAGATTCTCTTGATAGACATATAGACAAACAAAGGAGGGAGGTCAATGATTGACACATATTGAGTAATAGTTAGGATTGGGAATACATGGAGGGTTAACTCAATATCCTTGATGACTCCTAAGGTGGTGACAGTTAAACCATCAAGTTGTAGGACTCCTTTAGACAAAGGGATATATTTCAGACCTAAGACATCGACTATTTTCTTAGGCATAACAAAGTACTAGCACTTTGAGTCAATCATGCAATTATGCACTAGGTGTTTTCCTATGATCAAGGACATATAAAAGGGTGGAGTTTTAACAACTTTACTTACTTGTTTCTCCTCTTCTTGATAGATGTTGATAGAAGTGTGTGGCTTCTATATAGTTGGATCAGTGTGTGGGAGTTACATCAAAGCTTTATGTAACAGATCCCACTGAGATGGAATGGTCAGGGCATCCCACATTGTGACCTTTATGTTTGTTCTCTTGATTTAGTCAACAATGCTAAATGGAAGGCCCCCAGTTTTATATATTTGGGGAATAACATCCCTTCTTGACTATTCGGTATAGAAGCCTTAATTCTAGCTAGAGCAAAGACCTAACCTACCAAAGGATGGGTGCGTGATGCTTCGAAGGAACTTTATGTGGGGCCTCATGTGTAGGTATTTGAGCACTTTTACTACAAGATGCCTTGTCTGCTTCTTTCTTCTTTTGAGGATCTACTTGTGTTGTCGAGAGTGGGACTGTGTTCCCGACTCTAACATTATTTTCTTGTATCTTGTGTTTTCTACAACTTGGGCATGTGGTATGTTCCTATTTTATGTGGCTTGGTTGATTGCACAAAAGTCCTCCATGCCAAAGAACATAATTTTTTTAGGAGCTTCTGGTCTTTCTTAGTTATCTGCTTCAAGGGTGCTTGTTGAAGGCTCACAGACTAAAGCATTTTGGATCATGAAGGCTTGGGCACACGTAGCATTGGCACAATGATATTGACTATGAGGCATGTTGTAAGGGAAGCACCATTCGACTCTTGTGCCAAATTATTCAGAGCTAGAACAAGCACCTGACTTGCACTAGGTGCTGGAAGAGAAGGTTCAGGAGGAACAACTTACAAGGGTAGATGTGCATTAGGTTGTCATCTATCATTCGGTCAATTTAGTTAGGTGTGTATATTTGATTTCCATACTAATTCCACCAAGAATGATTAATTTGGTCATCCGTCTCGATTATGATTTCCTATATAGGCTTGTGCCTATTACTTTTCTAATGATATGACCTTGTTTGATAAATTTCTAATTAGGTAATTCAACTCTTCATCTTCCTTTTATTGTGCTTTGGAGAGTAGGATGTAGAAGCAACTAGCTACGCAATTTTTTTCGGGAATAGGAACAAGGGCCACTAAAGGTTGGGGCACTTGTGACATTTCTTGGAACAAGGGCATAGGTAGTCTAGGAGCTAACTTTCCATCTTGAATAAGACTATTTTCTACCCTTACTTTGCAAAATTATAAGTATCTCGGTAGATTCATACCTCCCATGGATTGGATCATAACTGAAATATCACTATTGAGTGCCTTTAGATAATACAGAAATCATGTTGGGATGTAGGTCTTACCATAAGAGGGATTTTGTCCTAAGTCTTCTAAAATCTGATGTTGAAATCAATCATCTACTCATTGGGTGCCCTCCTTGTTGTCATCGGTTTCTCCACTAGAGATAGGTGATCTAACTTATTTTTAAACTAATTACAAAATGTTGTTCCCATTTCATCCTAGGTCTTGATAGATCTAATTCTTAAGCCTCGTACCATTAAAGCGCTTTAACTTTGAAAGAGGCTACAAGAAACCTAATTGCTACATCATCATGTGTGATCAAGTAGAGCGAACACACATTTGCTATATCCTAGATATGCTTCGAGGGGTGAATTTATTCTCACCAGTAAAGTATGGAATACTATTTAGTGCGTCATTTGGCATATCATGTTACATAGCCAACAGCAAGGGACTTCCTCCGTAAAAGTTTAAAATTTTTCTAAGAGGAAGAGGTGATTGATGCGCCATTGTAGGGCGTGCAGTTATTTGTTTTAAGGAAGAGTTGAATGAGCATGACGTGCTAGAGACAGAGATGTGTGCATGGGCCTTCTAGAACGAACTCTTCTTAGGGATAGCTAGAGGTACTCAAAAGAATCTTCAGCTACTACACTTCTTCTTGTGTGCACTCTTCTCATGAAAGGTGCTTAGGATTGCTAAAACAAAGATCTTAAAATGTTGGGAGTCACTAGATGTGTTGAAATGAGCCTCCAAAGGATGAAATACTAATTCCACACACCAGAACTTAGAGATATGAAATTTGAGCTTTCAATGCTTCTCCCACCGAGCATGCCAAAACTATTGGTTTCTCAAACGTGCACCCACGTTTCAAATCTCGAAAGGGATGAGGTGTTTGAGACCACAATGGAACTGTCCCCAAGTCATGGTACCTATCGCGAGTGGGACAGGATCTTCGGAGAAGGCTGGTTCCTCTATCTAATTCTACTACTACTACTACTCCTAGTGCTGAAAGGGAAAACTAAGCTAATAATGCCAAGGGACTAGGGATAGAAGGATGACATGAAAGGAAACTACACTAAAAGGTGATAGCACTAGAAAAGAGGGATGGACACTATCTATTCTGAGTGAGAATGAAGGCTAGGCATGAGTAACACAACGAAACACGTATTCACCAGATCATTTTCATGGAACATAACTAAATATGGAACTGCAAGGGACCTAAAATAGCACAACCATCACACAACGCAAAATAAAAGGCAAGAAGAAGGAATGCAAACATGTTAAGACAAAGAGTAGTCACAAAAATATGCTTCTATTACTTCCAGAAATGCACATAATCATTCTGAATGATGAAGGAGGCCGATATCCACATGCAAGAGCAATATCTAGAGGTCTGCAACTCAAAATACATAAAGTATGAAATCCTTAGCAAAACACATAAGGATCCAGAGTGTTCAACATAACAAATGAGTCTATCTCTTACATTTATAGATGAATCCATGGAGGAAAAAGGGAAGAAGGAGGGAAAACTTGAATTTGAAACACAACCACCAACAAGAAGCATTCAATTCCTATAAATCTTCCTGGAGATATGTGAAATACACTTCCCCAAGCTTGTTTGGCATGTTGAAGAATAAAGGAGGAAGATCATATCAAATCGGGTGGTTGGAGAAATCAGATCTACTCATCAATGCTCAGAAAGATTTTTCCCATTTCTCACCTACCAGATCCACCAAGAATTTGAAATTGAATGTTTGGCACTATAACCGATGTCGATGGGTTTTGACAAGTTTAGGTATATGCCGATCCGAGATTTGTAGTAAAATATATGGCTGATAGAATCTTGAGTCATCAAGCACATGTAAAACACTTGGCACACGTGGATTGGCTGAAATGATGGCCAACTATGCAAATATTTTTGTTTCCACCATGTGTCTCTCATTGATTTATTGCAATGATTCAAAGACTTTGTTGGTGTGCTTTGACTGGTTGCACACAACACATTCAAGTATGTCGAAGATGAACTAAAACAAAAGGGCATAAAGGATGGCGCAAGGGAATGACACATGGAGGAATGTGTAGAAGGCTCGTGTGTGACATGTGTGGAAAAGAGGAAAACAAGTGAGCAGAAAATGCATGGTCGAGGTGCAACTATTACAAAGTGATGGGTGTAGTGCACGAGTGCGCCAAGGACTGAGCTGATTGAAGCAACTATGAGGCACACGGGAAGGGAAGAAACTGATTAGGAAGAAGGTGAATGCACGGAAGGTGGGCGTAAGGGAGGAGTTGAATAAGGAGGAAAAGAAAGGGGCGCGCAGGAAACTGTAACCAAGGGAATGTGCTAAGTGATCTTGAGCATGCATAACATTGCAATGAATAACTTAGAGCCAGAATGTGTATGCAAGTTACCCAAATTGCTAGGAGAGATATTTGGATAACAGCTTATATTTTAAAAAATCAAATAAAAGGAATTTTATGTATTTACAAAATTTAAGGCCATGGTTGAGAAGCATAGTGGTCACTACATAAAATGTTAAGAACAAATAGAGAGAGAGAGAGAGTACATATCAAATCATTTTTTGAAATGTTTCAAGGAGCATGGGATCAAGAAAAAATGTACAACAAGGTATACACCACACCAAAATGGTTTAGTTGAGACAAAAATAAAACTATTCAACACATGGAAAGAATCATGATTAAAGAAAGAGGATTGTTATATGAGTATTGGGTTGAAGCAGTTGGAACAACAATCTATTTCTTGAATATATGTCCTACAAAAAGTTTTTAGAAAAATATGCATCAAGAGGCATGGAGTGGAAGGAAATTAAATGTTGAATACTTAATAGTTTTTGGATGTGTGGCATATGCACATGTTCCCAAGCAAAGAAGATCAAAGTGGGATAATAGAGAAGAAAAATGTATCTTCATCGGTATAGTGAACAATCCAAATCTTATAGATTGTACAATCCAATCACAAAAGAACTAATAATCAGCTGAGATGTTCAATTCATAGAGGAAGCATCTTGGGGAGATGTACAAGAAGTACAAAAGTAAAAAAAAGGCAAGTGCACCTTTTATTGAAGTTGAAACAATAGATGGTAGAGTCAATAATGCACCTGGGTTGGAGTACTATATCACAAAGGGGTGAATCATCTAGTGGTAGTAACCAATAAATTATACAAGGAAAATCTCATGAGACAATTTCATCATCTTCTAACTCAAATCAGTGCTAAGTGAGAATGAGGAGTGTACAAGATATTTATGATCAGTCAAGGTATGATGAAAATGAAGATGAAACAATCAAATTTTCTCTATATTCAAAAACTAATCCTATTGAATTTGACAAAGTATTTAAGTACATCAAGAGTGGAGCAATGGATGAAGAAATGTATGCAATAGATAAGAATAATATATGGGAACTAGTTGACCTTTCATTAGGAAAATAAGTTATTAGAGTCAAGTGGGTTTACACAAGAAAACCACTCTAAAAGGCAAGATTGAGAAACATAAGGCAAGGTTTTTTTCCAATGGCTACAAGTAAAGGCCTATAAATTCTTATAATGAGACCTTTTATCCCCTAGAAAGGCTACAAATGGTGAGAATAACCATTGTTATAGTTTCTCATCACAAGTGAAATGTACATTAGATGGACGTAAAATCAAATTTCTTCAATGAAATGCTAGAAGAAGATGTGTATGTGGGAAAATTACCTAGTTATGATATTTTTGGGCATGATAATAAGTTTTATAAGCTCAATAAATTCTTGTATGGACTTAAAAAAACACTAACGACATGGTACAACCATATAGAATCTTATTTGACAAGCAATGGTTTTAGAAAAAGTGGCAACAAGCCTACACACTACATCAAATAAAAAGAGGAAGGTGAGATTTTTGTTTTAGTCTTATATGTAGATGATCTAATCTTTACCAAAAATGCAAACAATTCCATAGAAGAATTCAAATCAGCCATGAAGGATTTTGAGATGATTGATTTAGGTTTGTTGAGATACTTTCTCGGTATTGAAGTCAAACAAATGGAGAATGGAATATTTTTGTCTCAAGAGAAGCATGTAAAGGAGATTTAGAATGTTGGAAAACAAAACAACATCTATACCAACTGAAACAAGTTTGAAATTGCACAAATAATATTGCAGCAGCAATGTAGATCCCACATGATACCAAATATTGGTAGAAATATTTATGTATTTGACTACGAATAAAAATACATCTTGTAGACAGTCAACATAATTTATAGGTTCATGGAGACACTAAAGGAGACACATTGGCAAGTAGGCAAAAGAGTTTTAAGGTATGTTAATGAAATAAAAAATTATGGAATTTTATATGCTATTGTAAATGATTTTTAGTTAGTTGGATACATGGATAGTGATTGGGAAAAGTATCCTAGATGATATAATTATCAATTCAAATATGTTTTTCATGTGAGGAAGGATCCATTTCATGGGATTTAAAGAAACAATCAGTTGTTTCACTTTCCATAGCTGAGGCCAAGTATATAGAAGAAAATTTAGCCACATGCCAAGCTATATGGATCAGAAGAATCCTATCAGATTTGCATGAAGGAAAACATGGAGCATCTACTATCTTTTTGACAACTTATTTTCCATTTCCTTATCAAAGAATCATGTTTTTCATGGAAGAAGAAAAAATATTGCAATTAGGTATCATTTCATTCGAGAATTAGTTGAAAAAGGTGAGATAGAATTTTTTTTTGTAAGTCGAGTAGTATCTTGTTAACATTTTTACCAAGCCTTTGACAAAATATAGTTTTGACAATTTGAGAGAAAATTTGGGTGTCATTTATGTGCTTTGGGATAACTCTCTAGAAATCATTTAGCTAGCTTTAGAAATAATTTGTCTAGCTCTATGAATCATTTGGATATCTATGAAAATCATTTGGATAGCTTTGAAAATCATTTGGATAGAAAATCCGATCATATCATTTGGCTATCTCCGAAGTCATTAAATAGTTTTGGAAATCATTTGGCTAGCTCTAGAAATCATTTGGATAGCTCTAGAAATCATTTGGATGGCTCAAAATCATTCACTAGCTTCAAAAATCATTCACTAGCTCCAAAATTCTTTTGGTTGGCTCTTTAAATCGCTCATCTAGCTTGAAGATCCTACCACTAGTTCACGAGTTTCTACAATTTTCTCTGGAGATCTAAAATCAATTTTTTCAAGTAAATATAGAAAAATTGTGAAGTATTTCGATCCATAAAGAGGCTTTATATGATTTTATAGAGGCTCAAGACTAAGGTGAAGTGTTAGATATTATTATGATTAATATTGAGTTGGTTTTGTTTAAAATTGAACTTTATTTTTCCCTCATCTCTGCTACCTTCCCCTATAGTTAATGCTTCATTTGGGCCCTCGATTTTAAAATTTATCTTTGGAGGGAATTCCATTTAATGGAGTAAAAAAATTTTATCTTAAGTGTACATCATTATGTAATAGAAAAATTAATATCCAAAAGGATATTTAGTGAGAGAATTAGAGAAGTATAATAATAAAAACAACCCATATATTGCAATAGTGAAATAGAGCATTAGCAGAAGCAGATTAGAAAGAAGAGCACAACCTAAAGATTAGTATGTAGTAAAAGATAAGAACTGTGGGAAAAGAATAGAGCTAAAAAGTATGCAAAATTTTGAATAGTAGGAGATAGAGTTAATTTGCAACAGTGAAAAAAAAATGAGAAGCGTGTAGAAGACGGTAGAACATAGCGAAGAAAATACAAGGAAGAGGAAGATTTATGTTTTGTAAACTTCTATTGAATTTAATATAATCGATTTGATTGTATTTTTAAATTTGTATTTTTTCTCTATTTATCTGTTTTTGGTCTATTGACATCCACATTTTCTAGACTTCATATCATAATACTCTAATAATATATTGTAGGGATGTGGGCGAATGAATGACCTACCCGATTTTCCATGAACGTGAACCTTAACCCTTATTATCAAATTGAGATCTTTGGAAATGATAATGGATGTTGAAGGAGGATAGATGTCAATCAACCCCAAATGTTTTGGTGGAATATAGGTAAGTCTATAACCCTAAAGATATAGCAGTGTTATGATTTTGATGTAACAATTACTATAAATTGTCGGAAAATTCTTGATTAGGATGATCTTATCAAAATTGTACTTGTGAAGTTAGAGGGGGCATAATTGAAACCATTAATTTTGAGTTATGTGAATTAGGGAAATTAAATTAATATAATTTTTAATTATGATACAAACCTCATGGTTGTGTCATATTCTCTTCTTTATAAGCTACCTTCCATAGTTTAGACCACCAACATGGTGAAGGTGTCATTTACCCTAATGAAATTAACCCTATTGTTTTCTAAGATGATTTGTGGGTAGTAGTATTAAAAATTGATTTCATCCTTCTAATATCCTTTTATATTAATTATTGGGTAGGGATTCAAATGAGTGATGAACCACATCAAATAAAAATCATGTATAATTTCCCGTGTTGAATAAATCCCTAGTTAATTGTGAATCACATCATTGATGAGTGTTATATAGTTGATGAACTCCTCCCCCATATATGATTGAGATGAAATGGTACATCCATGGTTATAATTATTCTATCAATCCTTTCCCCATGAAATGGTTAAGTAGAGTAATAATATTAGATATATCATCATTAAATCTAAAATGTCCAACCTTACAGGTAATTTGGATATACAAGTCTTATGCACAAGGAACCAGGAAGAATTAATTTCACTAGCGTAGTGAATAAGAAAATATTGAAATAAATAGATGCCTAATACTAATTATGTAATTGATTTGTAAATTAAATATGCAATGAAATACATATTTGACCTAAGCAAAATAATCTAGAAATTACGAAACCCTAGTTGCAAAGAAGGGATAAAATACTAGTTGATTCGTAATCAATCCTGGACTATATAGAAGTGAGGAAATGATGAACAAAGAGGAAGAAGTTATGCATAGAAAAGTGTGTGACAACAAGATCTTCTTGGACTAAGGCACCTATACTTGGGTGGGGCACTTTAGCACCACTAAAACCTACTGGGCACCTATGACTGCTCAAGACCTTAGAAAACCAAATTTGGAGGGTCATGATGTATTTGATGTCCTTCGTTGAATGTCACTATTATGTCACATCAAATTCACATATGTTTCTTGTAACCTGAAATGAAGAAATGACCTACAAAACCCAAAAGCACATCAAATCCAAAAATAAAATAATGCAAATGAGGGGTCAAAATGTCCTCACTTGTCAAATAAGTGAACTTACAACCTGAGTGAGCATTGCATTACATCTCGGAATCAATGTGTGTGTGTGTGTGTGTGTGTGTGTGTGTGTGTGTGTGTGTGTGTGTGTGTGTGTGTGTCGAAATTGTGTCCTAGGGGGATCTTGTGCATGTTGCACTTGATAACAAGAAATTAGCTAGATGTAAAAATGTAAATAGATGTGTACATGAAAGAATGAACTTCCCCTCCTATGAAGTGTATGCAAAAAAATGTAGTCCCTTGCCCTTGTGTGGATGATAGATGGGTTCTTGAATTCTGTTGATAATGCCTTTGGATGCAACCTTGGGTAGTGATAGCTAATTCTTAGTGTTTGGTCCTTTATTATAGTCACATAAATTTATATTTATATGATTCCCTTGCTTGAATTTAGAAATTAACCCTAAAAAGGATGACTACCAAAAGATAAGAATCTAAGATGCCCAAATGGCTAGAAAGGACCAAAAATATGTGAGCAAAGTATAAAGAGGTCAGGGGCACCCAAAGGGGATAGGGTCATGTAGCCCCGACGTCCTAGATGGGCACCGGTGTCTAGAATGAATAATACCAAAGTATGAAAAGACAGACTAGGCAAGAAGGAGTGTAAGACCAAAAGAGGAAACATAAAGAAAGCAAAGAGGCCAAAGACATGGGTCAATTAGTAATTTTATTACTTAGGAATCATATGAATAGTAGTATGTGATCAAGACTATATAGATACCCAAAGTGCATGATTTAGTGTCTATATATAGACCTTTTCATTTTTTGTGAATAAATATGAGTGTGTTTTATTATGAGATCAACATATTCCATCCTAGGAGGTAATTCAAATCATGCTTCTCGATAACCACCATAAAAATGTGAATGTATATCCCATCATTAGTGAGGACCTATATTTTCTTAATATCATAGTGTTAAGCACCTTTCATGACCATTTCAACACATTGCATAAAAATTAGAAAATCAGTGGATCGGGTGAGGTCACTTGCTACTAGACATTGGTTAACACATGACTTAGTTAGAGATTCCAATTTTTACTTGAAGTTCTCAATGTCCACATGGTCAATCTTAAGTTTTAGACTTCCAACAATTATGTTTCTAGGATGGCATAAGGTTTGAACTCGTGATATTGGTATTTCGTGGTAGTGGTAAGAATGTTGCTTAATATCTTCATGATAATGGTCCATCAATTAGTGTTATGGATGTCGATGGCCATTGGATTATTATGCATTTTCCAAGGAAAATTTTAAGATCCCTTACTAAAATCCCCATTGGATTTTTTGGAAAATATGTGAAAAAGTGTTTTGAATTCATGGAAAATAGTAGCAAAATTTGAATAGTCGTATGGGTTAATAAAAATTACAAACCATGAAATGACAGAGAATGTAGAAAATGGTACAAAAAAACATCTATATGGTCAAATATAAAACTAGATGCCAAAATGTCTCGTAAACAAAGAGCTATATGGATGCCTTACATTTGTAAAATACATAAGTTTTTTTGTATTTTATATAAAATTAATCTATTTCATAGACATGAAACTGGAGAAAGAAGTGGTCACTCAAACATGGTTGACACCCCTGTTGTACCCGACTAGATCTAAATTCAACTTTGCCAATTATAATTACAGTTAGATGAATACATATGTAACCGGTCAATACCCTATCACACATGTGTCCTTGACCAATAAAATGTTACCACATGTACCTTTCAATTTATAAATATGAATAGATCTCTTCTTTTCACTTTTCTCAAAATTCTTTACCGTGCACTCATACATATCCTCTACCTCTAGGATATCTAGACTAACCTTGAGTGACATATACCCCAAGTTTTTTTAGAAATTTTGATGACTTCATTTTTATATATACGATTTTATCTACAAAACCAGCATGGAGAGACGGTTTATCACAAAGCCATTACGAACACCAAGATGAATATTTTTTCAAATCCAAACTCGTAGAGGTCTTGGAAACCATTAAGGACATTTTGGTTTCTAATTATATTAATCTTTGAATCCTCTCCTAGATAAATTATGAAATAATTTTGGTCTTCATTTTCAACCTGCTCAAATAAAATTGTAACAAGAAGGTTGCAATGGAAATGGGGGTTATCTTCATCAAGTTTGAGCATAGGAAAAAATTATATGTCATTCTTGAAAATTTGGAATTAAGTGGACATGACTTGCCATTGCTTTCCACTTCTAGGGATCACTCACATGGATTCATAATTGTCATTTTTTTCAACACATTAGAGGATCACTTTTATACTCTTCTCAATTTTTTCAATAAATTGGTCAATCATGAGTCTTGGGACACCACCAAAGTGCTACTACCCAAATTAGATTCCTTGAAGGTTCAAATTTCACTAGATAGGAGTATCTTGACAACTCCCACATGGAGGAATAAAAGAATAAAAGGATTACAAAACCTATTCAAACAATATAGAACTAAATGGTTTAACAATTTTTATAAAGATGTTGTTGGTCTTTATACCCTCCAAAAATTATTTTTTTCATATATTAGGATATAGTATTATAGATTATATCATTAGAGATATCCTGTAATGGGTTTTTATATACAAAATTGTGATACTTAATTTACTATTTTGAATTATTAATAGAAGGGAAAGTAACCCTTCAACCCTTATTTTCATATACAAAATATATTATTATTATGTTTCTAACTTTGATGGTGTTTTAAAATTGTCTCATATATGGAAGACAATGTCAAAATCAATAACAAAACTGCAAATAAAAAATACAAATATTGAAATTATTTTGTAATAATGAAAACAAACATATAAGAATTACATATGCAATTTCATATGAGAATTACTATTTTTAATACATACCGAACTAAAATCGGGTATCTCAAATAATCCTCAAGAAACCCATTTTTTTAAAATCATTTTCATACTCTCTTGTATCTTAAATGCATGCATTATTTTTTATTTTTCCATCTACGTGTTATTTAAAATGAAAAAAGGACAATGGGAATGTATGATGTTGGTCGTGAGCTACGTGAGGCTAGCATAGGTCGTAGGTTTACCACAAGATTCCTTCTACATATAGCACATTGAGGGAATCAAGGAAGATTCATACCAAACATACCAAGCATGGTGGGTGTGATTTCACCTTGGGCTTGGGGATTGCAAAGTTGATCTAGGAGGGTACTTGTATATGTTTAAATTTCACACCTTTCATGAGCTTGTGTATAGTTACACTAATTTGTATGGGATTTTTACCAATTCCCTGACCATAAAAGGTGTGGAGCATGAGATGGGTATGAGAGTCACAAAACTTGGATGAGCTTAGTTAATGACTTATAACCCAAGCATTGAGAAAATGTTTGTACCTTAGACTATTGATACTAATGTTTGCCTCAAATTTGGGCTTGAGGGTGCTTTTTAATTCACTCACAACTTTGCATTTAGTAGATTACACACCTCAATCACAATTAGATCATCACAGTTGTGTGAAGTGTAAGGCCAAAGTTCCTCATATCCCTTACCTTTAAACATATTTAACAGAAATCTCTTGAACTCATTCCCATGTCAAGTCATGCCTTTGTTTGGATAAAAGTGGTGGATAGTATCGAAAGGGGCCATGGGTTATGACTATGGAATAGCGAGGGACATATTTTCAAATTTTTGGAGGTTGACATGAAAATTTTGGTGGGTTTAAACATATCAACAACATCGATTAAAACTAAGTTGTGACTTCTACAAAGTGTAACTTATAATTTATAAGGTTCTAATTTTTTATTTCTCAATATATCATTGAACAATCCTCTACACTTTCACTAATAATTCCACCTTAGGAAGAATAATAAAAATTGGATTTTTAAGTATCTTACATCATTGATTAAAATTTAAACCATTAGGACATTGAATATACTAATAAGAAGAGTTGAACAAACAAGGTCTCACTTAGTCTTAAAAGTCTCCAAATTGAGGATCACTTATGTCTTCTAACTATCTATATTAGATTAATTTACACCAATATATCATGAGATTTTATAATTCAAATGAAAATACTAATACATCAACTAGTCAACCTGGTAAGTAGATGTAACCCTAAATTATTTATGGTTTTCTTGGGTTAATGTTTTTCCTTTGATCATGTATTAGATAGGATTTAGTATCATATACTTGATTTTTTCAGATTCCTTTAAGTTATTTTCATTTACTATCGAACTTTTTATTTTTCCTTGTGGCACTCCTTTATATGATCTTTATGCTAGAGATATTATATTTTTTACCTAATGACACCTTATTACCAATATGTATTACTTTAGTGTTTATTGACACCTAAGATCTTGTAAATTCCTATAAAGGATATGTCTTGATACATAAAGTGCCTCTTTAAAACAAAAAATAGATCCTATGTTGTGATAATGGATGAAAAATTGAATAAGTTCCTTTTAAATAATATAATGTGCACTTAAACATTCATAAAATACTATAAATTAAAAGGTAAAAGTAAAAGGAGACACGATATTTATCCTAGAGAAACCAAATGTGGGAAAAACTCTAGTGGGTAAGAAAATTTCTTTCCTTTCACTATGTAATTCTCAAAAATACAAAGCTACTACCAAAAATTGGCCTTCAAGAAGGATTCAATCTCCTTTTAATTGTATTTTCTTTCTTATAATCCTCAAAAATGAAGAACTTGGCTCTAAATGAACAAAACAAGAAAGAACTCCAACAACTCCTTTTTTCTCACACTTTAATTCACTCAAAATAACTTACTATAATGAATAATTGAACTTGCATTTATATTTTATCTTCCCATGGATAGAGGGGAAGGTGAAACAAAAAATATGGGAGTTTTAAGCATTTACAACTAATTTTATTCCCATTTTGGTTTTTAGAGGATGCGGTCAGTGTCCTGGAAGAATTTGTGATCGGGTGTCCGGAGGATGCAAATTGGGAATATGGAGGACACAATTGTGCACTTGGAAGATGCAACTGGGCATCTAGAAGGTGTCGTCAAGCATCTAGAAGATCAAACCATACGTCTAGGTGTCTGCAGAGGATGCAAAATAACAATGGCCTTATTATGTCATTCGAAGGTGCCCAAATCACTATTAGCCTAACTAGACCATCTCAAGAATAAATAACATGTAAATAATATACACCGCAAGTATCAATAAGGAGAATACATAGAATTAGGTCTTTTCATATCCATTTTTAGATCATACCTCCCCAATTTGAGGCTTTTAAGTCCCTACAATATTCAAAGACTTATGAGGTGAGGAAATTTCTTCCCGCATCTTCTCTATAATATCACATGGCATTGGTAGGAAATTGAACTTTCATCTCTATCAACCATTTGTCTTTCACTCCTCGTTTTATTGTCCACTCTTTCCATTTTAATAAAACATATTCCTCTAATTCTAACTAAATTTCTAGAGAAATATTTTCAATAGATGGTAGTAGAAATCCATCTTCTTCCTAATATGATATGGAGGGCTCAAAGAGATGAATATTTTCAAAATTCACAATTGAATATATCCTCATTTAAGGATTCAAAACCAATTGAAATGCATTCTTACCCACTTGTTCCATAATATCAAATGGGCCATATCGAAGGGGCTTGAGTTTCTTAGCTTTTCCTTGTACCCTTCTATACTCAAGTACAACCATACCTTGTCTCCAACAAGGAAATAATGCTTAGTCCTATGTTGATCATGTCATGCTTTGTACTTGGCTTGTGACTCTATCAACCTCTCTATTACCTGGAGTTGTATCTCGCTTAATTTTCTCAATGAATCTCTCATCTTTTTGGTCTCCGATCCATTTTCTCGTTGTCTCGCATGATAATTTCAAAATAACATCAAACTTACTCTTAGGAAAATAACCAAAACATGTCTCAAAAGTATTCTTACTAGTAGAAACATGAACTACCTTGTTATAATAATGTTGGATATATATAGAATTATCAACCCAAGTCCTAGGATGTTGCCTGTTATACCATCTCAAGATCTAGACCAAAGTACAATTTACCGGTTTTGCTTTCCCACCAATCTACAGATGAAAATTGGTAGACCTTTTAGTATAGTATCCATCTTCTCCCACAAGGTAGACCAAAAATTACCAATGAATTGTGAGTCCCTGTCTGACATAATAGAATTAGGCAAACCAAAATGAACCCATACATTAGCAACAAACAACTCCATTGTATCACTGGTCTTCTCGCAAGGAATGTGAATACACTTTTTACCAAACCAGTCTACTACCATAAAGACATACTCATACCATTTTTTGGAAGTAGGAAAATTGTCCATAAAATCCATGGAGAAACTTACCCATGGTTAGGAAGGAACTAATAATGGCATACATAACCCCAACTCTCCTTTACTAGGCTTGCTTGTACTATATAAAACAAAACCATGATAAAGTTAGAAAGTATTTTGTCCATGTTTTTCCAATAAACATACCTATGTAAGTGCCCAATAGTCTTTGTCACACCAAAGTGACCAACCACCCTTGAAGTGTGTGCTTTCTCAAAAAAATATTACACATGTTGTTTCTCTTCATAGGCATCCTACATGGACTTCCTATAGAATGATGAGTCTAGAAGAATACTATAGGGAAACAATTGTATCACCTTCTCAATTTCCCTATTAGGGGAAAAACCATAGACTATTAATTTAACTACTAAGCCAACTCTTCCATCTACTTCTAATATTTGTTATTAATCATGCTACAAGTGGTATTGGATGAAAAAACTTCCTTTTTTTGCATATTCTTTAAAATAAGTAATGAAAATATTCCACTAGCATTAATGAGTTTCTGGGCTTCAGTGGAACTTACCAAAGAGATATTTTATTCTCCTATAAAGGATGAAATGATGTATCTCTTACCATACTTCACTAAGTGTTACTTATTGGCTCTTCTTATGAAGATGGCATCCCTAGTATGTAAGTATGGACTTTCAAACACTACACCAAACACATCAAGAGGAAAAACATCTAAAGTAATTTCATCAATGAATTTTTATCAATACAAAACGTAATCTTGCATTGTTTGGTAACCTTGATGTCTATGCCTTTCTTCACCCAACCCAATGAGTATGGAATTGGATGATTGTAAGTTTCCAACCTCATCATATCAGCTAACTATTTATGAACCAAATTATCTTGTGAACAAGTATAAAAAGAGCATCTACTTTAATTTTTTCACTTGAAGTTTTTACGAAAAGCTTAGTAAGCTAATTTTCCTAAAAAAACTATTACTAGCTAAACAAACATCTCTATAGATAGAGGTACAACACATTGTCTCATCCACCTCTCCACTGCAAGATAATTCCTCTTTGTGGATGGAAACCATGAAATTTTTATTCTTCTTATTTTTTAAGGGATGTAATTCGAGGTGGAAATTATAACATTTTTCCTTGGAATGAGCGTCAACATTATAAGGAACACAATTAATTTTAGTATCCTTAATGGAATTAGAATTTTTATTACCTTTTCCCTTTTCTTTTTCCTTCGAATTGATGTCACTTTATTTGTCTAAAGCTATTTAAGAGGTAGATGAACTCTTTTTCTTGTCCATATCTAAATAGTGAGCTTAAGAACAAGCCTCATCTACATCCACCAACTTATCCAGGAGGAATGGTCTCCTCAAGTGGATATGGAGTCCACCAATATAATTCATTAGAATTTCCTAGTCCACTACATCTTTTCCCATTTGGAAATATTTCTTTCGGAACTCACTGGTGTACTCTTGCACATTTTGGCCTTGCTTCTTCCTGAGATATTGCCAATACATGGAACTCTCTTCCTCATAAAAATAAGATAGAACTTTTTTTTGGTTATATTTTTGAATTCATCCCACTTAGTAATAATAGGAAGCTTATTAATAACCAAAGTATGAACATAGATTTTAAACTAAGTTAAAGCATGATTGATTAATTTTAACCTTGTAAATGAAATATGATGACTCTCATTGATTTGATGTAAATTGAAACACACCTCAAGTTGAGCTAGCCAATGGTCTAGTTTTTCAAATTCATGTCCCCGTCATAATATTGAATCTCTATCTTCACCTCTATTTTGAACAGGAGGAGGATTAAGGTTGGCACAGGGATTCTCTTCCTCATACTCATGAGGGTCTTCTTCATGGTATCCTAGTGCCTCTTTTTGAACATGAATATTCTCCATGAAAAATCCCATCATGGACTCTAATTTCCCCATCGACAAGGAAATATTACCCACATCTTTGGACATACTTTCCACATCTTCCTCCAACTTGTAGAAATGTTCCACTTCAGTCTCACATGCATCTTCTCTATGAGCCATGCTTTAGATTCATTGCTTCCACTTCTTGGTGGAAAAATATACTTCAAAAGGAATGAGGATACCTTCACCACTTTTACTTCCTTTTTGGTAAGGGGCATCTAACTAAAAATGTCAAAATAAGTTAAACCACACAAAAAAATTAATCTTAACTTCTCTAATCCATAAACTTCCTCTTTTAAATAAAAAAATCCTATGTTATGATAATGGATGAATAATCGACTAATTTCCTTATAACCAATATAATGTTAACTTAAACATTCAAAAATACCGTAAATTGAGAGTTAGAAGGAAAAAGAGACACAAGATTTATCCTAGAGAAACCCAATGTGGGAAAAACTCTAGCTGGGTAAGAAAATTGCTTCCCTTTCACTATGTAATTATCTAAAATACAAAGCTACCACAAAAAATTATCCTTCAAGAAGGATTAAATATCCTTCTAATTTTATTTTATTTCTTACAATCCTCAACAATGAAGAACTTATCTCTAAATGAACAAAACAAGAAATAACTCCAACTTCTCCTTTTTCTCACACTTGAATTCACTTAAAATCACTTTGCTCATTGATGGAGGGGATGGAAAAATGAACCAATCTAAGAATTCCAAGCATTTACAACTACTTGTATTCCCAATTTGGTGTTTAGAGGATGCATTCAGTGTCCTGGAGGATGCAAATTGGGAATATGGAAGGAGTATCCAGGACATATGGAGGAAGCATTTGGGCATCTAGAGTATGCATTTGGGAATTTGGAGGATGCATTTGGTCATTTGGAAAATGTAACGAGCATCTAGAAGGTACATGATTAGGCGTGTGGAAGATGCAATCGGGTGTATGCGCATCTAGAGGATTTATAACAACAATGGCATTCTTATTTCATTCGAAGGTGTCTAGATCACCATACACCTAAGTAGACCATCTCAAAAATAAAGAACATGCCAAGAATACACACTACAAGTATCAATATGGAAAATACATAGAATTGGGTCTTTTCAAATCCATTTTTGGATCATGTATTCATTGATTATGTTTAGATTACATTTATAGATATATTATAACCTTTCAAGCATATTAATCTTATTTATAGACCCAAGTTATTGATTTGGTTCCTAGGTGGTTAGATGGTGGAAAATACCCTAAATGAAAATATAATTGTGTTATATGTATATTTGGATATACCTATGCATATAATAGAGATTACAAATGGATAACTAGAATAAAATATTGTTAGTGTAGGTTTTTAATTCCATTGCACATTTTTCCCTACACATGCATTTATCTTGTTTAGGTGTTGATAGGATAGATTAGAGTTACACTTCTCTACCTTTTTAGGTGGTGGTTACACTTCCCCACTTCATATATATACACCTCTTGTAAATCTATTTTCTAATACATTCAATATACAAGCTATCTTTTGGTTCATGTTTGGTTCCTCTCTTGCAACTTTACTCTCATTATGTGTTCATATTTGATCGGTAATTGATCTTGGCCCACATTCTCACATGGTATCAAAGCTTTTTCTCATAATCCAATGCCATAGTTTTGTTGAATTTATTTTTTTAGAATCTTATTTTTTCAAGCTTAATATTGTATGTCCTTTGATATTTGAGTATGCTCTTCTCTTTCATCTTTGAATGATCTAGAGAATCACAAAAGAGTGAAGGAAAAAGGTGGTATTGTAGGAAAAAATTCATTTTATACATTATTTGGAGAAAAGATTATGTCATTGAATCAATGAATTGTACCAAAACCCTAGGATCGATAATAAATTGAATTATGTTTTTTTAGGTTTTTATGGTCATCTTGGGGATATTTGGTGAAATTTAGTACTGCAACAAATTTTAAGTTTTTGGGTTTTTTCCAGAAAATCATTGGGTGTTGTATACACCTAATTTTTCACATTTTATCTTTTCATATATGTTACTAACAATTTCTCTTCCAGGTTAGAGGTTGTTAATGCATCTATTTCTAGGAATGGGTTCCTTAAGGGGCTCATTTTGAGATAGGGGTATGGTTATTCATGTAACCATTGGGTTAGGGATGATACATGGAGAGAGAATGGATTTTAGTCCTATTTATGCACCTCTTTTTCTCTTATCTTCTTACTTTTCTTTGCACCCTTTCAACACCTTACTTTCACATGACCATATTATTTTTTCCTTGCATTACTTTTGTTCTTCATGACACATTACACACACCACTTTTCCTTTCCCCTCCCTATCCAATTCTATCACCCATGGGTGATTGCATCGATGCATTTTCAAATTCTTGGCCAATGTAATCACCCGCTGGAAATCACATTGGTATAAATACCAAAAGAGACAATCACATACAATAAAACACAACACATAGATATACAATAACTCACCATTTGATCTAGTATTTTGTATCAACTTGCATCTTCTCACACATATCTTGTATTTCTTACACGTTGACTCTTGGATTGGATCTCCTTATTGTTGGATTGGTTTTCTTGCACTCTTGGGTCACCTATAGTGAGTTAGAAAATTATTGTTTCCCCTTCTCCTCCTAGCATCTATTCTCTTTTGGTGTATTTTCCTTTGGGAAATAGATGCATCAATGAACTCCCCTAATAGGTAAGTGTTCTAATTCAAATTGTCATTTTGCATAAAGTAGTCTTTTATCTCTTTTCTTATCACTTTATGGTAGCCTAACATATTATAAACAAGTTATATTAGCATACCATTATTCATCTCTTTATATTATGTTGTATGTTTTACTTTGGTTAACATAGATCTTTCATGTTTACTTTGTCCCTAATCACCCCCATAGTGTCGATACCCCAATAGGGTTCCTTCCTCTTTCTTGATCTTAGGCCTTAGAAACCTTAGGTTGACCTAGTGTAAGGGTTACTTCCCTTTGGGTATGCAATCTTAGTGGTCCCTATACCCCCTTTGAATTCTATCCGTTGTGCGGTGGTCTTTTTGTGTCTCTTACTCGTTCCTCGATACCCTAGTTGAACAGATGATAGGAGTGTATGTTATCTAGACACATTTTTACCCACCATACATCCTTGGTGAACCTAACATGAACCTCCTTTTGTACCTTTTGATCGAGCACATCTCATTAAAAGAATCAAATTTTAGTTTATCTCATTTCATCCCTTCAAAATCCATAAAAATCCCTAAAACCAATTTTCCCAAACACTATCGACCCTCATGTCATTTTTTTGCAAGGCTAATTCTATTTTTTTGTTCATATTTCATCACAGGTGCCTTTGGATCATGTGTAACCCTTTTATAGGGCTAATGGTGTCAATATCATATATTTCTGAGATTTTTCTAGGCTAAATCATCACTCCATCATGGAGTATCTAGGCCTGGGGCTCTCCAATTTTGATGTGCAATCATTTCCATAAACCAATAATCTAGAATCCAATTTTCCTTTCTACACATATTTTTATGTGGTAGGAGCCAATAGAAATAATTATAACACCCATAATAATAACACCTTAGGGGATGAAGAGGAAGAGGTTCAAATTGATGATACCTCTGATCTTCCACCTGAGGTCCAAAAGTTCCTTGAAAAATTTCCTCAATACAAGGGGGAACCCAAATCAATGATCCAAAAACATATTTTTGACTTTGTATCTAAGAAGCTTGACAGTAGGGTAGAAAGAAGGAAGGCTCCTATGATAGGATCATCTGAGAATGCCTCTAGTTCTGACCCTACTAATCTCATCCTTCAACTCATAGAAAAAATGAGCCAACAACAAACCACTACTACAACTCAACTTCTCCAAATGCAAACTAACATGGTTCAAATGGTTAACCGTTCTAACTCGAGAATCTAGTGGTGAATTTCCCCTCCCTTATTTCCTAGCCTCCTATTCATAATTTTTTTTTCAAGTAGTCCAACAAGAGCCTCTAGCACCCTATATTGCTAGCATGGATATTGGAGGCATTTTCCCTTCCATTTCCTATGATGGATCAATCAATCCCACTCTCCACATCAAATATTTTGGTAATCTCTATAAGGAATAGATTAAATTTAACTCCTACACTACAACTAATATTTTAGCTAAGGCCCTTACTGGGGAATGCCTTAGATTAGTATCATACTTTACCCCCTAACTCCATAGTGGAGCTAGAATCTTTGGTAACATCCCTAGTCAATGAGTTCTAATATCATGATCTTCCTGAGAATAATATCAATGCTTTCATTAATTGTTATTAACATGAGAATGATTCAACGTAAGCTTTTATCAAATGTTGGAATAATTTGTCTACTAAAGCAGAACATAATATGCCAAATGATAGCCTATTCCAACTTTTCCTTTGAGCTCTAGAACCTCACCTTCAATATAAGGTTAGGTATTTCTCTCCTACTTCCTTAGATGAAGCTTTTGAACAAGCTAAAAGGAAATACTACCTCATAAAGGATTTTAATAAGGATCCTCCTAAAGTATAAGAAACCAAACAAGTGAAAATCCTCCAAAGGTTAAAGAACAAGAATGCTACAAATAATGGGGTCTTAGATACTCTTCCTCTTATGGCTTCTTCAAGTAGGAATGTCTTCAATATTGATCAAAAAGATAATAATAGTAAAACCATCCTATTTATTATCAACCATTGACCAAGGATGAGTTGAGATGACACATGCCTAAGCCATTTAGTCAAATCCTCGATCCTTCTCGACCTATCCCTCAATGGCATGATAAGAAAGAGTTTTGTTATGGCATGGTAATTGGGGATATTCTCATGAAAATTTTTGTTCCCTTCACATGGATTTCATTGTATTCTTCTTATATCCTAAATTTGATCGAGATGTCATCATTAGAGAACATTTGACTGAATTGGTCAAGGCTTGTGATGCCCAAAAATATTTTTTTTTTTCATACGATATTAACCAAGCTAAAAGGAACTCAAAGTATTCTTTGATACTACTCCTAACCATAGTACAGAAAAATTTCTAAGAAATCAGAAAATGCTACAAAAACGTAGTTGATCCTAACTATCCTCCCGAAAACATGGTTTTCATTAATGATATGAGGCATGTTATAACATATATAAAACATGTTATCACTTGGATCGTGCACCTACCGAATCATTAGATGATCGAGTGCACATGGTAACATCCCCGAGCCGTGGGATCTTAGCTCCTTGGGATGAACCTTTGGAAAAGGTAAGCTTCTTTCTAAAATGCTTGCATCTGATGTAGGATTAGGCTACAAACCTACAATGTTGAAAATAAACTATCCTATCCATATTTTTTTTAGAAAAGGGGAGGGAGGTAAATAAGAATAAGTAAAAATGGTGATGCACCAATTGTTTAAGGAACATAATATCAGCCTCTATAAGCATACAATATTTAACATAAGGATAATAACTTGCACAAATTTATAAATTTTCTCATAACAAGTGTTCTTTACATGAAGGTAAAACTTAACAATAACATAAGGGATTCAATTTGATTCCACAACTTATTACCAATAAGTTTTATAAATCACAACATATAACTTGCTACATGAGGAAAGATTGAATAACTTAATATGAAGGTAAAATAGATCATCAAATACTAGGAAAGAAAAATTCACAAGTATAGAATGAACCACTAAAATACATAACACATTAAAGTGAAAGAAGGCTAAATATCAGTTATATATATAATATTGAGGCTTAATCCTATATACAAGTACTCAAAATGGTAGAGCCTCCTTATACAAATGATCAAAATTCCTTTACTACATAATGCATCCTCCTATTTATAGATTAAGAAGGTTGAGAAATTATAGCCACTCTTCTTAATTATTACATACTAAAAATAGGATGCATTTATATTTGTGAAATAGTCTCCCACAAAAATAGCCAAGTCATTGTACAACTTTGACCGGGTAAAACCTGTAACATGAATGGTGGGCGGTGGTGGAGAATTTATAAAAATGGTAATGGAAAATTAGCTAGAGACTCCGGCACCACCCTTTTCCTTATCCATGTTGGTTTCCTCCGATTATAGAGCTCCTTATCAAAGACACAAATGAGGGAAAAAAATAAAGCATCATTCACTCTTCTGAAGTGGCTTAACCCTTCTTTCATCGTTAATTGAGGATAAAAGTCATAAATTTGTGATGCATTTCTTTCCATGAAGGATGTTAATCCTTAATAATTTATCATTCTCATAGTGGCATACACCAAATAATAAGTCGTATAAAAATTTCTTGTGGTTAGTACTTCTAACATCCGGGTGTGTGTAGAAATTAATCGATCTAATACAAAGAATCCATGAAATAGCTATAGACAATAATTGAAATCAACAACTCTATATTATATTTTATTATTCCATTACACTCCATTATATAGGAGATGTAAAATAACAATCCTTACAACAACATTTGTCTTCATGTACAACCATACACCCATATGGTTTCAACCTCTCACCAATATAATAATAAAACAATACTAATTGTTTTATTATTCTAACTTACTAACTTACCACATACTAACCACATTTTACATTTACTATTTACATTTACATAGTAAATGTACTTTCACTAATTTACCATAATAATAATTACACATGTAATTATTATTCACCCGTACATATCAAATGGAGCACTAAGATATATTTCCTAACATTCCCCCTTAGTGCGAACATGGAGAAAACCTGCCTTTGTACTTGCACCTGCTCATGATCTGGTGATTTTCACAAGATGATCACAAACCTCAAGGATGGTTTTGCAAATGGTTGACCAAAACCGAGAATGGTGGTTTTGCAATTGGTTTACCACAAACCACAAAGTGATGGTTTTGCAAAGGGTTTACCAACCACCGAAAATGGTGGTTTTACAAGTGGTGTACCATAAACCAAAATGAAGGTTTTCAATTGGTTTACCTACAACGACATCATGATATGCCAAGTATTATTCTTAGCCCTCATCACATCTCACCTGCAGGGGAATAACATAGGAAATTCTGCTGAAATCTGCTGCATATATAGAAAATACCGAGAATGTAGAAAACTAGAAATGGAACATTGAGATCATGTTCCCCCCTCAATGTGAAATTTCCTTTATTCTAAAAACCACAATAGGAACACTGCTGCAACCAAACACTCTGCCAGGAAATATAGAAAAACAACAAGAACGCATCGTATAAAAAAATAATCACCATAGTGATACGGCCCGTCGTTGGTGGACGAGAGGTCATTTGAATGACCTCCAACCTCCTGTGCCTCCTTCCTCCAAGAACTTCACTTAGTATAGAAATTCTTCATAGTTATAGTCAATTTTATCTCATTATTTTTCATCTCTAGTTTCCCATTCTACAATTTTGCTTACATCTGTAGGTTTTTTTTTTCCATCTACTATCCTCCATAGATTTTTATTCATTAACTGCATTTGGATTTTTACTCTCCATGTATGGAAGTTCAGCCCATCTAATGGTATATCCATTTTATTGAATCTAAATATCCAAAAAAATTGAATGTAGATTTGAATTACCTTTGATTCTCTCGATTTCTTCAAAAAAAAGCAGGTGATCAATGTGCTTTGTATAGTAAATTGCATGTTTCTCTCAAACTACAAACCGGGTTATTCTGAAATTTCTCCTGGAGCTTTCCGTATAATAGATCATTCCACATACAAAATTTTGGAGAAACCTAGATTGTAAAACAAAAGTTACAAGATCATCTTCGAGACGGATTTAACTTTGCTCCTGTACCAAATGTAGAAATTAATCGATCTAATACAAAGAATCCATGAAATAGCTATAGACAATAATTGAAATCAACTCTATATTATTATTTTATTATTCAATTACACTCCATTATATAGGAGATGTAAAATAACAATCCTTACAATAACATTTGTCTTCATGTACAACCATACACCCATATGGTTTCAACCTCTCACCAATATAATAATAAAACAATACTAATTGTTTTATTATTCTAACTTACTAACTTACCACATACTAACCACATTTTACATTTACTATTTACATTTACATAGTAAATGTACTTTCACTAATTTACCATAATAATAATTACACATGTAATTATTATTCACCCGTACATACAAATGGAGCACTAAGATATATTTCCTAACATTCCCCCCCTTAGTGCGAACATGGAGAAAACCTGCCTTTGTACTTGCACCTGCTCATGATCTGGTGATTTTCACAGGATGATCACAAACCTCAAGGATGGTTTTGCAAATGGTTGACCAAAAACCAAGAATGGTGGTTTTGCAATTGGTTTACCACAAACCACAAAGTGATGGTTTTGCAAAGGGTTTACCAACAACCGAAAATGGTGGTTTTACAAGTGGTGTACCACAAACCAAAAATGAAGGTTTTCAAGTGGTTTACCTACAACCACATCATGATATGCCAAGTATTATTCTTAGCCCTCATCACATCTCACTGCAGGGAATAACATAGGAAATTCTGCTGAAATCTGCTGCATATATAGAAAATACCAGAAATGTAGAAAACTAGAAATGGAACATTGAGATCATGTTCCCCCCTCAATGTGAAATTTCATTTATTCTGAAAACCACAATAGGAACACTGCAACCAAACACTCTGCCAGAAATACAAAGAAACAACAAGAACGCACTGTATAAAAAAATAATCACCATAGCTGATACGGCCCCGTCGTTGGTGACTGACGAGAGGTCGTTGAATGACCTCCAACCTCCTGTGCCTCCTTCCTCCAAGAACTTCACTTAGTATAGAAATTCTTCATAGTTATAGTCAATTTTATCTGTTATTTTTTCATCTCTAGTTTCCCATTCTACAATTTTGCTTACATCTGTAGGTTTTTTTCTTTTCCATCTACTATCCTCCATAGATTTTTATTCATTAACTGCATCTGGATTTTTACTCTCCATGTATGGAAGTTCAGCCCATTTAATGGTATATCCATTTTATTGAATCTAAATATCCAAAAAAAATTGAATGTAGATTTGAATTACCTTTGATTCTCTGATTTCTTCAAAAAAACAGCAGTGATCAATGTGCTGTATAGTAAATTGCACATTTATCTCAAACTAGGAACTGGGTTATTCTGAAATTTCTCCTGTAGCTTTCCGTAAAATAGATCATTCTACGTACAAAATTTTGGAGAAACCCAGATCGCAAAACAAAAGTTACAAGATCATCTTCGAGACGGATTTAACCTGCTCTGGTACCAAATGTAGAAATTAATCTGATCTAATACAAAGAATCCATGAAATAGCTATAGACAATAATTGAAATCAACAACTCCATATTATATTTTATTATTCAATTACACTCCATTATATAGGAGATGTAAAATAACAATCCTTACAATAACATTTGTCTTCATGTACAACCATACACCCATATGGTTTCACCTCTCACTAATATAATAATAAAACAATACTAATTGTTTTATTATTCTAACTTACTAACTTACCACATACTAACCACATTTTACATTTACTATTTACATTTACATAGTAAATTTACTTTCACTAATTTACCATAATAATAATTACACATGTAATTATTATTCACCCGTCTATACAAATGGAGCACTAAGATATATTTCTAACAGTGTGTATGGCATCGTGAATGTGCTCTGCCCAATGAATGAGATCAAAAATTTTATGAATAGTAGAAATGTACAAGTACATCCATTCCTAAAAATCCTTTAAATATGGGAGCCCTGTAACTCTTCTCAATAATTTGATAATGTCATTCACTTCCTAAATTAAATATGAGCATGGAATAGTCTTTGGAACTATGGCTACTTGAATACTTGGGTTTTGTTAGATAGATCTTATTAAGAATCTTAGCAAAGATTCAGAATTTTCTTTCTAATCCTCAAAAGCAAAGTGGGATAAATTGAGGCATATCCTCAACATCAGAAAGTTTTAAAAAATCTTCAAAGTAATCGGTATTTAGTTTGATTATTATTATCCCATTGTCATCTCTTACAGTTCGGGAATCAACATCATAATGTGCTGCAATTGATAGTACAAATTCATGACACTGCATTGAGGGTGGAAAATTTGAAGCCAATGCAATTCCACTCTCACAAATACTTTTTATCCAAAGCATTCTTAGATGGAGCTCTAACTCTAGCCCAAAACTCTAGCAAGTTGATGTGGTTGAGGTCAATGTCTCCAATATTGTCGATGTCGATGTGATGCTGTAGGGGAGCCACCCTTTGGAAACTATTTTTAATTTTCCATTTTCCCTTTGATGATGATTCATAAATTTTCCTAGGGAATAATCTCTAAAAACCTGTAAAATCTCTCTGGAAGTGAGGGCGGAAGTCAGACCATGAAAAATAACAAGGAACCTCTAAAATGTACTTGGTGGAACTTGAGCCTTGTTTCACAACCTTGAAGTTCCAATATGAACTTACATGGAATTCAACCCTTGTTTTACAAGATTTTACCCTCAAATTGATTGGGTAGAGGTTGCTTTATGTGCTTTTCAACCTCGACCTCCGATGGAAAAACACGAGGCTTATTTTCCAACCCCAATCTTCATATTTGGTTTTGCAACGAGAGAGAAGGCCTACTCTGCGAACTTCATACTTTTGATATGGTGATTTAATGATAAAACTTCCTTTGTTTCTCAATTAATTGATATTATGAAGCCTAAGCTTCATCAAAAACACAAGTAGTGAAGGAATAAGGAAAAGAATATATTAATCCAAGGACATAAGGAAGAAAACCTTATAAATGAACCAAAAATGAAAACACCAAGAACACCCATAATGTCAAGTAAAATATGGAAAATAATTCCCAAAATAACAGCCCAAAACCTTAAAAAATAATTAAAACACTAAAAATTACTGAAATATCAAGTGGGTTGAAAATAAAATCATGAAAATTTCTCAAAAATTCACGCAAGAGGTAGGTTCGGGAGTCGAGGGGTATCGTGCAAGTTAGTGTACAAAATTTCAGGTGAAAATGACGTGTAAAAAATCAACCTAAAATAAAAAGGGGTAATTAATTACCACGTAAGTAACACATGTGTAGGTGGCATTTAATACGTTGACTCGACATCAAAACTTGGATCTCTTCTTGCCGCATTAGATTTCAGATTTCATAAGTCGATGTACACATTACATGTAGTTTATGATATCAAACCCAAAACCTAAAATGGTCTAAGTTCTTTTTATTTCAGATTTCTAGAGTCAACTTGCAATTTGCATGCAAATTGTAAATCAGTTCCAAAACCCGAAATGGTCTTACTAGGTGGGGAGTCGGGTTTGGGACTTGACTTGTAATTTGCATGCAAATTGTAATTTGACTCTCGAATTTCGATATGGTCTAATTTCCTATGTATTTTTGGGTTTTGGGTTTTGGGAAGAAATTTGCATGTAAAATGCAAATTGATTCTCAAAACCTAAAATATGAAATACATAGAAAATTTTAGTACATAGGCAATTTTCTCAAATAATTTTGTGAAAAAATAACACTTGATAAAAGGATTTTTATAGGGAAGTGTTTCAAAAAGAAGGAAAACTTGGCAAGGGAACTTGAAAAGTCAACAAAACTTATATATCCTCCATCATTTTAGCCTTAGACTCATAGGGTGATCTACCCTTGTGTCTTTCAAAATCGAATTCCCAAAGACAAATTCCCATCTTTTTGCGGGCGTCATCGCCTTGTGGAAAAACTATTACAGGGGCTAAGGGTGTATAAAATCCTTCCTCCAATCAAAGACACCTTTGGTCGGGCTGATGGCATCAAGTCGAACAAAAGCTGGTTTTCAAGTATCCTTAATTACTCCTCCTTATAAGCATGTTTTTGAATATCCTCGACACTCTCACTGTTTTCAGTCCAACCATGATAACTAGGATTCTCTCGAATCTAAATTACCAAGCTAGGTTCCCTTTTTAAATCTCTTACGCACATCACCTTACCACTATGAGTGCCTCATGACTGCTCTTTTTGAAATGAACATCCCTTTTCCTCCTACTTTGGGGTAGTCTCCTACATTGCATGGCTCGGAAGAAATAATTTGTCGTCAATACGAGGATTTTTCCATTTATATAAACCTTACCACAAATACTCAAACTTATATATGTTTCCTTGTAGTTGTTATGATTCCAATTGAACTCTTTCTTTAAGCGGACAATCCTTCACTTTTCATCTTCATATAAATCGGTAAAACCATGATTAATTTTTCCCTCATCAAGGAAGGTGCCAACACATGTATGGCCTCCTTAGATTTCATCAAGGCTCTTGGTTAATGCTATCTATTTTTTTGCACCCCCAACAAATGGATAACTTAACAAGCCTAGGAATTGGTAGTTAAAGGAGTGCATGTATTTTTAGAGAACAAGGTAGCTTATGGGCAGCTTAGTTGAGTTGTGACCGAGTTGAGTTGATGTGGTGAGTTGAGCGATTCATGATGGTCGAGTTATGGCGAAGTTGGTCGAGGTCAAGAAAATAATCCATGTAGTAAATATGCTACCGGCCAACAACATTATAGCCTAATACCATTCGGTAGTAGGAGCAAGTGGGTGACAAAGGATTGGTAGGTCGAGGGTGATAAATAGCATAGGGACACCGTAGCATGTTCTATGCTACCACTAAACACAATGGTATAAGTGGCATTTGGTTAAGCGAAAATGTTAGGGACACCCGTAATACATATAGATGCTACCAATCAGTAGAAAATTCATGCTACTAGCCAACAACAAAGGTATATTACCAACCATTACAAGGCGAGGAGATTAGGGCAATAAAGAAGGAAACAATCATCACTATTGACCATTGCATTTATTCGCAATCAGCCAATAAAGCAAGAAAGTAAAGTAAAGAAATTTGGTAGCCGACGAGACAAATTCTCCCAACCGACACCATGACGATTATATAACCAGATTGTTTAGAGAAAAATGCTACCGTCAGGGGTAAAAATTCATGCGATCGGCAAGATATAGGAATATCAAAGATGGACTGGGCATTAATTGGATATGGTATAAAGTAGCTCAACAACTAGTTTAATGAGGTATGACACCCATGGTTTCTATGTAAGCAAGGTACCCTTGGGAGTAGAATTTGTATGGCTTCCTATACCTCTTTTCGAGAGAGTTAATGTAGGTTTTCAGTTGGTGAGGAAATTTTTAGGATTTCTCTCTATATAATGTAAAAACCATCCTCATTTTTGGGGAGAGAATTCTGAAATGTGAAGGAACTCTTTCAAAATTGTTCCACAACTTTTGTGAGTTGCAGACCTTGAATTTGAGCATTCTACAAAAGATTCTTTCATTGTTTCTACTTTGTAATGGATTGTGCATCCTTTTGAGAAATAAAATTCATGTTTTGTGGCTTTTTTGCCCTATTTTGTGTTATATTGTATTTCTTTCCTTCCTTTGCATTTGCAGATATATTATGCATACTTTTTTCTTCTTGTAGGACTCAAATCTGTTGTGCTCCATGAAAATGGGGATTTCAATGTATTTTTAGACTGTGGCACTTTTATCTACCCTCCCTATTTTGTTTTCTTTCTATTTTCACTCACTTGGAATATCTCCACCCTTTTTCTTGGTGTTATCACCTCCCTTAGTTAGGATTTTAATTTAATGTATCTCTCTATCCTTAGTCCATTGGAGTTATAGGGTTAGTGTTAAGTAGCTAATTTTTTTCTTTTTAGGACTAGTGTTAGCATTAGATGTAGGTAGAGGAACTATCACTCTCGGAGGTTTATCTCATTTGTAAGGGCACCACACTTTGATACATTCCCATGTTACCTAGAAACACCGAATGGTCATCCATAATTCATTTTTGTGATAACATTTTTGGCATGCTCGGTGGGACCTAAAATTTAATTTTTCAAGTTTTATAAAGTTTTGGTGTGTATCTTGGTATAATATTGGTCTTTGGAGGCTTTGTATAAACAAATATGGAGACTCTAAGAAGAAATCTATTGGTTTCAGTAGTTAAAGTGCCTCATGTTTAGACAATATCTAGGACAATAGAAGAAGGTGTTTTTGAGTACCTGTAGTTATGACTAGGAAGGGGAATTAGAGGAAGGGAATTTCAACTGTGACCTCCTCCAAATAGGACCCTATTAATGCCACATCCTGGTAGGCATTTCTTGTAGTCTACTAGAGTTCTTAGACCTATCATTATGGCACAACAAGAAAACCTAGGATTCATTAATTTTATTGGTAGTAGTCCTCTTGCTCTTAATGCTCAAAATCCCATTCTGGCATCTGCACTCAAGAGCATCCCTTTCTTCACCGAGGATAATCAAACCAGTCTAGTAGACCATATTTAGGACATTGTTAATGTCTTTTCTATCCATCAAATTATTGAACAAGATTTGGCTATTATATTATTATCCTTTTCATTCAAAGGGAGGGATCTTCAATAGTTCAAGAGTTTGACAACAAGATCAATTACCAATTGTAATCAGTTGGGAACAATACTTTTTAATCAAAATAGAGAAAATGTAGATAACCTCTCCTTATTTGAATAGTTTACAACCATAACTAGGGCTCACAATGAGCTCATGGTAGACTTTAATTTCATGTTTTAGAAGACTTGGGAAAGGATTTTGTCCTTTATTAGACCAAATGAAGAAGGTTATTTTCTTTAATATTTAAGAGACTTAAATTTTGATATTTTTGTAATGATTCAATATATGGGGGTGTAACATTTCTTGGTGCTTATGCCATGGCCATTAGGGCTGAAAACTATTTGATTCAGGTTAGGAAACTTTCTCCTAGGCCTCCAATGTTGATTTACCTAGAAATTGAAAATATTAATACAACTACTAAGTTAGCACCTGCCCTAACACCAAGAAACCAAAGCTCTAATGAAGCATCCACCAGTTAAAGTACTTTAACTATTTTACAAGAAGTGATGAAACAATTGCAAATATTTTGGAATGAGTTGGTATCCTTTAAGAGGAAACAAGCCCAAAATTTCAAACCTTATCAACCCCCTTACCAACCAAATAAACCTCTAGCCCGAATACAAATCAAAATCAAAACCAATATCTTCCTCTATACCATTTCAACCATACAATCCCAATGTAGCTAGCTCATCCCAAGCCTTGGTTCATGTTTAAAACAATCTTGTGCAAGATTATGAGTGGTGTTTCCATTTTCATTTTCTACACAACCAAGCAACATTCTCTAATGGAATTTTAAACTAAGATTTGATGGTGAAAAGTGCATTTTTTCTCAAGAGACACTGGAAAAATAAAATCAGTAATAGTTAGTCTCCTAAGAGGCACCTCAATATGGCACTTCACTTATGGATTGGTAATCTAAGGAGTTTTTTGGAATGAATTAGACTATCCCACAAGGTGTGGCTGTCAATACCAAATCTAAGAAGTGGGCTATTGAGGAGGGAGGAAGAAAATGTAAGACCATACCAACCTTATTTGACAACCTAAGGTGATGAAAGTTCAAACATAGTTCCAAAGGTGTAGAATCATCCTAAGGTGCCTTCCACTCTGGCCCAAGTGTAGGAAAAGGTTATTCCAAGTAAGATGCAATGAAAAGATAATCATACTCCTTTCAATATTATTGAGAAAATGAAGAAGAATAATTTGAGAATATCCATGTGGGAGTAACTAGATATCCCAAGAAAAGGGATCTCTTGCTGCAGTAACTATAGCCAATATGTCTTCCCCAAATGGGTTCTCTTGAGAAATCGAGTACACGCTTATTACCAATACCATGCGAAAAAGGAGGGTCAACCAAGTAGAAACATGAATCCTCCACCTTTTTATATGTCTTTAATTATCAGGAATAGTCTATTGCATAGTTAAATTATTGACTCGAACAAGAAACTCATTAATGCCAAAGCAAATTGTAGACCAACTAGGCCTCAAATATGAGCCTCTTTCAAAAGGTGTAGTGCAGTTGGATGGAACAACAGTAGGAACTATTGGATTTTTAGAGGTCTAAGCCTCAAACTACATACATGTCCCAATGTTTCAGTTTCTCAAGATATATTAGTGATTGATCTACGCCTCTGCTCTTCGCATTATGTTTATCTAGGAATTTCACCGCTAAAATTGGAGGCTATTTATCGAGAAAATTAATATCATATGATCTTGAAGACCAGGTATGACACAAAGGTTACCATTAGGTTTCAACCTATTACTACAAACCATATAGAACCTTACACCCCTATCCCTATCAATGAAAATTGCACAATATTTGATGAGGAAGATTGTCCTAGCACTCAAGAAACTGACACTTGAATTGGGGGCATTCCTAACCCGATACTTTATGAATGGGCACATAAGCAGCATAGATATGATCCATACAAGGAGGAAAAATAATTTGAACTCTCTTCAAGGAAATATAAAATTGAATAAGTTGGTCTTGGGATCTAATGTTTACATGAAGAGAATGTACCCCTGCCTAGTGTGACCAAGCTAGATGATGAAGAAGATGAGGGCATCTAGAAGATTTTGTTTATGGATGAAGAATAAGCAAAGGTGTGGGAGGAGGTGCAGTGTTTGTGTCCCCTAAGGGTATACATTTTTACTCTTCTTTTAGGTTTCATTTCAGCTTCTCTAATAATACAATAGAGTATGAATCCCATATCTATGGACTACAATGGGCAAGGAAGATGAACATTACAAATTTGCAAGGATTTGGGGATAGTGAATTGATAGTGAATCAGGTTTGAGGTTCCAATGCAACCAAAAATGATTTACTTAAGGCCTACAAGCATAGAGTGTGGGATCTTCTAGAGGATTTTGAAGCCTTAAATATTCAAGCCATTCTAAGAAAGGAGAATGTGGTTTGATAGACATGCTATAATGAAAACAAGATTTGATGTTGTTGAGGATGTTAGGAGAGATAAAAATTTCATATGTACATCAAGGTGATAGTGACACCTGTTGTACTAAAAAATAGCACAAATTGGCAAGTGTTCAAGATTGACCAGCAAATTATCAACTTTATTCAAGAGGAAGCCAAGTTTTTTCAAAAAATAAGGAAAAATCGGAAGAGTGGTATGGAGACCAAGTTATACAACTTAGAAAAAACAAGATGCCTAAGGGCCTAGTGACCTTAGAATCTATCTTCAACCCCAACAACCAATTAGAAAAAGAAAATTAAAACATACAGGTTCAAGGGTGATGATGTAGAACCTATCTTAGTGGGTCAAGGTAAATCTCTTCAAATTGACAAGGTAAGCACTTCTCAAGAGAAACATGATTTTGTGAAACATTTTCAAGATTTTTCTGACATTTTCACATGGAGATATGAAGACCTTAGAGGTTTCTATCACAACTTATCTTAGCATACCATTGAGTTGGATCCTACAACCAAGCCTATCAGATAAAAATAGAGGCCCATCAACCCACATATTGCACTCTTGATGAAGGATTTGAGCAAGCTAATTAAAGCAAGCATAATTTTCCTATCAAATATTCATCTTGGGTTGTCAATATTATTCCATTTTGGAAGAAGAATGGAGAGATCAAGTTATGTGTGGACTTTAGGGACTCAAACAAGGATTCCTTGAAGGATCACTACCCACTTCCCTCAATTGAACAAATTATACAAGTGGTGGTAAGCTTAGGAAGTTTTCCCTCCTTTATGGGTACTTAAGGTATAATAAAATTATGGAAAAGGGAGGATCAGCTCAAGAAAAATTTCACTACAAAATGGGGAATCTATGCTTATAGGAAAATGCCATTTGTTCTATATAATGCAGGAGAAACTTTCCAAAGGGCTGTAGACATGAAATTCCAAAGGCTGGTTAACAAGATTGTTATTTTATACCTTGATGATATCATGGTGTTCTTCAAAGATGCATCTGATCACCTCCTTCACCTTAGGAAAGTGTTTGAAAGGTGTAAGTAGTTGGGCGTCTCTCTCAATCTCAAGAAGTGCATCTTCTTGGCTCATGAAGGTAAACTTCTGAGCCACAATGTTTCTAAGGAAGGATTGGATGTTTATTTAGAGAGAGTTATTGCCATTCTTGCACTACCACTTCTTAGTCATAGAATTTCCCTTCAAATCTTCTTAGGAAGAATAAAATTCGTTAGGAGATTAGTCTCCAATTTTTCTAAAAATTTAGGCCACTAACACTAATGTTGAAGAATAACATGCCCTTCAAGTGGATTGCTTTAAGGAAAAGAGGATTTTGAAGCCATAAAGCAGGATATTGTGTAGGCCCCAACTCTTGTTAATCTAGATTTCTCAAAGGATTTCATTTTATATTCCTTTGGAGGCACTAAGACAATCTTGGTTGTGTTAGTGCAATTGAATCAAGAAATACTTTGGAGCAAAATAGTGTGTTCTTTAGCTAAGGCCTTTAATATTATGAGGTAAAATATTCCTTCATTGAGAAACATGTCCTTGCCATGATAAGAATTTTAAATAAATTTATACATCTAGTATCAAATAATAGAATTCATCTACTAGTTTCACATGCTAGTGTAAAAGATTTTCTTTTAAACAAGGACCTTAATGAGAAAAGAGTTGGCTGGATAACCAAGGTCATGGAATATGAAATTGATATTAAAGTGACCAAGTGGTTTAGAATTTTTCTTCGAATAACAGTTGAGCGGAAAAACCGCTTTAGTAATTCAATATGAATAGGTAAAATTAATCAATACCTTACCAAACTCTTTTTGGAATCAATATATATTACACTTCCTCTAAGCAGTTCAATTCCCTCAAGGGTTGAGAAAATATAAGAGAAGGTACTTTAGGCTCCAATCTATTCCATATGTGCTTGTGGATGATATTTTGTTGAAGAAATATGTAAATGGCGTCCTCCTTAGGAGTATCGAATGGAACAAATAGAGAGAGTATTACATGAATTCCATGATGAGGAAATAGGTGGTCACTTTTCCCCAAGAGTCACAACTCTTAGAATCATGAAGGTTGGGTATTACTTGGCCTAATCTTTTCAATGATTACTATACATGGATTAAAAATGCAAATTTGGCTTCTTCATAGGACAAGAGAAACTAACAGCTCTCCCACTCTACCCCATCTCTATAAATGAACCATTCATGTAATGGGGATTGTATTTCATTGGGGTAATCAACCCAAATTCAAGCCTAGGACATAAGTGGATCCTCACAGCTATAAGTTTCATCATCAAGTGGACGAAGGCAATTGTGGTGAAAGAAGAAAATGAGACCAGCATTCTAGATTTTTATGAAGTTATTGTGGCAAGATTCGGTGTCCCTTCCACAATTATTTATGTTGGATGAAAACTAGAGAAATGGCACACAATAATAAAATCAACCTTATGGGCTGATAGGATTACACCTAAGAGGTCAAATGGTAGTTCTCCTAACAAATTGGTATATGGAAAAGAAGCAAGGATATCGTATCTCTCAAAATACCAAGCATTGGAAATTATCAAACAGGTGGAGTTTTTTTTTAATTTAGGGGTATGGAAGTGAGATATGTAGAGCTTATGGAGCTAGAAGATCTCGTAGAATCGGGATATGAAAGCAATGGAGAAATACCAAGGCAAGATTAAGATGATATTTAATAAGAGGGAAAAATATAGGAGCTTCCTTGAAGGAGACCTAGTCTTAAAATGGGATGCAAATAGGGCCAAACTAAGAAGACACTCCTAGTTTGATGTAATTTGGAGTGGTCCTTACATGATTTCAGATTGCAAGGGAAAAATTGCTTTCTAATTGTCAATATTAGATGGAGAATAATTACATATTCTAGTAAATGGAATTTATCTCAAGCATTGTTATTGAATCAAAAATATCCTTTGTACATAGTAGATTAGTTCAATTCCTCTAATTTCTTATAGCACATCATTCTATTGGTGGTTTAGGTTTTCTTTTGTATAAGTCTTGTACACACTCTACATGCAACATTTGGGATATGTATGATCTTTCATGTTTGTACATAGTTATGCCTTTTATTGTTGTTGCACTTTCTAGTTCTTGACAGGGTCTTGTGATGAGAATAATCAGTTACCAACTTAGATAGTTTCATATGATAATCAAATCCAAGCATTGCTTTAGATGGACCAGTGGTGAATTTTCAATTTTAGATCTATTTCAGTTATCGGGTTAACTCCATGACTATGGATACTTCAAGGCTACTTGATCTTTTCAATCAACAAGAATGTTGTCCCAAAATTCACCAAATTGTTATCCATTTTTACACCCCCTGCAAAATGGACAACTTAACGAGCCTAGGAATTGGCAATCAAAGGAGTGCATGTATTTTGGAGAACAAGGTATCTCATGGGTGTCCCATATGAATTGTGACCGAGTTTAGTTGATGCAACAAGCTAAGTGAGTCACGACGACTAAGTTGTGGTTGAGCTAGTGGAGGTTGAGAAAATAATCGAGGTAGTAGTAAAATGCTACACTCCTACGGTAAGCTAAGTGAGTCGGGATGACCGAGTCATGGCTAAGCTGGTGGAGGTTGAGAAAATAATCCAAGTAGTAAAAATGCTACCGGCCGGTAGCATTTTCATGCTACTAGCTGACAACATTATAGCTTGCTTTATCGAATAGTAGCGATGAACAAGTGGGTGACAAAGTATCAAAAAGTCATGGGTGAGAAATAGTGTATGGCAGCCAGTTGCATCTTTAGATGCTACCAGCTGATAGCATGTTCTGTGTTACCATTTGATAACACGATGGAGGAAGCGGAGAATGATTAGGTGGAAATGTGAGCAATACTAGAAGAATGTACGGATGTTATTGCCTAGTAGAAAATCCATGCTACCGGCCCAATAATAAAGGTATGCTACCAACTAGTTATGAAGGCGGGGAAAATCAAGGGAATAAAGAAGATAATGATATGGTTGCAAATGACCGGCTTCATGGATTCACAATCCGACTAAAAAAATGAAATAAAAGTAAAGAAAAGTGACTAGATGACAGACAAACATGCTCCGGATGACACCATGAATATTATGTAACCGGTCATTTGGAGACAGAATGCTACCGTTTGGGGGTAAATATGCATGCAACTAGATGAATACAAGAATATCAATGATGGACTGGGCATTGATTAGATGTGATAAAAAGTAGCTCAACAACCACTTTAATGAGGTATGAAACCCATGACTTCCCATGCAAGCAAGGTACCCTTAGGAAGTGAATTTGTATGGCTGCCCATACCTCTTTTTAGAGATTTGATGCAAGTTGTCAGTTGGTGAGGAAAATTAGATAAATTCTTTCTATATAATGTAAAAACTCCCTCATTTTTTGGGAGATAATTTTTAAATGTGAAAGAGCTCTATCAAAATTATTCCACAGCTTGTATGAGTTGCAAGCCTCAAATTTGAGCATTCTGCAAAGAATCTTTCCTTGTGTCTACTTTTTAATGGATTATGTATCCTTTTGAGCAATAAAATTCATGTTTTGTGGATTTTTATGCCCTAGCTTGTGCTTATAATGTGTTTCTTACCTTATTTTTCATTTGCGAGATATATTGTGCATACTTTTTTCTTCTTACAGGACTCAAATCTATTATGCTCCATGAAAATGGGGATTTGAATGTATTTTTAGACTGTGGCACTTTTGTTTTCCCTCTCCTAATTTTTTTTCTTTCTATTTTCACTCACTCTGAATATCTCCACCCTTATTCTCGGTGTCATCACCTCCCTTAGTTAGGATTTTGATTTCATGTATCTCTCTCTCTCTCCCTCCTTGGTCCCTTAGAGTTATAGGGTTAGTGTTAGGTAGATGCATTTTCCTTTCTAGGAGTATTGTCAAAATTAGATTTAGGTAGAGGAACCAGCCTTCTATAGAGGTTTATCTAATTTACAAGGGTCTCGTGCTTTGAGACAATCCTTGTTACCCAAAAACACGAATGCTCATCCATAGTTCATGACATATCAGAGGGTGTTGTTTTTGGTGATAACAATTACTCAATGGATAATCTAAAAACCACACAAACTACTTGTCGGGGATATGATAATTGATAGATTCCACCCATGGTTTGTATATTGTTTCTATCACTATTCCTCCTAGAAAATACGTGTAAAATTCATGGTCTTTAATTTCCCCTTATCTTATAATATCCTCTTAGGTCGACCTTGGACCCATCATATGTGTGTGGTCGCTTCCTCTACATATCAATGTGTCAAATTTTCTCATCAAGGGGCTATCTATAAGATTCAAGGTGACCCAAATCCTTGGAACTATGAAACTCTTCAACAAAAAGGGACATATAAATTCCTGACCCTTGAAGAATTATCTCTATCCCATTTCATGAATATCAATGCTTTAACTATCATGTTGATTCTATTCATGGAAATGTGGGTCATCCGAAATTGGTTGGGTGCATACCTCCCAATATCTTGGATTCTGAAAATTAAAAACCTGATGAGATCAACAACTCTAATTTACTAGATCTAATCATATCCCAACTTCCTCCTAACTTGTGGCCTTGTAAGAATGATTCATCCATTCTCATTACCATCTTACGTACACATTCGCATCTACCTCCACCAAAATAAATGGTTCAATTAGAAACCACCATTGACTCTTGTACGATAGATATTTCTACTCCTAACTACGATTATGGTTATGATTTAAATGATCCCCATTTGGCTAGTTATGCCCAAATTCGGGATAGATAAATCTAGTGTTATCAAAACACCCTTCAAAAGACACACGTTTGTGATTTAGATGTCATTCTTATACAAGAAGAATCCTCACACTCATTCAATCCTTCTTCTATAAAACCAAGGCCCAAGCTTCAAATAACTTCGTTGGCCTCACCCTCTCCTCGTTATTCCTCTACTAGATCACATGATGTACCTCCTCATATAAATGAAGGGGAACATATATATGGTTTTGAATATGAATCTTAAAACCTTATGGATGACGAATTATAATATGTGTTGGCATCATCCATGCCAACCCATATCAACCATTCACATCCTCCCCTACCTCTCACCCTTATGGCTCCTTGGCCCTCTAAGGAAAATCCATATTGTACATGACATGAGGCTTTAGGGAACGATGTATCTAATTGTTGAGCCTATAAAGACACATAAATAATCTTGAAGCTAAGATTAAAAGAGATCACTCTTAGAAGGCTACATGGCCTTCCACCTCAGCCCCAATTTATTATTCACATCATGGCTACTATTTGTATACTTGACGCGCACTATTGAGTCATGCATAGAAGACGCCTGGTTCTCAAGCCCTCTTCGTATGGAAGAAAATGTAGATTTGAATCCTCTCGGTGTCACCATCCTTCCGCCAAACTAACTCAATATCAACCAACTTATAGACCACCTCCTTGTCCTGATCCCCATCCCACCATGGACAATGTTTGACATGGAATTCTCACTTGACTAGGGGATTGGATAGATGACACCTTATTCACCACGAGATCTAAGGTGCACTGACAGGTTTCTATTACACAACATGCAATAGAGGACCTCATGACTCATTCCCAAATCCATATCGTAAATCACTTTGATGATATTATTACTGATACTCTATGATCATTCACCCCTTGTGGCTAGATAACTCCTTTATAAATTCCTCAACATCATTTTTCTTTAGCTTGGGCTCTTGATCCCCTTGGGTTTTACACACATCTCCAAATATATTATCATTTCTTGGGCTCTCCAATCCACTTGGGTTTATCATCACCTCTCTTTTTCCTAACATTTCCTATCATTGGAATGTCATGGTATTGATTCCACCTATTTTGGATTTGATTCACCTGTCCTTTCCAAGTGGATTGTCACAATCTTGTGTATCCTCGCTTAGGTTATTTACCTTGCTTGTATTTATTTTCTTGACCTCACTTGTATTTATTTTTCTCTTATAATGCCCCTGACACCCTATTATTGGTTGTCTTAGCCTCTTTCCCATTGCTTGTCTTTAACACTATGACACCTTACCTCTATGATCCTATGACACGACATCCATACCATGGGCTCTTAGCTAGGTGATTTATGTCTTTTTTCTGATGATCCTCTAGTGTTTCCTTTTAGATTTTCTTCTCCATGGTTCTAGCATCATGGATTTCATGCATACATGGTAGGATGAGTGATACTATCAAGTATGCATTGGTGGGTATATTTTATTTCAGCTAGTCCTTTATTTACTTTCAACATCTACTTTAGATTTCAGTGTTATGTATTACTCTTTCCACTTGACAACCCCATGTTTCACTATTATGACATGTATTAATCAACAGTTGGGGCATATGTATACACCTAATATTCGATGCTTTATCTTTTCATACCTGTTACCAACAATTTATCTTCTAGGTTAGAGGCTTCTAGTGCATCTATTTCTAGGATCATGTTCCTTAAGGGGCTTGTTCCAGGATATGGGTATGGTTATTCACATAACCATTGGTTTAGGGATGATACATGGAGAGAGAATGGATTTTGGTCCTATTTATGCACCTCTTTTGTTCTTATCTTCTTACTTTTCTTTGCACCCTTCCGACACCTTACTTACACATGACCATATTATTTTTGTCTTACATTACTTTTGTTCTTCATGACACATTGCACACACCACTTGTCATGTCCCTCCCTAGTAGAGATGCCATCCCCACAGCTTAATTGCATCGAGTATTTTCAAATTCTTAGCTTTGTATAATCACCCAAAAGAGATCACATCATCATAAATACCAAAAGAGGCAATCACTTACAACAAAACACAACACAAAGATATAGAAAAATTCACCATTTTCTCTACTCTTTTGTGTCAACTTACATTTACTTACCCAAATCTTGGATTTTTACACCTTGATTCTTGGATTGGATCTCCTTTTTTTGGAATAGTTTGATTGCACTCTTGATTCACCTTTAGTGATTTAGGATAGGATTGTTTCCCCTTATCCACTCAAAAGTTATTCTCTCTTAGTGTATTTTCCTTTGGGAAATAGATTCATTAGCGACCACCCCTAGTATGTAAGTGTTCTAATTCAACTTGTCATTTTGCATAAAATAGTCTCCTATCTCTTTTCTTATCACTTTATGTTAGCATAACATCTTATAAACATGTTTGATTAACATATTTTTATTCAAATATTTATCTTAGATAAATGCTTTACTTTGGTTAGCATATATCTTGCATGTTTACTTTGTCCCTAGTAACCCCATAGTACCAATACCCCAATAGGGTTCCTTCCTCTTTCTCGATCTTGGGACTTGGAAACCCTAGGTTGACCTAGTGTAAGGGTTACTTCCCTTTAGGTATGTGATCTTATCAGTCCTTGTACCCCCTTTGAATTCTATCTGTTGTGTGTTGGTATTTGTGTGTCTCTTACTCATTGCCTTGATACCCTAGTTGAACGAATGATAGGAGTGCATGTTGTCTAGACACATTTTTTCCCTCCGTACGGGTGTTTTCAGTCTATAATATATGGTGGACACATTCAATTTTTAGGTGGGTAATTGAATTTTACTGATTGTTGTCGTTATACCTATCTTAACGGCCATATCGACATTTTTTATGTAGAGATGTTTTTGTTTGTAGGTGAAGTTATTTTCTCTTGGAGGTGTTTGTATAGAAATTATGTCTACACGACGATAGATACAAAATGTAGATTGAGACAAGATTATGTTGGGTCATGGCTCATTTTTGTATCGGGAAACCTAATCCTAATCGTAGGTGTCTTTCACTTTCAACATTATATTTGGTCTCTATGATAAATTTTTCAGATTTTAAAATTTGTATTCACACTATATTATAAAGTGTCATATCTTGGGGTAATGTAATATCAAACTAAGATAAATTTCCATTTTGGGGGGGTTTCATCATGGGTTTTGGTATTAAATTTCATCATTTTGTTATTTGTCTATATTCAAATAACTTTTTTTCCTTTAAACAAGGGATATAATATTGTTGTATATTGCATGATCTAGTGCCCTATCTTTTTGGACTCATTTTTAGCCTAATTACCATAATTAGAAGTTAAAGTGGTTAAAAAAATGACATGGTCTATGGGCTAATATGTCTCATTGTTTAAGTATATGTAGCATTAGAGTGTATACATTGAGTTCCCTTTAAATACTATGGCATTCATCCAAAATGTGTATGGATACCATGATTCTCCATCTAAAAGTGATTCTCCTTTAGAAAATAATTCATGTGGATGATACTAAAACTTCTACTGACCATCCTACTTTTAACACCCTATCTATGATTGAGGATATTTCTATTATACTTTTTCCTACTTCAGAGTTAAAATTTACTTCTTTGAGAGATTATAGTGATTCTTTGTACCATGATCATGGAATTCCTCTTATACTTGTGGCTACTTATAAATTGTGATTCACTTCTTTGAGAGCTTCTAGTGATTCTCAGTATAGCAAGATCATGACATTTCTCTTATTGCTACTTTAGAGTTGATATTTGCTTCTTTGAGATCTTCCAATGATTATTTACAACTAAATAATTTCATTCACTATGTACACTGTTACCACTTCAAGATTTAATTATTTGAGATATTCTAGTGATTTGTTACAATAGTATCATATATGTATTCAAAATTCACCTCATTAGGACACATACACACTAGACATTGATTTTTTGTTTGTAGAGTCCCACATTTCAAATCTAGATGAAACTATTGAGGACATTTCTCTCCTATTTTAGGACATTTCTCCATCACTTGTTGTTTCATCATAGTTTAGAGTGTTTTCCTTTAGGTATTATATTAATTCCCTACAATAGGACATTCCCCAACACTCGTTGTTCCATTAGAGCTTATAGTTTCTTCCTTGAGGACTTCTAATGATTCTCTACATCAAGATTCTTCACGTATACAGGATCCACTTTATTGGGAGGTCTACTTACCATACATTTCATATCTATTTGTGAAATCTCTCCTTTTAAATCTTGATGAAAAAATCAGGGATTTTTTTCCCTCTTGATGTCAAATTTGATAGAGTTATATAGTAAACCTTTCTATATGTATCTTCTATGCCACCACATGTTTATATGGTGATGCAACCTACACATCCCGAATCTCGTGATTCACTTATGTCATCATTCATGATGACACCTTATGCATGAACACTTGGTTCTTGGTTTAGTTCTTGTATCCATGTTGAGAACCATTCCGAGTCATGTTTTGTTCCTAATCTTATTCATCAACACTTGTCACAATTGAGCATTGGATTTTCCGAGTAGCATATGGAGATATTCTTCATTGCTTCTACCTTCAATCCACGGTATTTAGTGTAGCATTGATCATTCCTTATATGGATAGATTCTTCACCAATTCCTGTATCAGTGCAATCTTCTTAATCTATAAGAATTATTGGGATTTCATGAGGCTTCATTTTTTGTGGGTGTTGGCTAGTCCTATCTTCTTATCTTCCCTCTCTCTCTCTATTTCTAGGAGATACTTTATTTTATGCTAGGGTATTATCTTTTGAGGGATATTTTCTATGCACTTATCTTTTCTCTATTTTGGGGAGAATTTTTTCCTTTATGTTTTCTACTTTTCTAAAATTTATGACGAATTTTCTATGTTGTTGGGTACCTCATCAGGTCATGTTGGGAACCATTTATTCACCCACCTAACATATGCTTAAGGGGGTGTTAATGTAGGCATGTTTTCATTGCATGGTCTTTATTCCTTTGCATGGTTTTTTATACACATGTATTTATGATGTAGGATCATCAATGTAAATAGCCCAATTTTGGATTTTTCTAGTTGAATAGGTGTTTTGGGGTCCATTTGGTTTTTTATGGGTCATATCTAGTCCATTTGGACTCCTATGTTTGTAATTAGAATTAATTGGGAGGTTTCCTCCAAAACCACATTCAAATATTCAAATAGTCATGTATGTATCCTAGACCTAGGAATTAGAATGTTAGTCATCTAGGTGTTAGTATAGGATTTACATGAGTGTAATAAGGTGATCATAGTCATAAACTTACTTACTTGACCCTACCAAGTGCAAACTTGCTATAGTTTTCCTAATCAATGGTGAGTTAGATGGATGAAAACCTAACCAATTCTTCTCCTTCATAATCATGATGAGGAATTTGAATAGGGGGTTGGTAGGGGTTAGAAAAGGAGGAATTATATGTAACTAATCCTAGGGCTTAAGGAGATTTATGTAAGTTCATTGTTTATATCTAATAAAAGCTTCCTTTTTGGTGTAAAGATTGTGATAAATGTATATTGTGATATGATGCATTGTGTGTAGATGAAACTAGGATTTAATCTCATTAAAATGTATGTATGAAATTCCTAAAATAACTTAAGGTGGTGTAGGTCTATAGAGAGCATGAATAATATTGTGTAAAAGAGTGGAAATGGCAATAAAGACAGCGTAGTATAAGAACAAGGTATTGTGTTAGGGAGGTAAGAAGTAATATGAATTTCTATGGGGTTGTCATGGGATTAAGAACTTGAGAAAAATTTTAAGAGAAAATTAAATGATCAATAAAACTAATTCCATGGTCAATGATGAGATTATCTTGAAATAGATTCAAGAACCCAAAAACTATGTTTCAACCGTGTATCCCGAGTTGATAGCATTTAGATTGTGTGAATGAGAAATTATAGATTTTTCATGAAATATATAGTGTGGAAAAATTCAAATAAGGTATCTATGGGATATTGAATGTATCAAGAATATGTTTCTAATCCATTAGGGTGAATGCAAACCATAAACTATTGTGATAGTCTTGAACACCCTAGTTTTTAGGGTTTTTGAGTTTTAAAAAGTTGGTTAATTTATTTAATGGGTTAAATGAAGTATGATACAAATTGATGTTGGAAAAGAGATAGAGTGTGTAGAGTCACATAAAATTATAAGGTCAAAAGAATACAAATTTTAAGGTGAAGCAAGAAAAACTCATAGTTAATCATGAAAACTATATATTAACCGTGTTAAACCTATTTGAGGGTTTTTAGGAGAAAATTATTTTTCCAATGAATTTACCCCATCGTTGTAAGGGTATGATATTATTACGGAGTTTAAATAGATTCAATGGAAATTTGGAAGCCTGAAATTCTTAAGGGAGTAAAGGAAAATATTGCATACACAATCCTATACATTAAATTTGGGACAATCTTGTAGTATTATTGCTAACAAGTGTCATAATCATCAAGTTGATAAAGAATGACTAGTAATACATGTTGAGTGGTGACATGAAAAGGAATTAACACTTGAATGAGTTTAAACCATCTAAGGAAACCATAAAACCAAAAAAATCATATTTTCTGTATAGCACAGTCATACAAGGAAAATGAAGAACAAACAAGAGAAGAAGGGAAGTGTCTGAAGAGGTAAGTGGGTAGTGAGTGAAGGAGTTGGTGAGAGATGTGGAATAGTGACAATAGGTACAATGGAGTTTGAAAATTTGACAAGAAATAGGAAAGGAAGCATAGAATTGGAAGACTCTTGGAGCTTAGAATAAGCCAAGAATACCTAGAGGGTTCAAACTATGAAAATGACCAAGATAAGAGTAAGAGAGTGTGTGGATGGCAAGAAGAGTATGAAAAAGTATTTTGAGGAGGATAAGGAGTTCAAGAAGTTATAACAGTGGAAAAATAATCAAAACCCTAGTTTTTCTATCAAACCCTAGTTTTGTTATCAAACCCTAAAGAACCTAGTGAAGAGAAGCCAAAAGAGTGAAATTGGTGTTGGGTAAAGAGTGAAAGGAGTTGGAGGATGAAAAATTCCACAAAAACAAGCTCAATAATGGGTCTTTTAAAATATATCCATGTTTTCTTGAATGTTTGTATATTATCACCAACACAAAGCTTTGTGTTTTAGAAGGGCTAATTAGAAGGGTTATAAAACACTAAAATAAGAATAACTTTTTGTTTGTGAAGAGTTAGTCCCTGAAACTTGACATGCAACTAAATGAGCTTAATGGGTATTGAAAACGTTTACCATTCAACTGTGAAGGTGTGTATTTTTGATTTTTCTAGAAAACTGATTTTAGAGGGTTACAAGCCAACATGGAGGTCTAAGTGGAAAAGTAAGGAAAATAATGATGTGAAACTAAATTTGTAGCTTGGGAATGTTTGTATGATGGTTTTAAGCATGTATAAAGTGAATATTTTATTTGGTACAGTGATTTAGTACATTTTTTTCCTTTTGAGCAAGATTTGCTTCTTGAGCAAAGTCATAGTTTAAGCGATAAAAGTAACTCGGCCCAAGTTGATTTTGTGGCTACTAATGCAAGTTTTTGTGATGGTAAGGAGTGTATGCAAGCCTTTGCATCAATTTATCTTGTGTAGGTGTCATACGGATAGATAGGAGTTACATTTATCCATCTTTTAGGTGGTGGTTACACTTTCGCACTTCCTACACACACACACAACTTTTAAATCTATTTTATAATGCATTCAATATACAAGTTATCTTTTGGCTCATGTTTGGTTCCTGTCTCTCAAAAATTTAATCTCTTTGTGAGTTCATATGTTATCATTGTTTGTTCTTGGCACATATTCTCACAAACTATGTTTATTTATTTATGGCCTACTCTTTAGAAATATATACGGTTTTCTATATCTTCTTCTCTAATTTATCTATAAAGCTATAAATTTTTATACATATATATTGCAATAACATGATGGTAGAAATAATTGTAATGGAAAGTAAAAATTATGGAATTCCACAAGAGAATATCCTCCTTTTGATCATTATCTAGCATGACAAAAAGGTGCATGATATACTATAAAATGTTCAAAGATAATGAAATATTTGTAAGTGTCATATGATGCGGTATGATTTGGTGTGGTACAGCATTATGCGAGTTGCATCAAATAACATCACCGTGATTATTAAAAATTATCATGTGTTGTTACTACGTGAAAGGGGGTGCAAATACACTAGATATTTTTTCAAATGTAATAAGAACTTTGTGCTTTGGGGGTGAAAGACATAAGTTTTTATAACCTTGTGGTACCACTCAATGCAAGTTATTATTTGCACTTTTGTATGGAAGTCTACTAGAAACTACCAAATTTGATGATGTGTACCACATAATATTTGGCACATTCTCTAGCGATTCTAGGTATAATCTAAACATATTGCATTTTGTAATTTCTAGAGTACATATGGCATATGTTAGAAATAAAATGATGGTATTAGAGGTAACATGAACCAATGAGTGAGGTTTTGTGGTACTTCATTCTACTGAATTAGAACCACATGAAATGTAATCTATAAACATGGGCTTAGTGATACTATGGAAACTTCCATTAGTATATCCTCTTGGATTGCTCCCCATTCTTGTAAACAAATAGTCTTGATTGTATTGGGTCTAGGAAGTAGGTGTGTAACCTTGAATTATATCTAATACCTCATGAACCATTTATCTTGTTGTCGATTTATATTGTTATAACCACTTTTTATACATGCATTAAATAGTTTCATGTATATATGATTTCTAAAATTGGATATATCATATTTATTGGAAGTTATATGTCATTAGGAGGTCAAGTTATTAATGTCAAATATTTATAGCCATATAGTTCAATATTATTGGAAATTTTTGCAACATGTGTTAAGTATAGAATTACTTTAGGAATATTATATCTATTACTTCCCTCTAATACAAATGTACATGAGGATTGGTATTATATACATAATGATGACTATGCATGTGTGGATTCCTAAGGAGTGCATAAATAACATCAACCAATGTTATATCACAAAATAAATATTCTTTGAAATGATATATATTATATGATAAGTGACAATAGAAAGTGACACATTTACCTTTATTATTGTAATAATTTATCCTTCCAAATTTTTAAGGTTGTGGGTGAGGTATGGTTGAAATATTTATCTTCTTGATGGTTTCTTTAGACATGACGTTCTTCATGCTACCGCCATAAAAAAATGTTTACTAGTTTCCCTTGCCCACCCTATGAATGGAATAAATGTGTTATTTAATGTATTTCCCTATCAATTTTGATTTTTTAGTGCTTACAAACACACTATGATTATTTTCAATGATTCCATTTGAGGTCTTATTTCCATCATCCTCTATTCCTTCTTTCTTAAGCAATGTAATTTGAGTATAAAATTTTCTGTCGGAGTTGCTTTACTAATTTTATTTCATGCCATTTACCTATCTTAGATTGTTTTGTCTTATATAAGGAAGGTGTTTTTATTATAGAAAAATTGTTTCACTTTTCCTTCATCTGATACTCCTCTTAAATGGTTTTGTATAGAAATAGGATTATCCCATAATCATGACCTTATAAAACTTTAATTTTGACACAAAGAAGAATACAAAACAATCATTTATCCAACTATAAATAAGTTTCCAAATAAATATCTCCACTTTCTATACAAATCTGGGATCAACAAAAATCCTAGAATGGATAGAAGCTTGTAGAATTGACAATTTAACACTTATAAACAAGGAAATTTTTAAGGAATCCCCTAAAAAAACTTATAGAAATCATGGCGAATATCCCTGTAACTAGTTTCATAGTTTTAGCGAATATCTTTGTAACCGATTTCGTTCTTATGGAGAAAATGGTAAAAATATAAAAAAATAGTTGGAAATAGAATGGAGAATCTCCTATAACTAGTTTGGAGAATACCCTCTATTGAATTTTCTCTCTAGTGTCAGTCAAAAAGATTCGACTCGCCAACTCATGTCAGAGTTAATGGTGGTTGGTAATCTTAAGCCTCCCGTAGGATTTTAAATTTTTTTCCCTCTCCCTAACCACTTCATTGATGAGAATTAATATATATGTGGCATTTATATTTTAAATCCTCATCGAAAATATCTAGCCATGTGACAATATTCCACTATGCTTCCTACAAAATTCCCCAACCGGACGTAAAACAAGTAGAACATGTTACATTGTATTGTGTTTCAGTCCATCCCCTCGATCAAGGTAGTTAGCATCATATTGATTGTCTATGGAGTACATGTGGCATGATTCCACCATATTCTATAGAAATTGGCTAGAGTGGACTTCACACCCCGATACAATGGAAATAGGTAGAGATTTTGGGTCTATTTTTAGGTCACGACAGAATCAAAGGATGATATATGTAGCAGAGAATATAGAAAAGGGGGAATATTTAGAGCGGAGTTCGACAGAGGAATATATATATATAGTAACATAAAACATATAGCGAGGGAGAATAGAGAAGATACATGCAAAAAAACATAATAGAGAAAGAAGGGAGAACAAAATATAGAACAAGGATTTTTAGAGCAGTAGCTCGAGAGAGAGACAAATCAGAAAAGATTAAAAAAACCTTTGAAATTTTCTCAATGCTTAGTGATTCTAGAATCTACATCTACATCTATATCTACACACACACACACACACACATATACATTTAAATATATGGTGAATTTAATAAAACTACTAACAAAACTCCCATACATGTCGGTGAATGAGCCCAAAGGACCAATAAGGTTCCATAGATTTCTTGGCAATCTAAGAATGTTTTAAAATCCCACTTTCGTCAATCACGCAGCGATTCAATATAAAAATATACATTGGGATTAGAGATTCGTTGGCTATTCACATGGGACAAATTATTGTTTTTGGAATTGTTTGGTGAAACACAGGCACTATCATGGACATAAAAATCACCAAAATCAAGTTCTTGAAATCCTACCTTTAAGCTAAATTATGAATATTTATCGCTAAAAATATCCCCGATTATAAATCTCTTTTCATCACCTACTCTCTTTCTTAGTTTCATTAACCCCAAATGCATTCATGAAATTCACCCCAAGTCAAGTAGACTAACTTTTCCTTACCCTACGTCTATTTTCTCTTCATTACCTCTTCATTAGTTCTTGGCTCCACTATCAACTCTTGGATTTTTAGCTTCCTGAATCCTCCCAACTTCTTAGTACCTTGTCTTTCACTAAAAACATTATTGTAATCATCAATAAAATACACCAAATGATACTCCAAACTCAACCTCTCACTAACTTACCTTCACTTTCCCTTTTAAGCTCTTGAGAACATATAATTTTCTAGCACTAGGGTTATGATTTTCTAAAGCAACCCATAATTAACTATTTCCTTCCTTAATTACCCTTCATCACCCCTGATATGAATGTAAAATATCAGGACTTAACTCCTTTCAAAAATCCTTTTATCTTGTTTTTTGCATTTTTTCTCTCAAACCCTCAACTAGGTCTGCCCCAACCTACTGTCATGGATATATTTATTTTTAGGAAGTTTAAATATAAAATAAGGGCCTCTTTCAAGTACCCATTAATATTTTCTAGCACTGTAAAATATCAAGCTTTATATCTAAAGGAAAATATAAATTTCTTTGCAAAACAATCCTCTTTATTAGCCTTTGGATTGTGTTTAACAACCTCCTTCCATACTATCATGGAAATCTTGGCTTTTAACCCTTAGTTCTTAAAATTTCTTATACAATATCCTTCTTGGGTCCCTCAACATTATATATTAAGAGTTTAAAATAAAATGGAGTTGATTTGGTTCTCTAAAAAGAAAACCCTAGAATAATCACAATGAAACCCTCCTAACTCATTTGAGTACAGGTTATTTAGCTATAAATTTTCTAAAAATTGGATTCAAGGCTTAAGATTTGGATCAGAGTTATATTGCAATGAGACACAAAGGATAATCTTACCAATAGATCTTAACCTCACGTGAAAACCCTTATTTAATCAATTTCCATCTTATTTTCCCTGTAAGAACACATAGTTCATTGTCTTATGCAAGAAGTGCTTGTATCTAACTTGTTACACAAGCATGTATGTATTTATTACTCATTCCTCACACAATGACCCTTCACTGTAATATATGTCTTCTCCTTTATGAATCCTCACACAACTTCACATAGTCTAACATAACACTTCACATTTGGCACACACAAATGGTAGTTCTCCGATGGTATTTGAACATGAAACCAAGATACCACAAGAACCTAACCACATGAACATTATTCTTTTCTTATCTTGAATATCCAAGAGATAATCCAATGTAAAAAGTGTCAAATTATCATGATATGATCTTGTATACACATTTTTATGCTTCTATGCATACTAAAATAGATTATATGTAAACTCAAACTTGAAACCAACCTTTGTAATACATCTACAAGTATACTTCCATGCACTGAGAAGGAGAATGCAAGGTGTCTTAATGCAAACTCAGAAATGTCACTGAGATACAAGATGCATATACAAAATAGAAAACATATCTCTATTCAAATGCAAGTCTCCATACACATACTTCCTCTTTCTTCTCCATTACTTCCTCCTTTCCATCCTCCCCACAAGAAATGACTCTAAATCTAACTTGTACACCTTCCTATACTCAAATTCTCTCACATGCATGTACCTACTACCTAGAAATGTAACTGTCATCTTGTGACCTTTGAACTTACTTTTACCTCCTAGACTCATAACTACCATCTTTTCACTAAATTAATCATTTACACTAATTCCTTAGTTCAAAAAGACTCATCACACATATCCTACACCTTAATAATACACTTATAAATCCTCCAAAAATACCCAACACTCTTTGTGTAGACACCTATAATTACGCCCAAGCAATTAAAATACTTAAATTGCGTTAATTATCCCCTTTCTTGCAAGTTGACGACTTATCGTCAAAAGTTCTCATATTCCCTCTTGTTTTCGTTAATTAATTACAATACGCTAATTGATTAAGTTGCCTATCCAACTAACAACCTAATTAATGACCTTCCATTAATTAATCACCTCCTCTATCTAGATTAATTAATTAATTAGTCTTCCCCTTCATTTAACTAGTAAATCAATATTTAATTGATTTAATCCCCTCACAATAGCCTAAATCACACTAATATTCTTCTAATTGGCTTCTATAAGCTTACACCTACCTATTAGTTAATCACCTTTGATTAATTAAAACACCCCCCAACTCCCATGACTTGCTAAACATGTATTAAACCCTTCTAAAGTAAGGTTACCTTTAATAAAGTAACCTTATCCATTCCTAATCATGTTTTACCTTTATCCCACATTCATGAGGATGTGTTGAATCCTTTATCCTTTGGGCTATATAAAGAGCCCTCCACCTAAATTTTTACTTACACCTAAACTCTTTGAGAAATCAAATGCAAGGCATATAGCAAAATAGACTAAGAGCTTGCTTTTGTGTTCTCTTGGGAGTTCATCATCTTGAGGAGCTAAGCTTCCTATTTCTAGCCTAAAGTGCTTAGGTCATATGGGAGGTGTCAAAAGGGTCTTGTAGCCCAATTTTGATAAGCCCCCATTCCTAGGTTCTTGGAGATATCAAGGACAACCAAATATTGATTGCCATGGAGCTTATTTAGGTCCATTTACTTGTTTATTGGCAATCTAGAGAAGTAGAGATTTAAATACTTTAGCATTGTTTAATTCAAAGTTAATGCATTATGCTAGGTATTAATCTTGTTTAGCTCTCATCTTTGATGGTGTTTATATTTTGTCATTAGCTTTGTTATAGAACTATTTAGGTGTTAGTTCTCATTCATCTAACTTAGCTAAAAAGCACAAAACCATGCACACATTTGGCACGCCCAGTGGGACACTTATGTCCATCCTCCATTAATGGAGTCACTTTGAAGCTTTTTGTTTTAGTTTCTAACTATTTCTTAGTTTTAATCTTTCTAGGATAGTTTCAAAGCTTTCTATATTAGTTTCAAAGCTTTCTAGATTAGTTTCAAAGCTTTCTAGATTAGTTTCAAAGTTTTTAGATTAGTTCAAGTTTTTAGTTTCACTAATATTTTTGTTCTAAATGGAAAAAAATCATGTTTCTTAACTAGTTTAGCTAGGTTTGTCTTGTTTTTTTGCTCTTTGCAGGATCAAAGGAGGTGAAGTGCTGCCAAAAATTGAACCAAATCGATAAATTTTTGATATTTTTGAAAAATCACATGTTTTTAGCCACCTACAGGAAAGGGGCACACGTCATTCTGTGCGCGTAGGCACAACTCTCACTATGTTTTTTTTACACAGAGGTGCGTAGGCACCAAAAAGGGGCGCATGCACCAAAAATGGACGTAGGCACCAAAAAGGGGCGCAGTACACTAACAGTGGCATAGGCATCATTAGCAATCTTTCTGGAGGCCATAACTTTTGCTCCCGAACTCAAAATGACTCCGTTTTTGTTGCGTTGGAAAGGTATTGAAGTGAAATACACAATGAAATCATAAAATTAGGATTTTTACTTACCAAAAATTTATGGTTTACATTATTAGGTAAATATTCATTTTCTAACATATCTTAAAGTTCAAAAAAGTGTTTTCTTGGCCATTCTAACACTTTGAAATATTTTTGTAGCACTAATCAGTTATTTGCAGGGTTATTTTGGTTTTATTTTTGACTAACTTAGTTAAGTGTTTCATTTCTTAGCTTGAGCAAGGTTTGTAAAGTGTGTATGCTCTCTCCTCACGCCTTCAAAAGTGATCTTGGAGATCAAAAACACTTGCACAACTTTGTATCATATGTTAAAAACACTTGTTCTAAAAGATAAAGTAATTTTTATGTGATTTAGTAAGAATTTTCACACTTGTATGCTCTTCCTTCGTGCCTTTTGGTGATCTTAGGAATCAAAAGCAAGGTGTAAATTCCCTTTATTGATATCAATTTGCAATGGAAAATTACTAAACTCATTGTCTACAGGACCTAACACTTGTCAAAGAAAGGCATCAAAGACAAAACACAAACCCGCTAATACACATGTTTCTTACAGGTTACCAAATGGTGTGCTACTTAAAACCACATTAAGTTAAGCAAGATAAAAAACACACCATATTCAAAACATTATATTACAGGTTTCGGAAAAGGGTACGTCCCTCTCTGCTAAACTAACATAACCCTTTGGCTTAATGCCTTAAGCTATAATAATGGGGGTGGTTCCAGAACCCCAAAGTAGTCCACGCAAGAGGGAACCTTGTGGATGAAATGGGAAGTGCTCCACACTACCTACTTGACTAGTGATTCCTTTGTGAGATAGCGTTACCGGTTGTCCATGTGTGGCGACCCCAGTGATAGTACACGTAGACGCACTAGTTGCCTATTGTTCTTGAAGGGGGTAAAGTAAAGCCGAGATACTCTCAAACTAGTCAGTGAAATTTTTGGGTAAATCACACTTGCTTAAGACAACTTTGTAACACCTAGGATGAGAGAACCACCTAGGAGAATATACTTTGTCCAGGAGCCCACTTTGACCATTCTAAAATAGTGTTGAGTTGTGAACCATATTTTTATTGCAAAACGTGTGACGCGTTACTTTTGATTAGTTTTTACTTGCCTTAAGGGGCAAGGTAAAACTCTTCGAAGTGAAGCCAACATGTTTCATCCCATTTTTGATTCACTTCCTTCACATTCTTTTGACACTTTGTTGATCAAAAGAAGGGTGACTACCTCTGTGTTGCCAATCGATTTTTTCTGCCACTTTTTTGTCTGTTTACGCCCATCCATGTTTGCGGCTAGGTTAGTTAAATGTCTAAAGTGTGTGGAGACATATTTATATCATTGGTATCCTTTGTGATCTTGATACCCACATCAAGATCGTTCATCATAGTTCATATTAATTCATCATTTGATCTCCCTTTGATGTGTTACCTTGTTTGCATTGTCTCGACACAATTAAGATACTTATGTCGTGTTTTTCGTAAACATGATCTAAGTATCCACATTGTGGCATTACGCTGTGCACATTTTAGCACATCCTTAGTATACTTTGACTTCGTTTTATTTCAAACATTGTCCCAAATCTTGAAAGGTGTTGCTTACTTTGTTTGCATCATTTCAATACCACTTTGACACTAATATCTCACTTCTCCGTGAAGCTTGATAGACATGTCCAATTGGTGTGGTTACATGGATTACATTTGTAAACCTCACCCTTTAACATTTAGGCCTTGTTGGTTGTTAAACTTGTCATGGTATCCTTTGATTGGGAGTCACATTTACCCTTTGTTAATATTTACACCTTGTTCATTTCGAGCTTGACATAAATATTGACATTGTGTTGATCATTTTTGCATCGAACTATCACTTTGCACACATTTTCATATGGTGTATTTCCTTGTTGATTGGATTTGGGTTTCACACTTGCATGATTGTTCCTTGTGATTATTCATTCAAAAACTTATTTTCTAGGAAAATCCCTTTTATCTCATTGATATTGTGTCATCACGATGTCTATTTTCCTTATAAATTCTTTAGAAAATCATGCACACATCCCCATACTTACACAATGTCTAGTTGGTTGTCCTTATGCTACCCAAATCGACATGTCACTTCCTTCCCTTTGAAGGAGTTCCATCACACTATCTAAATCTAGACATTTGTGCTTAAAATAGTGCCAAAAATGACTAACTATCACGCGGTTCCCCATACTTACAAAAATATGGAACCTAGGTTTAGCAATTCAAAGAAAAAGATTCCCATTACAACTAAACCTCATTTGGTTCTTCGTGTTAGAGAGCCCATATGGGTAACTCATTCCCCACCTTCATCTCATAGTCGGTGGTATGATTTGGACACGTCTGATCCAAATTATTATTCGAGTTCCCCCCACTCTTCTTCTAATTCTAATCCAAACATTTCCTCTTCTTCTGAGGATTCCAATCCAAATATTTCCTCTGACTCTTCTAAGGATTCAGATCCAAACTACTATTTGGATTCATCTAATTCAAATCCTAAGTCATCTAATGTGACTCCTAGGTTGTGGTCCTCCCTTTCTTTATAGGATCCTCTTCATCAATCATCTAATGTGACTCTTATGTCACGGTCCTCCCTTTCTTTGTAGGACCCCTTTTATCAGTCACCCCAACGATGTCTTCTTCCTTTGAAGATACACGTGACTCCAAATCCCTCCAATCAGAAGTATAATACAATTCTTGAATCGTGGTCCTCTCTTTCTTCGCAGGACCCTTGTCATCATTCATCTAATGCGATGCTTGAATCACATTCCTCCCCTTCAAGACCTTCTTCATCAATCACCCCCAATAAATCTTCCTTCTTTGAAGATTCGTGTGACTCAAAGTCCTTCAAGTCAAACATCTGAATCAACCCATGCGTCGCAATCTACAAACTTTGGACTTAATCCTACTAGTTTACAAATGATATACCATCGTATAGGTAGGTCCACACCACCTTCTTCTACTCTGAGACATCTAGCTACACATATTCTTTGTCCCCCACATCATCTTCTTCTATCAATAATCATCAAACATCTTCTAATTATTCCACACCAAGTGAACCTATTTCTTCCAATCAACCCCTAGGGATTGATCAACAACTCATACCGATTGACCTCTTTTAGAATGAAGAAACAATTAGGGCATTTATAGGGGCACATGAAGATATTCCTCTAGTAGATTACAAGGAAGGTTTCTCTTTAGACTTCGATGCATTTGTGTATTGTGAGGAAAAGGTTGATTCCTTTTATCAAGAAATGGAGGAAGAGCCTTAGATCATGCAACTTGATCCTCCTCTTATTCTTCCATCTTCACATTCTTCATTATGTGATGAAACTCCTAGGTCTTGCATTGATCCATGGCCTATCTTCTCATTACCTAATCCTTCTCTATTTATCAAAATTCCTCAATCACAATCTCTTATGGGGTCAACGCCAAGTAGCCCTTCATCTTCATCTAGGTGTGGGTCACCTTCTAGTAGCCCTCCCTTTTATTTGTGGGACATTTTCAAGTAATCCGGGGGCATGTCCATTTTCTATGTATGGGTCACCCCGAGTAGTCCATCATCTTCCATTCTTGGGGCACATCCAACTAGCCCCTTGTCTTCTATGTATGGATCACCCCGGGTAGTCCATCATCTTCTATTCTTGGGCCACATCCTAGTAGCCCATTATCTTACATCTATGGGTCACATCCTAGTAGCCCTTCTTCTTCTATTCTTGGGCCACATCCTAGTAGCCCTTCATCTTCTATCTATGGGTCATGTCCTAGTAGCCCTTCTTCTTCTATTCTTGGGCCACATCCTGGAAGCCCTTCATCATCTTCTATTAGTAGCTCACCTCCGGTAGCCCCTCCTCTTCAATTCTTGGACCATATCCATTTCATCCATCACATATTTCTTCTATCAATGGTTGTGGCAAGCCCATGGTCATTTATCACATCAGTTATAAACATCCATGTTCACTTTCTTCTCCTTCTCGGGATCAGACAAGTCATGTGTTAGCTTATAAGAAACCCAAACAGTTTCTTAATCAAGCTCAGATCAAAACTACAAAGAGCTCTATAGCTCCCAACAAATCAAACAATCTCAAAATTCTAAATCAAGCGCGATTCAAGAATGCACACCAACATAACCATCAAGTATGGCGCAAAGTGCATAAACCTCTGGATGGGGAATTAAATCTCCCACATACAAAATCCATGTTTCAAAACAAATCACGGTCATTTATTGAGTGTGAACTCACCTCGATCATCGAGATCGGGGATAATATCACTCTTGATGAACAAATGCGCCTAGTCTCCCTTATTAAGGAAGTCACAAACATTGTTGTTGGATCTTACCACACAGAGTGACTTTGTTAGTCCCAACCTCTTAAAATCAAAAATCTTTTTTTAAAAAAAAAAAATACAAAAAAAAACATTGAGAAAACACAACAAAAATCAAAGGTACAAAGATCACACATTGCAATCAGGTATTGTGTACACATGGATGTTTCTTTCTTCCCTTCCTTGCTATTCTTCTACAAGTCTTCCTACCATTTTCATCCCTTCGGTGATATTTTGGTTAGCTTATTCGCATGCATTTTGTGACATTTATCTCTATGGTATCCGTTTGACCCTGGTCTTTTATCACCTTGGTAAATTAAAGAACAACTGACCTCTTAGAGATCCTATCACATTCAAACATCTAATAAACTTGTTGTGAAGAAATTTTGGACATATTTGTCGACACTAGCCAATGTCATCATCACAATCACTTCCACCTCCTTCCACCAAGCCATCAGTGATTCTTAACCCCTTGGCAAATAAGAGAGATGAAATAAGTTTTCAGAAATCAAAATAATCAAAATCAATCAAAAATCAAAAGCTAAAAGCTATAAAGCAAAAAGCAAATTGATATATTACTCTCTCTTGGGGTATTTACAATAATCTCTATCGGGCTATGGATGCCTGACTAGTATTAGAGCAATATTGTGATTAGAATTAAATACATCTTTGTCAGGGCTATGGATGCCTAGCTGGCAGTGGAGCAATGTATGGCTATCCTTTCACCATCCATTCCCAAATCGCCTTTCACAATAAATCATTCCTACACATTGGCTAGGGTCTCTTCACTTGTTGTCTATTAAATCTTCACTTCAAGAGGTAATAAATTCCATGTGCACACACTAGATATCTATGAGTAAATAGGATTAGTATGTTACCAAGTGTCTTTTTTTGGACCTTGTTCAGACTCTTACTCTAGTCTGTATCTCATCTCACGATTTGTGCCTTTGGCTAATCACTTCTTCATCACGAGGCTTCTAAGCTACATTCATATCATTCACATCATTCTTCTACTTTGTTCAGAACATCCATGTGTATAAGATTAATTTTTGCCATGTTTTCGACACCTTTGTCCCCTTTCACAAAAACAATCTTCTCCTTCCTTTCTATCATGTGCTTGTAGGCCAACTTACACTGGGGGCATCCTTGCTTCTTCCCAACACTTCATTGGTTTATGTTCACCATCATGTTGAACCTATCCATAATGGCCTTGGGTCCCACTTCTACCTATGAAGAGTTTACCTTTGAATACTCCCACCTAATCATTGGGGAATTTTTGCATCTTCACCTTTCTTGTACGCATGTGGCCTTATGCCCTTGTACATCCCATATATCGCTGGGGGCATCCACGCTTCCTCGTCTTCCTGTACATAGTTTCATAAAAATTTTAAAATCAACAAAAATTCAAATATGTTAGAAAATCATCAAAAACATTCAAATATGTTTCAGAAAACTTCTAAAAATTGAAAATCATCCTACAAAACATCACTCTTTGGTTCTCACTTGTTCATGTGTGTGACTTGTGGATCATCTTGATCTACCTCCATCAACAAAATCTAGGTTGCTTACTTCATTTGTACTCTAGGGCACAATGAGTTGCCTAGTACTATTTCGTAGTGCACATTGCTTTTCCATCGACCCAAGTGTCCTTCGTTATTCCCCTCGCATGTATCCTTGCTTGGGGCACCATCATCAACCCTTGTCATTAATTTACACAGTCGTAATTGAATCTTGATAATAAAAACATTATATTATGTTTCTATGTTAGTTTAGCTTGTTTACTTTCTTGTATTGCATTACATTTTGTATGTTGCATGGAGTTTGGAATATTTTACTTTCTCATATTGCATTACATTTTGTATGTTGCATGGAGTTGGTGTTTTCAGCAATGGAAAATTATTCGTAGTATGACTATTCATGTCATTCTACCTTTGTCATGTGCTTATATTTTCATAAGGACCGATGATGTAGTTCCTATGGAAATATGATGACATCAAATTTGTTCCAAATAAATAGCGGCTAGAGGCTAAGCTCTTCTCTCCCCTCATCCATATTTCTTCTACTTCACTTCCCTTTCACCCCTAATTTTCTCTCTCATCGGGGCATCCTGCCTCCTCCCATTCTTCTATCTATATCTCACCTTTTTCGATCATCAATCGACTTCTTTCATCACCCCATCAACACTCGAGGGGGCATCTCTCCCTCCTACTAATTTTTCTTCTATCCCTTCAAAAATTTCTTCCATCTACTATCTTTGAAGTGACGTCACTTACACCACCCCAAAGAGGGGAAATGTAGACACCTATAATTACATACCCAAGCAATTTAAATACTTAAATTGTGCTAATTATCCCCTTTCTCACAAGTTGATGACTTATTGTCAAAAGCGCTCATATTCCCTCTTGTTGTCATTAATTAATTACAATACGCTAATTGATTAAGTCACCTATCCAACTAACAACCTAATTAATGACCTTCATTAATTAATCACCTCCTCTATCTAGATTAATTAATTAATTAGTCTTCCCCTTCATTTAACTAGTAAATCAATATTTAATTGATTTAATCCCTTTCTAATAGCCTAAATCACACTAATATTCTTCTAATTGGATTCTATAAGCTTACATCTACCTATTAGTTAATCACCTTTGATTAATTAAAACACCCCCCAACTCCCATGACTTGCTAAACATGTATTAAACCCTTCTAAAGTAAGGTTACCTTTAATAAAGCAACCTTATCCATTCCTAATCATGTTTTACCTTTATCCCACATTCATGAGGATGTGTTGAATCCTTTATCCTTTGGGCTATATAAAGATCCCTCCACCTACCTTTTTACTTACACCTAAACTCTTTGAGAAAGCAAATGCAAAGCATATAACAAAATAGACTAAGAGCTTGCTTTTGTGTTCTCTTGAGAGTTCATCATCTTGAGGAGCTAAGATTCTTATTTCTAGCCTAAAGTGCTTGGGTCATATGGGAGGTGTCAAAAGGGTCTTGTAGCCCAATTTTGATAAGCCCCCATTCCTAGGTTCTTAGAGATATCAAGGACAAACAAATATTGATTGTCATGGAGCTTATTTAGGTCCATTTACTTGTTTATTGGCAATCTATAGAAGTAGAGATTTAATAGCATTGTTTAATTCAAAGTTAATGCATTATGCTAGCTGTTAATCTTGTTTAGCTCTCATCTTTGATGGTGTTTGGATTTTGTCATTAGCTTTGTTATAGAACTATTTAGGTGTTAGTTCTCATTCATCTAACTTAGCTAAAAAGTAAAAACCCATGCACACACTTTGATATTCCTTTATAATGGAATTACATCTTTTGGAGGAAAAAAATCCCTTTTGAACTTCAAATTCTCTCTCTCTCTCTCTCTCTCTCTCTCTCTCTCTCTCTCTCTCTCTCTTAGAAAACTCCCATGACATCATAACTAGGAAAATTGGCATTTGAATGCTTCTTGATGATGCTTCTTCATCAAGTTTGGACTTAATTAATATTTTCATTCCACTTCGATGATAACTCTATGATCCTCTAAGCTTAATGATTGTAGCTCTATAGAAAGGTCATGAAATGCATAGACATAGGATTAGACTGAATGATCATGTCCTTACTACATTTTTTTCACTAAATGTCACAATGTCTAAAAATATATTTAATACAATATTTATCCTTCAAATATTCTAGCAATGTATCCTAGATTAGTTCATACTCTATTTTTAGTTTTCCTCCCACATAGTAGTTCTTACCACCACTTCTTTATGGATTAAGAGACTTTAAAAATGCAATCAGAATGTGAACCATTACACAAAAATATCTAGGAATTAGTGAATCCACACACCAGGATCATAACATTCCACCACACTTCATATCCTATACCCTTGGCTAGATTTATGCCCATATAGTAGGACCAAACCTAGCCCTATCTAAGCCTCAAGTGAACACTTCAATATCGGTGTAGCCACCTATGTTGGGACTCAAACTCAGGTGGTCACTCGATACAAAATGTAACAAATCATTACACCAATACCTTGAGTTTTTAGTGAATATGCACACCAAGATCATAACATCCCACCACACTCCATAGCCTAGACCACAGCTAGATTTGTGCCCATACATCGGGACCATGTCCATCCATATACGAGCCCCGTGAAAACACCACAATGCTAGTTTAGCCACCTGTGCGAGACTTGAACCTGGTGGTCACTTTGATACCAAATGTAACAAACCGTTACACCAAAACCTTGAGGCATTATTGATTCCGCACACAAGGATCATAACATCAATCTTAATTTTATATTCATCATAAAATTCATTCGTATAAAAATATGAATTTAACTTATCTAACGAGTTATCTATTGCATCTACATTAATTATTCCTCCAAACATATGAACATATAAATTTATGTCTATGGGAGTGAACGAAACATGTTTCCAGCACCATGCGGTATTTTTAGTGTGAATTATACTTTGTAGTTTGACATGGAGTTGTTTTATACCCTATTGATTCCAATTAAGTTTAATAAAAATATGTGGTGCATGCTTAGGTTAAGTATGACCTATAATTATATCATTTTTCCATTTCTAAAGTGTTAGAAACATCTTTTAGAGATGGATTAATGGTGTTTAAGGTACCGAGAACCTATGAGTGAGGTTTTAGAGTACCATAATCTATTAACTTGGAATTACATGAAAAAAATTTATGAACATGTGCTTGGTGGTATCACAAGAATCACTATTGGTAGATCCTCGTAGATCAACCACTTTATTGACTTAAATGTTTTGTGTGTATGTATTGGATCTATAATGTTCTTCTAGATTTTATTTAAATAGAGGATCCTTCATAGGTCATTCTATTCTTATATACACTAACCATAGTAGATACACAAAAAAAAAATGTTAGACCATTTTTTAATAAAATTATGGGGTTAATGTATATTTTCTTATGAAGAGAGAAATAAATGTTTTTTTCTTGCAAAAACTCTCCATGTTCTTTTATTTCCTTTTTGTGTTTCATTTTTAATTTTGAACTCAAAATACTAATGGAGTTTTTTCACACTCACCATTCAACTATCAATAATTTTACTTATATGTAAATTGTTATGTTAAATTAATTATTTCACAAGATAAATTGAGTATTATGTCTCATTTAGGCATTTTTCTTCAATCGTGTATCCCTTTTATTGTTAATCTTTTCCATTGGGAAAAAATGACTATATTTGTAATCTGACATCTTAATTTCATGTTTTCAAAAAATTTTTCATTATCCATGGGTATTAAATCAAAACAAAAAATTTTAGTTCCTACAAGAAGAAATACATTTTCATAGGAAGTAGTTGAGGGAAAAAATTAATTTGGTATTGAAGTTTATGCTAGTAATTGTTACCAAACAGAAGTTATTAATATTTCAAATGATACCAATATTTGGGCATTTTATAAACAATGGAGTAATTCAAGAAACTTTGGCATTGTTGTTGAACATGCAACTATACAATATTAATCATTACAATAATACTATGAGGATGAAGACGTGAATGCTACTCTTTTAAAATATCTAAAACAATGAAAGAATTCTAAAATATAATTTCTAAAATATGACTATTCATCTAATAATAACATTGTATCTTTATGTTGTGATGATACTAAAACTAAAGGAAAAGAGAACCCTAAACATTTCCATCTTCATGATCATTCCACTAATTATAATGTTAAGGTAATTGTTCTAACATTTTATATTAGCGTGCTTCTCAAATATGATGAAAGTGGTTCATAAGGTATACTTATCTGCAGATTTACTCACAAGTCACACACCAAAAATATTGATCGGTCACAAGTCAAGTGTTGTGAATATTATCCTAACCTTGTGGCTTAAAGTAAAACTAAAAAAATTGTGTTAATTATCTCACTTTGGATTACAATTAGAAATAATAGATAAATTCATATAAATGCATTTAATATCAATGTGTGTATATGAATATACCTATATTAGAAAATTATAAAATAAATTGATCAAAACAAGTTATGAGTGAAATAAGACACAAGAAGGGATGTGCACTTAGCTGATTGCATGTTTAGGGAGTTGTTCTAGAAGTGGAATATGGATGAAATGGATGGAAATGATCTATGTATGTTTTTTTATGGAGGTGGGAGTTCAAATTGAATTAGGAAGAAACCATCATATATGTATGGAACCATTTGACACTTTTATAATCAAGTTGATGCTTCTATATAAGTTGCTTATGTTCTATAACTTTCTAAGTATGGGTGATCAACTAGAATATGATTTTTGTATGCTTGTATACTTGATCCACCCCAGTAAAATTGTTAGATATAACCAATAAGTCAACTCAAATCATCTTACTATATAGGATGGGATTATATTTTTTTCATTGAATAAGTGAGGTACTTCATATGGTTCTTTCAATGAGTAAAGTAGGTTAAATATCAAAAATCTAAGTCTAAATTTACAAATCACAACACAATAGAAAAATGTTAGTTCTGTTTTGGTGAGGGACATGTATTGGTTAGCTCCCTAATATTTTCAAGGTTGATATAAAGAACATGTAATACATGCAATTGATAAAGGAAAATAAATGAAATGGTATACCTATTTGGAGGCCATATGAGACCAATCCATGGTGTAGGGTTTTCTTGGTAGATTTTTCATTTTTGATGATGTGTTAGTTAATTGGAAGTTATCACCAGCTATAGCTCAGTCACATTTGTAACCACATAGAATTCACAAGCTAGCTGCAGACGTGAGTGAAAAAAATGTTGAAAATATGAAATTTGATTATGAAATGAACTTTAAGTATCCAAGATGTCTTCCTTTATCCTTTAGTAAAACCTACAAGTAAATAATACGTAAACAAGATTTAAAAAAGTAACAATAAATAAGGAGGATAAAGGGAGGGGAGGGTATTATCTTATAGTTTTTAGAGTGTATAGATGATCAAGATGGTTATCGATAAATTTTCATAGAGAGGTGAGATGATAAGGTTTCAATGTTTATTGGAGATGTAAATGGTAGGTGGAGTATATAGAGGGTATGACAACATTGAATATGAGTGGATGAGGATGATTAATTGGATGACATGTCTTTTTCATTAGATAAGGTAAGAAAAATAGGGATTATGGCTCCCAGAATCCTTATAACATCATATACATCATGATTACAATAGTACATAACCAAAAAGAGAAATAGGGCCACAAAAAGAGTTAAAACATCTTAACCCAAAAACACCGGTCCACCAAGAAGAAAAATAAATAAACAATAGTTTGCAACTAGAGATAGACACGCTTCACTAACAACTTGGTCTACAAAAAGCAACAAAAATAGAGACACTATTTGTTCTTGAGGCATTTGAAGGAACCACCCTAGGAACTAATTTGACCTTATTTCATATGAATTTGATCAATATCCATATGAGCGCCATCCTTCCCCTCATCCTCTTCATTAGAGCTACTCAAGTAAAGTTGAAACCTCCTATTCCTTCAATCCTTTTCCACATTACCCACCCTCTCCTACAGATCCTTAACCACATTTTTAATCCCCATAAGATTCTCTCGTATGGAGTTCTAAGAGATGCATATCTTTTTCGAAGCCTCTATACAATAAATCATACTATCCTTCGGCTGAGATAATTTCACCCATGGAGTTTATGTCCCTTTCCAGCTATTAAATCCTGACAGTGATTTTCGGCGAGTCTCCTCCCAATCCGAGTGAACTTTATTTTTTCCCTTGAGAAGTCTTCTTTCATGTTTTCTAGCAAAAACACAACCCTCTAGCATTCCTTCATCTCACCCTAATTATGGGAACCATTCCCATTGCAAAGCTTAGTCATACACTTAGCCAAATTAATAGCATCGTCAAAATCCTCTATGTCCGTTTCAACCTCCATCAATATGAGGGGCTTACCATTCTGGTAGAGGAGGATGAGGCCATGATGTAGGGGAGACTCCATTTTTCCTTGCTGAAAATCCTTAACAGATGCAAAGACTGACATAAATAAGTAAAATGGTATACTCATAGCAAATTTGTGTCTGAACATGTTTAACATGGATAGGTGATGTGTATAGATCTTCCTATACTTTCCCTCTAAAGTGATGTAACACATAATGTGAAGGCACACATTATTCCATATTCTAGGGAGACAATACCTCACGATTCCATCAATAAGAAAATACACTTTTTCTTTACCTTTGAAGAATGTTTGAATTTCGTGATTTCATCTAGTTCGATCCTTGAAAATTTTTAGTCCCTCCATGTCCATACTAGTGGCTCTCACACGATGGATAGCTCGAAACTTGCACTACCACTCCACAAACCACAACCTTCTCATTATCCAAATGTACTCCCAAAATCAAGGGCAAGAGATGGATCAAACCCTTTGAGTTTGGATATAAACTTCCTGAACCCCCAATCTTGAAGATATGCCACAAAGGATTATTCTCGAATTGCACCATGGCTAAAGGGTTCAACCCGTAGCCTACCACCTCTCATGGTTTTCCTACTCAAAAGGAATTTACAGTTGGATAATAAATAGATAGTACCACCCCTAAGCTTATTGTAAATAAAAATCCCTTTAGAGATTTCACACATGTGGTTGGTCCATCCCTTCATAAAAATATTAATGGAAAATTCCCTCGTGTGAGAGATGGCCTTTAAGTTATTTCCTGTCATGAATAATGATATTATTGATAATAATTGGGACTTCATCACCTTTCTACCAAATTTTGAAATCATTACTAGTCACCCCCACATTAGCTAAATCGTCGGCACATTTGTTACCATTATGAGGGGTATGAAGGAAGATTATGTTATCAAAGGCCTTAAGTAGTTCCTTAATGTCAAAAAAATGTTTCCAAGGGTATAATTATGGATCTTGTTTTTCCTTAGGGAATTTATAATAAGCATAGATTCCACTTCTATTTATAACATCTTATAACCCCTATCCTTAGTCAAATTAACACCCCAGAGAATATCCATAGCTTTAGCTACATTGTTACTCTCGATTCCCAAAGGCCCAACATATGTAAAAGCCCAATTAACTTTGTGATCTCTAAGAATGACCCATCCCCAAGTAGGCCTGGGGTTACCCTTCAAGGCCCTATTAAAGTTCAACTTAAGGTAATTCACATCAGGTTTAGACCACTTGAATCCAACATGAGGATATTTGAGACTCGGAGGACTGAAGGGGACCTGTTTAAGAACTATAGCCTCTGTCTTAGAGTAGGGAGCCTTAACCTTTCCCCTAAAGAGTCTGAAATTCTCCTTAAGGGATGAGCAGAACTGGGAATTAACCTTATTTACAGTAGCATACTAATACCTGAAAATCCTACCATTCCTTTCCTTCTAAAAAATCTAGAAGAATTAGGGAGATTCATCCTTTAGGAAGCCAAAGCAGAATCGAATATTTAAAAGGACAACACAATTGTAAGAAAAAATCTTCCATAGAATTAGGCAATAACCATTGAAGATTGAAGAGATCCAAAACTTAAGAAAAATAGCCGAAAAGAAAGGGCAATGTATAAACAAGTGATTATAATTCTCCTCCTACTTACCACACATAATGCATCTACTGTGGATAATCATACCTCTTTTCCTCAGATTCTCCAAGGTAAGGATCTTGTTCTGAGCGGAGAAGTTAGTAGAAAATTTTATTTTTTTTAAATTAGATCCTTAAACCATAGAGTGTTCTAATAATCCTTCTATTCTAGAGATTTGAAATTTAAGAGATAAGTATATTTGACAAAAATTACCCAAATCCTCCTCTCTCCAAATGACAGAGTCCTCCTTATATTGAGATAAATAAGAGGGGTAGAGTAAGCTGAAATAATTCTATGAGCCAATGAAAGACCAAACATGGGAAAGAAAGATACATTGAGCTGAATGAAGCCAAACTCAAAAAAATACTACCTCTAAACAACATCCGGAGATCATCCTCTACATCGACAACCATCAGCCCAAAAATAGGCCCTACACCACCTGGGATAAACCCCACCCACACAAAGAAAACAATCCAAAAGACCACTACTTCGGCTCCGGACTTCCCAACAGCAACAAAATTCCCCCCACCACAATGAAACACAACAAGAAAGGTGAGGAGAACATTCCACACACACCCAAGGAGATTGAACCATGCAGCAACCACAACCCTCAAAAACTAGAATGCTTTAAATTTGTAATCTCCCTATTCCGAGAGAAGGGCTTGAAAAACCAAAAGAAAACCTCAAAATATGAATATTTCTTCCTAATACGGTGCCTTATGAGCTAGGACGACCGAATCCTAAACAAAAAGAAGGAAGAAAAGAACAAATCCCCATCCGAAAAAAGAGGCCAGATTTGACCCAAAGCTCTTCAACCCATCCACTACCTTCCACTTTAGAATAAGTGAACTTGATACAAAAAGTCGAGGGTCACCCCCACACTGTCCACTCCAACTTCAACCCTCTACCCAAAACCATAAGGAGATTCTCGGGGGACCACCGTCAAGTTCAAAAAATAAAAAAAACTAGGGTCGTCAAAGGAAAGGGCCATATGCATCTCCACCCCCCACCACAGTATTGCCACCCATGGTTTATCCCCGAGAATCTAGTGAAGCCCCTTCGGATGAGGCTCGACAATTGAAATGACTGAATTTTTATCAAAATAGGAATAAAACCCGACAAATTTTGAATCTAAATCCTCAAATAGAAATGGTTTAATTAAGACATATCCGGATTCACTCCGAGATCCACCAAGAATACCTTCACATCCAAACTAAGAAGGTACCCCGTGAACTGACAGGCTTCCTTAAAAGTCCTTTTTCCAAGCTCTCCTCAAGTGGGTTGGCATGAAGCGCTAACCCTACCATGCAACATTTGGCTAGGAAATGGTAAAGGAACTATAATCGAACCACCACATTGTACTCCTTCGCCAACTCCCACTTCTCTGCTCCATTATCGCGGCTATCCCTCACCTCCCGCTTGATCTAAAACCCTAGCGCTACCATCCTCTCATCCTCCATGCTCACTCCCCATTTGAATAGATTTTTAGGGATTATTATTTTTATATATTATTTTTAATGTTTATTATACTAGACCTTATGTGTAAGGTGTTTTTCTAATGACCACACTTTAATTTAAATCCTAGGTCTCACAAATGTGTAACACTCTATGTATGACCTAAAATAGCTTCAAACCCTAACCATTTAGTGGTTGGATCTAAAATTTAATCTTTTGCACTACTCTAAAAGGCCTCAAACCACACATAGTTATCCACCTAAATATGTTATATCTATGTGGATACAAATATTTTTGGCAATGTACACTTGATAATGATTTGTAGTGATTTGATGTGATTATGCTTGACTTTTCTTGTAATTTTGGAAGCTAGACTCTTGAGCCTATACGATAGCTCTTCAAACCTTTGTAGGGGTTGTTTCTAGTATGTTTTATTACTTTAGGGTAATTTAGGTGAGTTTTGAGTACTTTTGGAATGATATTTTTGTGTATTTCTCTTAAAAGTTCCAAGTAATTTCTAGGTGGTTTACAAGTGAGTAAATGAATCCATTTGACTTTCCTATATAAGGATTCAAAGGTATAATTTTTCATTAAGTCCAAACCATGAGGAAAGTACCAACCCATTAAAAGAGATAAATTGATAAAATGATCATTGAGTGGCTTGGGATGAAACTTTCATTTTTCATACTAAACTATTGGACGATATGGTTTTGTCCCTATTTGGCAGTCCCATATGGGTAGGTAATGAGGTAATTAAAATTTCTTAGAATGAAACTTGGAAGTAATATATTGGTGTGAATTGATGTAATTTTTTGAGTGAATAATTAATAAAAATTAGTATATCAATTCATTCAATGGGGCCAAGGAAGGTAAATTGAGCTCAAAATATACACGTTTGAGTCATGAATTAGGGATTAAGCTAATACAAACATTATCATATGATAAATTATTATATTTCGGTGTCTACAATCCCCCTCCCATTTAAGATGGGAAATGATTTTTTAAGGAAAATATAATTGAGTGTTTAGACACACTTTTTCTTTACTCATGGTGTTTGATTCAATTAAGTGTTGATATGATCTTCATAAAAAGCTTCAATATAAAGTGTATTTAATTTCCATAAAAATAATTAAATTTTAACTCATATTTAAAAATATATTTGAAATTTAAAATTTAAATATGTAAATTTAAAAATTAACCAAAGAAAGAAAGGAATTCAAATGTTTCTCTTTGTAAAGGAGAAGCTTTGTGATGAAGTGCATGGAGAGAAGGATTAAAATTGAGCCACTAGAGGATTTTGGGTGACAATCTCCAATTTTCTAATGCAGAATTTGAATCCAATAGTGTATTAGGTGTCACTTGACCCTACACCAAAGAAGGGTGTCACGAGATGTCTAGACATCCCAAAAAGAGTGAGAAGAAGAGTGTCATGTGGCTTTCTAGTCACCACAAAATATTCTACCAATAAACCACACCACTGCAATTGGAAGTAGGCCCGAATGTGTAAAATAGTGCAAATGTGAATGGAAATGAAGTATACCCATGCCCCCACTATATGATGTCCCAATGTGCAATGTGGAATACATAAAGAGGAGGGAAATTCCCCTATACCATGTATTATAAAGGTGGTCAACATGTGTAAATTAAATAGGGAATGGATTTCTCATGCACCCCCATATTCTATAATAAAATATGGTACACTTTTACCTGAACTATCCATTTATCCCTCAACTTATATTAAAAACTCTTAAAATTTTGAATTTTCTAGAAAATTTTAAATTTACTACTGAAATCTAGGCTCGGATGAAATCATCCATCTTGTATGGTAATTTTTGATAGTTTCATCTCCTACTAGATAGTATTTTCCATGTGTAATTTTTAATCCCAATCTATATTTATCCATGTTCCTATATTTTATTACATTCTATTTTGAATTATGTATTCTAGTTTGTTCCTAAATTACATAGTCATCCATATGATAACCCCACTTAATGCCACATCCTTTTAGGTGAGTGAGATATGTCATAGATCACTCTTCTTAAAATAAGTGAAGTGTGTCCATGTCATATATAGCATATATTCAACATTAGATCATGATGAAGGTTATTGTAGGTAGCCACCATATATTTCCAATTCCTACAAAAGAGTGCCAGGTAGAAACATGGCGCAAAGAGATAAAAAATAAACATATAATCAAGAAATCATATAATCATAGAGTAAAATAATTATACAAGAATATATAAATATAAGTACAATAAGCAATGTCACTTATGTTAGTCATAGAAAAGGAAAATAATTGAATACAAGAGAGACAATAATGTCACACACATAAATAAGCATGAAAAAGGAAATAAATTTTAAAAACAATGGACACAAAAGTGTCACACACACATTCATAAAAATTCCATAGGCCATATGCAAACAATAAAGTGAATATAATAATAGATAGTATATTGAAAGCACATGGAGAAAAATATACTAGTGCTTCATACGACACATGTGTTAGTCACATTAGTCCAAATAAATAACATATAACATAATATAAAAAATGAACATAATGAGAATGTGAAATAACACTATGTAATGAAACAATAAACACTGATAGGGTAGAATATTCCCCTAGATAGGTAATATTTTAGGGAAAGAGGCTAGGTAAACATCTATCACTATATATAGTCATGTGCATGTCTTGCATCATGCTCAAATACATCATTAATGAATTACATATGACTTGATTTTCTAGTGCGCTGAAATGGTGACATGTGTCCACCTATAGAAATTAATCTGATCTAATACAAAGAATCCATGAAATAGATACACAGACAATAATTGAAATCAACAACTCTATATTATATTTTCATTAATTCACTATTTCAATACACTCCATTATATAGGAGATGTAAAATAACAATCCTTACAACAACATTTGTCTTCATATACAACCATACACCCATATGGTTTCAACCTCTCACCAATATAATAATAAAACAATACTAATTGTTTTATTATTCTAACTTACTAACTTACCACATACTAACCACATTTTACATTTACTATTTACATTTACATAGTAAATGTACTTTCACTAATTTACCATAATAATAATTACACATGTAATTATTATTCACCCATACATACAAATGGAGCACTAAGATATATTTCCTAACATTCCCCCCCTTAGTGCGAACATGGGAAAAACTTGCCTTTGTACTGCAACGTGCCGCTACGTAGCATGCTCATGATCTGGATGGTTTCAAGGACAATACCAACAACCTCTGGATGGTTTTCCAAGTGGTTAACCAACAACCACACAACAGATGGTTTTTGAGGACAGTACCAACAACCTCTGGATAGTTTTTCTGGATAACTAACAACCACAATATCATGATGATGCAGTAGTATCAACAACTCTCATCACTATCTCACTGCAGGGAATAACATAGGAAATTCTACTGAAATATGTTGCTCGTACATACATAGAAAAAGCTGACATAATGGAAATGGAACATTGGATCATGTTCCCCCCCTCAATGTGAAATTTCCACTTATTGAAAACAGGATCACTGCAAACTGAGGCACACCACACTGGAAGCACTAAAATCAAACTGCACACACACACCTGTCACCAAAGCTGATATGCGGCCCCGTCGTTGGCAACTGACGAGAGGTCGCTGAATGACCTCCAACCTCCGTTTGCCTCCATCCTCCAGTAAATTCACTTAGTATAGAAATTCTTCATAATTATAGTCAATTTCATTTGTTATTTGTTCATCTCTAGTTTCCCATTCTACAATTTTGCTTACATCTGTAGGTGCTTTTTCATTTCCATCTACTATCCTCCATAGATTTTTATTCATTAACTGCATCTAAATTTTTACTCTCCATGTATGGAATTTCAACCCATTAAATTTATCTAATGGTGTATCCATTTTACTGAATCTAAATATCCAAAAAAAATTGAATGTAGATTTGAATTACCTTTGATTCTCTGATTTCTTCAAAAAAAACAGCAGTGATCAATGTGCTGTATAGTAAATTGCACGTTTCTCCCAAACTGTGAACTGGGTTTTTCTGAAATTTCTACTGTAGCTTCCTGTATAACAGATCGTTCCACATGCAAAATTTTGGAGAAACCCAGATCGCGAAACAAAAGTTACAAGATCATCTTCGAGACAGATTTAACCTGCTCTGGTACCAAATGTAGAAATTAATCTGATCTAATACAAAGAATCCATGAAATAGATACACAGACAATAATTGAAATCAACAACTCTATATTATATTTTCATTAATTCACTATTTCAATACACTCCATTATATAGGAGATGTAAAATAACAATCCTTACAACAACATTTGTCTTCATATACAACCATACACCCATATGGTTTCAACCTCTCACCAATATAATAATAAAACAATACTAATTGTTTTATTATTCTAACTTACTAACTTACCACATACTAACCACATTTTACATTTACTATTTACATTTACATAGTAAATGTACTTTCACTAATTTACCATAATAATAATTACACATGTAATTATTATTCACCCATACATACAAATGGAGCACTAAGATATATTTCCTAACACCACCATCGGGTGTTGATATGGCTTGTGTTGACTTTTTCTACCTTGTCGTGGACCTGAAAACACATGAATTTGGTACATTCCATAGACATGAAGTCCACGAAACTTGAATGGCTTAGACAAGTCCGAAATCCCTCCAAGTGTCCCCTCCTTCACAAGTATTTGAATTGCTTGGGATGCAAATCTTTAACAAACATTTGAACGTCCTAAATTTTTTTAAATGGCTAAGTCCATTTTAAATTTGTCATTCGGTGTTGATTTCATGTTTTTTACCTTTGCAAAAGTTGTAAACATATCTTGATCACCCGCTAGTATAAATATGTAATACTTTCATCAACCAAATCCCCATGGAATTCTTATGGTGTCATTCCTTCAATATTTCCACTGAATCCTTTCTTTTTATTTTGACAAGGCACAAAATTTCTTACAAATTGATAATTCTCCTTTACTTAGATTGAACTTTGAAGCAAGGGGAAAATATGAAACATAGAGAACAGATTACATCTACGGAGAGTCTAGGAAAATAATTTCTTAATCCAGGGGCTGGATTGAGCACCAAAAATGGCTCCTACTCAGGGATGGGCACCCCTGTGGGTGCCATAAGAACCTCTCATAAAGATGTCAAAACAAAGACCAGATGCCTAGTCCATTGGGTAAGGATTTGGAGAGATAAAACACATAAGGCTTTCTGAATAGATACATAACATTCACACTAGAATATTGACACATCATGAAACCTAGTCACTGTAGACCAGAGCACAAAAAGGGAAAAAACAACACAAAAAGGTAAAAGCAACACAATTTTTTTACATTGAACAATGATCATACCTAATCCTCTAGCTTAGTCCAAGAAGTGTTTTATATGCATGTCACCGACAAGAAACTCCAACAAATGTCCCTCCAAGTATTTCAGAAATAAATTATGTTCTACAATATTGATATCAATATAATAAGGTCTCATCCATAGGGCATAAAAATTTTCATGTTTTCCCTTGTCTTCATGACTACTGTCCCATAATAGGACTAGGTCTCCGATATTGAAAACTCTTGGAGTGAGCTTCTTGTCAAATAGTTTCTTGAGTTTTTCTCTAAACTTGACATTTATTTGGTGGGAATCTCTTTGTTCTTCATCCAAGTCCATAATTTTATTGATCTTTGTCTCATATGGACTTACTTCTTCTCCATATTCAAATTGTTACATGAACTGATACGCAGAAAGTTGTAAGTGCAAGGGAAAAATGCGTTCAATTACATAAACTAACTAAAAATTACTCTTTCCAGTAGACCTCTTGGTGGTAACTATGTTTGCTTATAATGCAAACTTGAGTTTCTCACCCCATTTATTTTTATTTGTCTCTAGTGTTTTTCTGAGGATCTTAAGTAGATTCTTATTGCTTGATTCTACTTGGCCATTTCCTTAAGGATTATAATTTGATGCATAAGCCAAATTTATACCATACTCATGGCACATTTTTGCCAATGGTTTATCTCTGAAACTCATGGCATTTTCAACAACTATCTTGGCGGGAACCCCAAATCTACAAATTATGTTATTGAGAATAAAATCCATGACTACTTGATGAGTTTCCTTCTAGGTAGGAATGGCTTCAACCCATTTAGTAAAGTAATTAGTGGCTACCAATATCCACTTATGACCAATGCTTGAAGAGTCTGATATTTCACCAATAAAATCCAATCCCCATTGTTTGAATGGAGCTTCTACAAACACATGATGCAAGGGTAGGGCCCCAGAGGATTTCAATCTTCCATAAAAATGCTGACAACTCTCACATTTTCGAACCAACAAGGTAACATCTTTGAACAATGAAGGCCACCAATAACCCGCCCTTAAAATTTTATGAGCAGTAACTCTCCCAACAAAATGACCTCCACATACTCCCCCATGAAATTCTGTAATTATTTTAGGTGCCTCTTCTTCAATGATACATCTTAGCAAAAATCCTTTTAGATTCTTCCAAGTCATTCCATGATTAGTCAAAATATACTTTTGGGAAACCATTTGAGTGTCCTCCTTTGATTCTTGTCCAAGTGCATAGGACAATTTAATTTTATCAAGTAATATACTATATCTTTATAAAAATTTGAAGCGAGCACCTTTTCATGAGGGTGTGTCCCATCTTCTTCGACATTGTGTATCTCAACCACCTGCAGATTTCTCTCTTCCATCAACCTTGCCAAGCCCAATCCTCAAACTAGTTTGGTGGTTTGAATATCCATGTCATATTCCTACAACTTGTTGACCGAGAAGCATCTTTTACTGGACATTTCCATTTGAGACAGAATTTATTTCACCATTATGTGGGGTACATAAGCTATAATTTTGGAGCTTAGAATATAGGGTCTGAAAAATTTAGTGGCATTTATGAAGACAAAAGCTTGATTTTCCATGATGGATTATTTCAACTCTCATCCTTGTAAATATTTCCTAAAAATGGAATGGTATTTTTGTGTCCCTCTTGATCTTTCTATAGTAACACGTAATCAATTATATTCTCCAAGGAAAAATAAAAAAATTGAAATTCTTTCTTAAATCAGATCTGTTAAGATGGCGGCAGTCTTCACTTCCTCCTTTATTCCTTTAAATGTTTGAACATCCCCTTCTTCCCACTTGATGGCTTGATCCTTTTTCAGCATACTTGTGATGGGAATAGTAATCTTAGAAAATTTGGAGATGAACCTCCTTACAAATTTTACCTATCCAAAAAAGGATTGGATACCCTTTTTAGACATAGGGATAGGGAATTTATCAATTGCCTCCACCTTTTAGGATCTATCATAACTCCTTATTAAGACACTATATGTCCCAATAATTTCTTCAAATTTAATGATACCCCATATTCTTTGCATCTGATTAATACAAGGTGCCCTAAATGGTCATCTCTTTTCTTAGAGAAAATCGCTTTTATCATTCGATACACTACTATTAAATTATTAATAAACAAAGATTTGGATACATCCATGGCTCTTTGAAAGGTTGCACCAGCATTCATTAATCCAAAATGCATCCTAACATAGACATATGTTCCCCAAGGGGTAGTGAAAGAAATTTTGAATTGTTCTGATTGTTTCACCACAACTTGGTTATACCCTGAGAATCCATCTAATGTAGATAGTAACTCAAATCTTGTTACCTTTTATAACATATTATCCATATTAGGCAAAGGTAATTATCTTTAAGCGATGCTTTGTTTATATTCCTGAAATCCACACAAAGCCTTATGTCCCCATTTTTCTTTCTAACTGGCACTAAGTTGGCCACCCATGAAGAGTATCTAGTGGGTTGTATTATCCCACCATCTTGTAGTTTAGTCAATTCCTCTTACATTTTGGTTGCGAGAAGGGGATTGATAGGCATTTGCTTCTATCTGAAGGGCTTGGAGTGAGGCTCCAATGGTATCTCATGTTGAAACAGGTCTTCTTTGTAAGCTTTTAGTTCTAAATAGGCTTGCTCACAAATCAATTTGTACTATCAAATTTTCATTCCAATATGACAAGTCCTCTATGGATAATATTTGTCTTTAGTTGAATTATATATTATCAAAATAGGGTTTATTTTACATCACATAATACCACCATTGGTGTAGTGCCCACTCTCCTTTGACACTATTTAGATATTGATCCTGACACTATTGATCATATTTTGGATATTATTATGTTTTGATGTAGTATGATGTATCGTGATTATTATGGACATTATTATGTTTTGATTAGTATGATGGTTAGATGATAGATCTTGGATTAGTATTGATTCGATTCGGATATTTTACTTGATAATAATTGATACATTTATTATTATATTATGTGGATGGTGATATACCGGTTGACATGGACAGTTATGGATGTTGATTTTAGACATGTGACATTGATATTATGAATAGCTCTAGCATAGAGATCTATTGGATGATGATATAGTTGCAAATTGAATTTTAAATGATAAATGTTAAATCCTTGATATTGTTGTGATTTGGATTTGATAATTATATGTTGATTTTATATCTCTTGGATGTTCTGATATGGTCATGAGGCCAAAGGAGGTATTGTCATTTTGTAGGTTAAAAATCACAACAATGTCGGGGATTGAGACTAACCATATTGGAATTCAGTGTGAAATCAACAAGGTCACCATGGAAAATGTGTTTGAGTTGTATGTTGTGTTTTGTTAGGATTTCCCATGGGGGGATTTCCATTATTGTGACCATGGGACATGTGTGTGTGTGTGTTTTATTATGTGTTCCCTTTTTAATTATTGTTGTATGTATTTTATTTGTAATGTGCTCTTTATTTTAATTATTCTAATGTGATAGTTAAATGTGTGAAGTCATATAGTTAAATTTTAATTAAAATTAATTAGGATGTGGAATATAAATTAAATGTTATTGTCTTGGTTGATAATGAATTTGATTTTTATATATTGTATAACCATGTGGTAAACTAAATAAATCTTTATAAAGATTGTAATAAATGAATGTCATAGTTATTAATGCATGTGTAAGAGAAATGAAAAGAGTGTGTAAGTTACCATGTAAGGGTTGTGTAAGTGAAGTGATAGATTGTGTAAGAATTTGTAAGAGTTATAAGGCTGATTTTGGAAGGTCAAACACTCCTTCCTTTTTGAAATTCGAATTTGGCCTTGGAGGACAAATTTGGTGGTTTTTGGGACAAGTTAAACTTGTCCCACACCTCTCAAAAACCTCCACCAACCATGATTATTATTTAGGATTCAAAATCAATCTATTTTATTGTATTTTGATATAATTATGTGTAAGAATTGATTTGCACTTGTCTTACAAATTTTAAATGCTTTTCCTTTTGAGTATGGGCTAAATTTGAAGTATGTAAGTGGTTTTTCATTCACATTTATGGTGATTTATTTGTTTGATGTTGATTGCATTTTGGGATGAGGAAAAATGATGTGGCATCCCACTTGGAATCCACATCATCCTCTTCCACCCTCTCCCTTTAAAATGTGAATTGCTTCCTCATTAGAGGTTGTTGAAAGTTTGGGAATTCACTCTTGGGTCGAATTTTTCTATTGCCTTGGGAGCTTGCTTTGTGGAGGAGCTTGGATTGATTTGCATACCTTGCATTTTGCTATTTTGGAACTGGTTTTGGTGCAACAAGGACTGTTGTTTTGGAATCAAGTCTCCATTATGGAGAGGTAGGCCCTCATTCTTTTTATTTGTTGTTTTCCTCCTCCTTGCATGCAAAATAATGAATGGTTTGTGTTTACATTCTTTGAGGGATGGGTAGAATTCTTAGGGCATGGTGTGGAGAGAAGACTATGAGGTTTATCAGAGGAGGGATAAGGGATTTGCCATTGTTATTTGTTCTTGGGAGGGAATGTTGGTTTGGGATCCACCTAGGAAAGGAAATTGCTTGCATTTCCTACTTTGGGGAGGTATAAGGTATAAATTTGGAGGAGGGATAAGGAGGGGTTGAGGAGGGATAAGGTTTATGGGATTGCTATGATTTTGGTGGTTTGCTTTTGGTGGATGCCCAAAATTAAACTTGGGAGGCATAAGGAGACCTCCATAGTTATTTCTCTTGCTTGGCTTGCTTACTTGGAGAAGGAGCCTTTGTTTTGTTTGAAATTGGTTGTTGTAGTTGAGAACTACATATTTTGTTTGTGTGTTATCTTGTGAATGTGAATGTATGTTTTTGTGAAAGAAGCTACATTGCCATGAGTTGTTTCATCATGCTCCATTTCAATATGGTTGGGGCTCGGGGGCCAATGGGGAAAGATGGCTTCTCTTTTCCCATTGGGTATCTTGGTTGGGTGGAGAGCGTTGCCTCTCCCCCTTCATTGTTGTGATCAAGTTGAAAAGATGGAGAAATCAACATGTTGCTGTTTGGAGCTTGGAGAAATCAGTTTTTGACAGTTTTCCTCTCTTGAATAAATGTCATTGTAACCTTCCCACTTCAAGTGGATGAATGTAATTGATATAGAGATGAGAAGTGTTTACCTTGTGATTGGAAATTGTATTTGATTTGAGAATTGTAAAAAGAAATATATCTCTTTGTTTTACTTGGAAAGAAATGAAATTGAAATGATATACTTGTATTTTATTTGAAAATTGAAAATCCAATCAACTAGAAAGGATTTAAGTTGTAATGTACTATTTGAAATGAATGAAAGAACTATGTCCTTCTCTCAATTGCATTGTTGTTTTGGAAATCACATGGCTGTTATATTATGCAAATTCTTTTTTAGAAAAGAGAGTACATATAAAAGAAACGAGAGAAGCCTTATCTTTTAAAATGAGTTTTTTGATCTAGAAATAAATCTTTCATATTGAATGTATAATCTAAGGAGCATTGTATTTGTCTGAATTAGAGCAATATGCACATTTAGTAGATAAATTGCAAAATCGGTTTAGAGGAATGAACTCACTATTTTAAAGTTAAAACTGGTAATGTACATTTGAATAAATGAAAAAATCACATTTATACTTCTTAATTAACTTAAAATTTCATATGTTACTATGCTAAGACTACACCAAACTCAAATTGACAAAGTAAACTTGAGGAAACAATTTAACCAATTCAAATTTTGAATCAATCCCCTTCCTAGGTCATTTTTCTGTCCCTTGTTGGAGAAAAACACAACTTGAATAAATTGATCAAATTGACACCTTTAAAACATACCAATTCTTCCCTAAGTTGATCCTCCATGTCTGTTTAACATGTTGAGGGAAGGAAGAGTTCAAATTTAATCAAATTGACAGTTGGAAAGAAAAACTGCCAGTTTTGAATTTAAATCCTGCAGATTGTTTTCTTAAAATTGACCCTCAAAACTTCATTAAAAACAAAAATTGATGATTCCTATGCAAAGAGGACTCTGAGAGATTTCTGAAAGTCCTTGTTTTCCCAAAATGGAGTTCCCAATCAAAAGTTATGGCCATTTGAAGTTTTACTTCAAAATGGCCATCCAAAACCAATAACTTAGAAAATTTTAAATTTTAGCATGGAAAAAATTCCCATGAAAATTCCGCCACCCCGCCACCCTCTTATCCAATCAGATGATGCCATGTGGCATCTTGGAGGGGTAGAATTTTTGAAAACTCTATCTTTTTGAAAAAAATTTCCCAATTTTCCCCGTAGCCCCGTAGCCCCCAACCAATCACGTGTTGACACGTGGCAGGGAGGGTATGCGGGTTCAAATCAAAACTTAGAATTTTTGAAAAATTTTCCTTTGGAAAATTTTCAAAAATTTCCCCACAACTCTGCTTCCCCACACCAATCACGTGCTGACATGTGGCAAGGAGGGCCCGCAGTTAAGAATTGAAAACTTTAACTTTTTCCCTTTGGAAAAATTTCTTATTTTTCTCCGCGGCCCCACACCCCCACAACCAATGGGGTGATGACACATGTCCCCATGGGCACATGGGTCCATGCAATTCTTTTAACCATTTAACCCCTTGGGCAATAAAATCCAAATTCTCTCCGCCGGCCCGCGGCCAATCACAAGGTGCCACGTGGCCATTTGGGCAAGTGCGGAGGCACGGAGGAAAATTTTCCTTCGAAAATTAAAACTTGGTTTTGGGAAAAATTTCATGTTTTTCCCCACCATCCTAGATCAATCACATGATGACATGTGGCATTTGGGGCATCGGCGGGGCACGAAGGCATTTTCTCCCTAACCCCGCGGACCTCCAAGGGAAAATTTTCCCCTAAAACTCTGCCCGGCCATAACTTGAGTTTTACAAGGAGTTAGGAGGACTTCTTTATATGGCTGGAAATGTGAGAAAATTTCCTATCCAATGAGCCTAGTTTAGGAAATTTTTGATAAATATAAATGTGTGAAAAATCTAGTTGAACTTCTAGGCCTGTTTGAGAGCAGGCATGAGGGAGATTTGCTCCTTGAACCTAAGTAAAACATGTAACCCTAATTTTGGAACCTTGTGAACTTGCTATAAGTTAAAAATGGAAATATTGTGTTTGGTTAATTAGAATCTATTCCGAACCATTAGTTCAAACTAGTGTCTTGCAACTTAGTTGTAGACTCTTCTTATCAAAAAAAATCCCATAATTTTTCCTAGTTTGTTTCTTGGTCTCAAGTGGTAGTTGAAGCTGGCATTACACTTGGTATCAGAGTAGTAGTTCAAAATCTTGGACCATTGGGCACACTAGAAAACTGAGACTTGAAACTTAAAACTAACAAATATATTAATCTAAGAAAACAAGACTGATCTGAAAATTGTTCATGTTAGTAAACTTAGAAACTAAAGGAACTCGAATTAACGAACTAACTCCCACTCTGGTCTATGCAGGGAGCTCAGATAGAGTAGGAGAAACATGCACCGAGACCCAAAGTCACCACCACCACCACCTCCACCACCACCACTAGATCAGGGTTTAGCAGCTATCCTACCATAGATTTTGCAGACCCTCTAGGATGTTAATGCTGCCCTACATGGAGGATCAGTAGGAGGGCACTCAGGTAGACATGACAGAGATATTTCCATAGAGGGACATGCACCCCCTCCACTCAGTGAGGAGGATGGAGGAGAGAATTTTCATGTAGAGTCAGTCAGAGCAGATTCACCACCTAGGAGGTAGGGTGACAGAGTTCTGGAGCATAGAGAGAGGTCTCGGAGCCCTAGGCTTAGGGATGAGCTTATAGAGAGGCCCAGAGGCCATCAGACCATAGCTGTGGATCATATCAGGGAGATCCTAAAGCTTAGGCCCTCACATTATTTAGGTGACACAGGGGGATTCCAAGCAGAGGCCTGGTTGGTTAGCTTGAGCGGTTGCTTCAAGATTTTTCCTTGTTCTAGCAACATGAAAGCTCATGTTGCGATCCATCTACTGAAGGATGGAGCTAGAGTATGGTGGAGGACAGAGGAGTAGAAGCTCCATATAGACTCAGAGACAATCACTTGGGAGCTATTTGAGGAGAGATTCAAGAGTAGATACTTGCCATGGAGATTCATATAGTAGAGGATCGATGAGTTCCACGACCTTCGATAGGCTTCCCTTACAGTGGCTGAGTATGAGAGTAGGTTCTTGGACCTGCTTCAGTACATTGATTACATGCAAGATGAGTAGGTGCAGATCCACAGGTTCATCTGGGGCCTTAATATAGACATTGGAGGTGCAGTTCGGATCCACTACCCACAGACATTAGCAGAGGCCATTGAGAAGGCCTACATTGTAGAGGAGACTCGGGGTAAAACCCAGCAGGCTAGAGACCCAGGTCAGAGCCGTATTCAGTAGTTGCAGGATAGTAGATTGAGGGGGTCAGCTCCTCCTCCTCATGGTGGTTAGCATTCTTCACAGTCATCTTTCAGACCCCAACAACAGCGTAGCAGCAATAGTAGTCCCACCCACCATATAGGCCTCTCAGAGAGCTAATGCACAGAGAGGTCGGAGCATGGGGCCTCCTACGTCCCACCAGGGACACAGGGTGGAGCTAGAGCTCAGTCGGTAGGAGCTTGACCACGAAGCCTGCAAGCAGACTATAGCTGGATCATCAGGATCCACAACACCTACCTCTAGGGCACCTTCTGGCAAAGTGTTGCAGTTTGGAGAGCTTCAGTGGTTTTTTCGGTGTGGAACAACGGAAAATTTTTTGAGATATTTCCTCATAACCCTAATAAGGGTAAGGGACCCATCTCAGAGCCTACAGTCAGATACATGGGACGGAGTCACAGGATCTACGTAGTAGTTGAGAACCACCAAGCCAAGCACCAGAGCACGGTCATTGAGACCACAGGTAGTATTAGAGGTGTTCCTACCTCCATATTGTTTGACTCTGGTTCTTCTGATTCATTTATTACACCATCCTTAGTAGAGCGATGTAGGCTGGTGGTTGTTAGACAGGGTTATAGTTGGGATGTCGAGATGGCTTCAAGAGCCAAGGTCTCTATAGACTCCTTAGTAAAAGAGTGTGTTGTTAACTTGGGACCTTTCACCACCACTTCAGATCCCCGCATACTTCCTTTGGGCTCGTATGGAGTCATTTTAGGCATCGATTGGCTATCTGCACACAAGGCTAGGATGGATTGTTATCATAAGACTATATCTTGTGCAAACGATCTTGGAGTTGAGTCGATGATTTCTAGGGTCAGGAGACTTGTTTCTATTCACACTATCTCTGCTATGCAGCTCAAGCGGTGTGTGTGACGGGGTTGTCAGATGTATGTAGTCATAGTCAGTGACTAGACAGAGGATGGGTCTAGTGGGCCATCACTAGATGACCATCCCATTTTGAGAGAGTATGCAAATTTTTTCCCAAGGGGAGCTACCGGGATGCCACCCCCACGTGAGATTGATTTCCATATTGATCTGGTTCCAGGAGTAGAGCCTATCTCACGAGCTCCTTATTGGATGACCACCCCAAAGCTCTATGAGCTCAAGTTATAGTTAGAGGGCCTTCTAGAGAAAGGCCTTATCTATCCTAGTGTATCCCCTTGGGGTGCACCAGTCATTTTTGTAAAGAAGAAGGATGGATCATTGCGGTTGTGTATCGACTACCGCCAGTTGAATAAGGCAACGATCAAGAATCATTATCCCCGCCTCACATTGATGACTTGTTTGATCAAATGAGGGGAGCCACAGTGTTCTCTAAGATTGATCTCAAGTCAGGGTACCATCAATTGAGGATTATGGAGGTAGACATCCATAAGACTACTTTTTATACAAGGTATGGGCACTATGAGTTCACAGTGGTGCCTTTTGGTTTGATGAATTCCCCCACAGTGTTTATGAGTTTGATGAATGGGGTATTCAGGACCTTTTTAGATCACTTCATGCTCATCTTTCTCAATGACATTCTAATTTACTCACGCATGCATGAGGAGCACGAGGGGCACCTTCGTCAGGTTCTTCAATGTCTTCATGAGTAGCAGCTTTACGGGAACTTGGAGAAGTGTGCTTTCTTTCAGTCAAAGATTTAGTACTTGGGTCATATCATCTTAGGGAAGGTATCGCAGTCGATCCTTCCAAGATTAGAGCCATTATGGATTGGCCAGCACCCACTATAGTGACAGAGGTGCGCAGCTTCATGGGGTTAGTAGGTTACTATAGGAGATTTGTTCAGATTTCTCTCGGATAGTGCACCCCATCACCTCCCTTCAGTGGAAAGGGAAGAAGTTTGTTTGGTCAGATAGGTGTGAGTAGGCCTTCGGGACCCTGAAGGAATGCCTCACTATAGCACCTATCCTTGCAGTGCCGGACCCACATGGTGAGTTCTTTGTGTGCACGGATGCTTCGTTGGCAGGCCTAGGAGGTGTCCTTATGTAGGAGGGCAGAGTTGTAGCCTTTGAGTCTCGCAAACTCAAAGATCATGAGCTTAACTATCCGACCCATGATCTTGAGCTTGCAGTGGTTGTGCATGCTTTAGTTTATTGGAGACACTTCCTTCTTGGTCAGAGATTCATACTCAGGATAGATCATTTGAGTCTTCGCCACCTCTTCATGCAGCCCAATCTAAATGCTCACAAAGGCGTTGGATGGAGTTGCTTTGTGAGTATGACATGGAGATAGAGCATGTGAAGGGAAAGAGAATGTGGTTGTAGATGCTCTCAGTAGATGGAGACATTCGAGTATGGCTACTTCAGTGAGCATAGATTTACAGAGCAGGATCCTTTAGCAGCTTCCTCTTGATAGTTTCTACATTATAGCTCGAGCAGAGGTTGAGTCCCAGAGACCCCTTGAGGGGAAGTTTGATGGTTTCTCACTAGAGGTAGATGGTCTTCTCAGGCATAGAGGTCAGATTTATGTTCCTAGATACGGAGGCTTGAGGTAGGACATCTTGACAAAGGCACATCGTGCACCCTATTCAGCCCATCCTGGGGTAAAGAAGATGCACACCACCTTGAGATAGTTATATCACTGGAGGGGTCTTCACAGGACATGGCTCAGTTTGTGTCATGCTATTTAGAGTGTTAGAAAGTGAAGGCCGGGCATCAACATCCAACTAGCCTTCTCTTTCCTCATGCTATACCGAGTGGAAATGGGACACCATTTCCATGGATTTCATTGTTGGGTTACTAATGTCGAGATATCACCATGATGCCATCATGGTCACGGTAGATAAATTGACAAAAGTAGCTCACTTTTCTCGTGAAGACCACGTATATAGCTAGTGCAGTGGCACGAGTCTACTTGGATGAGATTGTCAGGTTGCACGGGATTCCGTGGAAGATCATTTGTGACCACGATCCTTTGTACACTTCCCATTTCTGGACTACCATGCAATATGTTCTCGGGATGAAGATTAACTTCAGCATAGCTTATCACCCTGAGACAGATGGACAAACCAAGAGGGTGAATCAGATTTTGGAGGACATGCTCAGGATGTACGTGATGGATCACCAGTGAGATGGGAGGAGTATCTGTATCTTGTGGAGTTTTCCTACAATAATAGCTTTTAGAGTTCTATAGGCATGGCTCCTTTCTAGGCCTTGTATGGTAGGGAGTGCAGGACACCCCTTAGCTGGGATAGGTTGGAGGATAGAGTATCTCTTGGACCAGCTCTTTTACAAGACATGGAGCAGTAGGTAGTGTTGATCAGGTAGAGATTACAGGAGGCACAGGATAGAAAGAAGAAGTACACTGATTAGCGTAGAACCGAGCATAATTTTTATGTGGGCATGAAGGTTTTCCTTCATGTTAGGCCACATAAGAGCCTGATCTGTTATGGAAAATGTTCTAAGTTAGCCCCTTGGTTTGTTGAACCTTTTGAGATCCTGAGCATATCGGCCCGTTGTCTTACCGTCTAGCATTTCCACCTAGCTTTTCTCACGTACATGATGTGTTTCATGTTTCGTTATTAGGAGATACATCACAAATGCTTCTCATGTGCTAGATTGGACATCATTACAGTGTACAAGATCAAAGTCGTGGTGATGGTGGATCCTATCTCAGTATCATTGATCGTAGGACCCCACAGGCCTTTGAGGCAGAGAGATTGATTAGGTACGGGTGCAAGATTTACGATATGATGAGACCGTAGCCACTTGGGAGGATGCTACTATTTTACGAGTGTAGTTTCCAATTTTTTTCCAGTGACTTCCAGGAGGAAGTCGAGTCTAAGGGGAGGGGAAGTACGCCCACTCTCCTTTGACACTGTTTAGATACTGATCCTGACACTATTGATCATATTTTGGATATTATTATGTTTTGATGTAGTATGATGTATCAGGGATTATTATGGACATTATTATGTTTTGATTAGTATGATGGTTAGATGTTAGATCCTAGATTAGTATTGATCTGGATTCAGATATTTTGCTTGATGATCATTGAGACATTATTATTATTATGTGGATGGTGATATACTGGTTGACATGGATAGGTTATGGATGTTGATTTTAGACATGTGACATTGATATTATGAATAGCTCTAGCATAGAGATCTATTGGATGATGATATAGTTGCAAATTGAATTTTAAATGATAAATGTTAAATCCTTGATATTGTTGTGATTTGGATTTGATAATTATATGTTGATTTTATATCTCTTGGATGTTCTGATATGGTCACAAGGTCGAAGGAGGTATTGTCATTTTGTAGGTTAAAAATCACAACAATGTCGGGGGATTGGAGACTAACCATATTGGAATTCAGTATGAAATCAACAAGGTCACCATGACAACTGTGTTTGAGTTGTATGTTATGTTTTGTTAGGATTTCCCATGGGGGGGATTTCCATTATTGTGACCATGGGACATGTGTGTGTGTTTTATTATGTGTTCCCTTTTTATTATTGTTGTATGTATTTTATTTGTAATGTGCTCTTTATTTTAATTATTCTAATGTGATAGTTAAATGTGTGAAGTCATATAGTTAAATTTTAATTAAAATTAATTAGGATGTGGAATATAAATTAAATGTTATTATCTTGGTTGATAATGAATTTGATTTTTATATATTGTATAACCATGTGGTAAAATAAATAAATCTTTATAAAGATTTTAATAAATGAATGTCATAGTTATTAATGCATGTGTAAGAGAAATGAAAAGAGTGTGTAAGTTACCATGTAAGGGTTGTGTAAGTGAAGTGATAGATTGTGTAAGAATTTGTAAGAGTTGTAAGGCTGATTTTGGAAGGTCAAACACTCCTTCCTTTTTGAAATTCGAATTTGGCCTTGGAGGACAAATTTGGAGGCTTGTGGGACAAGTTAAACTTGTCCCACACCTCTCAAAAACCTCCACCAACCATGATTATTATTTAGGAGTCAAAATCAATCTATTTTATTGTATTTTGATATAATTATGTGTAAGAATTTATTTGCACTTGTCTTACAAATTTTAAATGCTTTTCCTTTTGAGTATGGGCTAAATTTGAAGTATGTAAGTGTTTGTCATTCACATTTATGGTGATTTATTTGTTTGATGTTGATTGCATTTTGGGATGAGGAAAAATGATGTGGCATCCCACTTGGAATCCACATCATCCTCTTCCACCCTCTCCCTTTAAAATGTGAATTGCTTCCTCATTAGAGGTTGTTGAAAGTTTGGGAATTCACTCTTGGGTCAAATTTTTCTATTGCCTTGGGAGCTTGCTTTGTGGAGGAGCTTGGATTGATTTGCATACCTTGCATTTTTCTATTTTAGAACTGGTTTTGGTGCAACAAGGATTGTTGTTTTGGAATCAAGTCTCCATTATGGAGAGGTAGGCCCTCATTCTTTTTATTTGTTGTTTTCCCTCCTCCTTGCATGCAAAATAATGAATGGTTTGTGTTTACATTCTTTGAGGGATGGGTAGAATGCTTAGGGCATGGTGTGGAGAGAAGACTATGAGGTTTATCAGAGGAGGGATAAGGGATTTGCCATTGTTATTTGTTCTTGGGAGGGAATGTTGGTTTAGGATCCACCTAGGAAAGGAAATTGCTTGCATTTCCTACTTTGGGGGAGGTATAAGGGATAAATTTTGAGGAGGGATAAGGAGGGGTTGAGGAGGGATAAGGTTTATGGGATTGCTATGATTTTGGCGGTTTACTTTTTGTGGATGCCCAAAATTCAACTTGGGAGGCATAAGGAGACCTCCATAGTTCTTTCTCTTGCTTGGCTTGCTTACTTGGAGAAGGAGCCTTTGTTTTGTTTGAAATTGGTTGTTGTAGTTGAGAACTACATCTTTTGTTTGTGTGTTATCTTGTGAATGTGAATGTATGTTTTTGTGAAAGAAGCTACGTTGCCATGAATTGTTTCATCATGCTCCATTTCAATATGGTTGGGAATCGGGGTCAATGGGGAAAGATGGCTTCTATTTTCCCATTGGGTATCTTGGTTGGGTGGAGAGCATTGCCTCTCCCCCTTCATTGTTGTGATCAAGTTAAAAAGATGGAGAAATCAGCATGTTGTTGTTTGGAGCTTGGAGAAATCAGTTTTTGATAGTTTTCCTTTCTTGAACAAATGTCATTGTAACCTTCCCACTTCAAGTGGATGAATGTAATTGATATAGAGATGAGAAGTGTTTACCTTTTATTGGAAATTGTATTTGATTTGAGAATTGTAAAAAGAAATATATCTCTCTATTTTACTTGGAAAGAAATGAAATTGAAATGATATACTTGTATTTTATTTGAAAATTGAAAATCCAATCAACTGAAAGGAGTTAAGTTGTAATGTGCTTGTTTGAAATCAATGATATAAATATATCCTTCTCTCAATTGCATTGTTGTTTTGGAAATCACATGGCTGTTATATTATGCAAATTCTGTTTTAGAAAAGAGAGTACGTATAAAAGAAATGACAGAAGCCTTATCTTTTGAAATGAGTTTTTGATCTAGAAATCAATCTTGCATATTGAATGTATAATCTAAGGAGCATTGTATTTTTCTGAATTAGAGCAATATGCACATTCAGTAGATAAATTACAAAATCGGTTTAGAGGAATGAACTCACTATTTTAAAGTTAAAAAAATGGTAATGTACATTTGAATAAATGAAAAGATCACATTTATAATTCTTAATTAACTTTAAAATTTCATATGTTACTATGCTAAGACTACACAAAACTCAAATTGACAAAGTAAACTCGAGAAAACAATTTAACCAATTCAAATTTTGAATCAATCCCCTTCCTAGGTTGTTTTTCTGTCCCTTGTTGGAGAAAAACACAACTTGAATAAATTGATCAAATTGACACCTTTAAAACATACCAATTCTTCCTAAGTTGATCCTCCATGTCTATTTAACATGTTGAGGAAAGGAAGAGTTCAAATTTAATCAAATTGATAGTTGGAAAAAAAACTACCAGTTTTGAATTTAAAGCCTGTAGATCGTTTTCTTAAAATTAACCTCAAAACTTCATCAAAAACCAAAATTGATGATTCTTGTGTAAAGAGGACTCCAAGAGATTTCGAATTCCTCATTTTCCCAAAATGGAGTTCCCAATCAAAAGTTATGGCCATTTGAAGTTTTACTTCAAAATGGCCATCCAAAACCAAAAAAATGAATTAATATAACTTAGAAAATTTTAAATTTTAGACGGGAAAAATTTCCATGAAAATTCTACCGCCCCACCACCCTCTTATCCAATCAGATGATGCCACATGGCATCTTGGAGGGGCATAATTTTTGAAAACTCTATCTTTTTGAAAAAAATCTTTCGGAAAATTTTCCCAATTTTCCCTACAAATTTCGCGACTGAACCAATCACGTGCTGACACGTGGCAGGGAGGGTACGTGGGTTCAAATAAAAAATTAGACTTTTTGAAAAATTTTCCTTTGGAAAATTTTCAAAATTTTCCCCGCAACTCTACTTCCCCGCACCAATCACGTGCTGACACGTGTGCAGGAGGGCCCACGGGTTAAGAATTGAAAACTTTAACTTTTGCCCCTTTGGAAAAATTTCTTATTTTTCTCCATGGCCCCGCACCCCCGCAACCAATGGGGTGATGACATGTTTCCCCATGGGTATGTGGGTCTATGAATTTATTTTAACCTTTTAACCCCTTTTGAAATAAAATCCAAATTCTCTTCGCCGGCCCGCGCCAATCACAAGGTGCCACGTGGCCATTTGGGCAAGCGCGGAGGCACGGAGGAAAATTTTCCTTCGGAAAATTGAAACTTGGTTTTGGGAAAAAAATTCATGTTTTTCCCCATGACCCACCATCCTGGACCAATCATGTGATGACACGTGGCATTTGGGGGCATCGGCGGGGCACGAAGGCATTTTCTCCCTAACCCCGCGGACCTCCAAGGGAAAATTTTCCCCTAAAACTCGCCCGGCCATAACTTGAGTTTTACAAGGAGTTAGGAGGACTTCTTTATATGGTTGGAAAGGTGAGGAAATTTCCTATCCAATGAGCCTAGTTTAGGAAATTTTTGATAAATCTAAATGTGTGAAAAATATAGTTGAACTTCTAGGCCTGTTTGAGAGCAGGCATGAGGGAGATTTGCTCCCTGAACCTAAGTAAAACATGTAACCCTAATTTTGGAACCTTGTGAACTTGCTATAAGTTAAAAATGGAAATATTGTGTTTGGTTAATTAGAATCTATTCCAGAACCTATTAGTTCAAACTAGTGTCTTGCAACTTAGTTGTAGACTCTTCTTATAAAAAAAATCTCATAATTTTTCCTAGTTTGTTTCTTGGTCTCAAGTGGTAGTTGAAGCTGGCATTACAATTGGCTCAAGATTAATGAATTGATTAGTGAAATCACCTTTATAGTTTATAAATATCTGGATTTGAGCATCATCCTCAAAACCTTCCAATGTTGAATGTTATCGTGGACTCGATGGCCTAAAAATTATTTTTGCTTCATAAATGCAATATGGAGACACTTTTTCATTGTCATACTGGGACTCCAAAACATCCACTTTTTCATCTAATACATTATGATTTCTATTATGGTAAAGATATTAAAAGAATCAAACAATTCTATGAGATCCCAAAATGCATGTTTATATTGTCTCGCTTCTAGTTCTTAGTTGCATATAATTTTTTGATTTTCTTTACAACTAATCCATAATATCCTTTGATAATAATGTTATTAATCCAATGCTTTCATGAAAATATGAAACCAAGGAGAAATGCCTCATATTAAAAATGTTTTTGGTACATTCAAACTTTAATTTGAAAGAGAAATTAAAATAATCCTGATTTAGAGAAGTTAGAACCACTCCAGCTCCATTTCCAACATTAGAGCATGCTCCATCAAAATTCATGGTCTAGGGGACATTGGCATCTTCAAGGTGTGCATTAGTATCCATACAATGATCTTCAAAATCTGCATAGCCTATGAAGTTACCCAAATTTGTATCAACAAACAATACCTCATAAGAAGCATTCATATGATCCTCAATAAGATGGAGCATTTTCTCTTCTCTATGCAATTTGACTAGTTTCCCTTCCAATGGTATAGAGGTAAAGGACATGTCCATCTGAACACTTCCTCCCACACTAGCAACCCATTTTCTTGATAGCAACATACCCCATTTAGCAAGGCAATCAACTATAACCATATTCATAGTTAAATATTTTCCAAGATAGGTAACAAGTTATACTACTAGACCTCTGACATATCCAACAATAGGTACCTCTCTTGAATCCATAGCATAACACTTTCCAAAAGTAGTTGTTATCTTGATGTCTAATTTATTCATGAATTCTAGTGGCATGATGTTGCAAGAGGCTCCTAAATCAAACATGTAATTGTGAAGAAGCCACCCATTGAAAATCAGAGTGGTAAAGAAGGGATCCACATCAAATTGGGATTATACCAAGGATGTGCCTAAATATACTTCTAGGGGTTCTTCCATGTTCTTTGGGTCTTCCTTTATCTCAACTTCAGCAACACTTGAGGGAGTTACTACATTATTTATACCCATTTCTTTGACAACCATATCATCCTTCTATAAAATTCCCAATTTTAAGACTTTAGAAACAAGGGAATTTTTTTTTTTTTGCATGAATAATGTTCTCTATTCTAAATACATAATTTAGAACACACATTTCATAACAACCATTCATATAATAGATAACCATATGTAGCTGCAATGACTTGGTGAGCAACCAATCTATTCATTCCATGACTCGGTAACTACCGATCTATTCATGTGTAACATTGAGTTTTGAGTATTCTTCTAATACTTCATGTACTTGGTTCTCTTACCCTGTTCTAGGTTTTGAGTGATCTACCTAAGGAACCTAACTGAATATTTGTTACCAATATTCATCAGCATCACGATCCTTAGACTAGGTGACATAGGACAACACAATCAATAGCTTGCGATACTTTGGCCAAATATTTCTAACATACTGTTCATATTACTTATTCCTTGATGGCATACTCATCAAACCGAATACATCCTTCACCCCACTCCACTATTATCTAGAATGTCTTATACTGACTTCAGTTAGTCCCCTCGCTCAAGGTTTAACTCTAGTCTAGGTTAACAACATAGGTCATGATATGATGTGGCTCACAAAGACTTAGGATAAATTGGCATACTGGGTCAACCTAGGTTAACCCCATGTGCCAAGGTACCCTGAGTCCTAGAGGGCTACTTCATATCCTGACTATGAGGCTAACCATCCTGGGAGGGAAATCTTGATCAAGTTCAAAGGTGTGTAGATCTTGACGATCAATGCAGAAGGGTGTTGCCACATGTTAACTACACTGTTGTATCCTTGAGAAGATTCTAATCATCTCAAAGGTACGACCTTGCAGTTGACGTGTGTCAACATCCTATGGAACAACCTCATAAAGATGTACATACCTCCATGAGTTTACATACGTTAAGTTAAATTTGGGTTATAAGACGACATGTTTCGGCAGTCCATCAACCCCGAGTCCAACACTCTTTAAGTTCCTTTTACATTTCAGATTCATATAATCTTAAGAACTTTAATTAACTTAAGATTGCTTCCAGATTTGATAGATTTTACCTAACAACCCGTTATCCAAAAATAGAACAACAATAACTTATGTTCCTTTATTCTAATTAACTTAACCAATTAAGGAAGTGTAACAACCTACAAGGTGAAACATATCAGACTTATTATAATTAAGTCTTAATGATTAACAATCATATCTTCCTCTTTTCTTTAGATCATTACTAGAGAGGAAGGGTCTTCCTCTTCATAGTTACATTCTAGGGATTAGCCCACCCTATAATGTCCTTTATAATCACATTAATTTTTATTATAGTTTTATTTCACATCACAAGATTTAATGAATTACTTAGATGAGAATGTTGTATTCTACCACTTATTTAATCTGCAGCTTACTTAGGATATTTATCTAAATTCCTTTTTATAATACCCATCTAGAACACACATCCAAACATATAGATAAAAGAAGAGTATCCTCCGAACAAGATAATTTACTCAATCTATGCAAGAAAATTCTCATCTTTCAATTCATTTTCAAACTTATACATTACAAACATACTGTAGGACAACAACCTTTATTCAAAAGAAGGTAACTTTTCTTTTTCAATACAACTTAAGAACAAATTAGAATTCTTCTCAAAATCAACATAGATCAACCAATGCATCGTATAAGTTTTTGCCTTCTCTTATCACTTATGAAGTCCATCTGCAAAAATTGCTAGCACGGGTCAGTTCAACGAACTGAGCATGATAAGCACTAAGCCTTAAAATGAAGTGCATTCCACTAATTGTTTCAATAAAACAACCCTACTTTAATGAACAACCAGTAATTCATACTCCCAAGCATAAGTAATACCAATAAAAAGAAGAGCAATACAAAACATATTTTAACACAAGGAGGAATAGATATAAACTATAATACATGTCCTATAAATTAAAGTATAATTGATTTCATCAAATATCTTTACCAAACAACAAAACATAATATATCATTGTTTCCAAGTTTTCAATAAAGTACAACACATATCTTTACTATAAGATTCATAAATGTTTACAACATAATCTTTCAAGTAAAGAAGAAAAGAAAGTATTCCATTTCCAAAGTACATAATCATCAGCAAGGCTGAAACCAGAGTAGGCCATGATTTAAACTATTCCTTTAAAGTAATTCTACTTTAAGACATAACAATATAATATATTTATCAACAGATCCAAATGAAAGAAATCCAAGGAGAAGTGATGGATTAGCAGTCGTCTATAAGTTACAATTTCATTTTCCAATCTAACTTTAATCTCATTCCACATCACATCAGTCAAATGAAAAGTATACAAGATTAATAAATGTTGTTTTCTCATTTCACTAAGAATAGGAAACATGAGGTTCTAATCAATGTACTTAACCCAACTACATTATAGAAGGAGTCTTACCAAAATATGATCCCAAACTCAAATAATTTCCTTCAACGTAATAGAACAGTTTTACCTTCTCACATTCATATAGTTTAAGTTCATTCAAGAGTTCCAAGAAAGGAGAACAATGACCATTCCAAAGAAAGAGAGTACCAAAACTAACTTCCTTTCTAACCCATCTCATTCTAATGCATAAATTTCTACTTTCCGTTAGAGATAATATAACAGTCAAGCTCATACAAAGTCCACGAATTAGTGAGCTTCACAGAATATTTCTTTAAAAGCCTAACATTCTCCCATTGGTTCAGAACAGCCACAGATAAGAAGAAATCATGCTAACATTGTCTATTTATAGAATCCTATAAATTCAACAGTGCAGTTCGACACATTCAAAACAAGTTTAGACCGCAATCAATCTTCCAAGACATGATATACCCTTATTAGACCCAACAAGAGGTAGGAATATGAGTAATGGCTAACACTTAAGACTACCCAATAGTTCGGCAAGGTAGAACCATCTTAACGGTATGCCAACGCATCACTACCAAAATTATAAATTGGGTATCCAATCAAAAGACAATATCAAACATCAAAGAATAATATGTACAGTCCAGGAATGGTTTACAATTCCAGCACAATGCCAAGTATAAATGTCATTGAAGAATCAAGACCATTCAAATATATGTAACCAAATTAGGGTAACTATATGTTCCCTTAAAAGTGTATTAAAAGATCAAAAGACCATAATACCTGAACCAACACAATGTTCAGGTTTCTATTCCATTAAGAACATCAAGTAATAAATGGTGAGTATAGTGAAGGATATCAATACCACAACCACAATTATATAATACGCCAGCACTATAAGACTAGACCGAGAGTAGTGAAAAGTATTTGCATACAGTTTGAAATAAGAAGAAATGCTTCCATTTTCCATTAACATCCTATCAACCTTATTTCTGAACAAAATGAAATGTAAGATGCTTAGACAAAGCTCAGAAAGGATGAATCTCAGGTTAGGTTTACAAGAATCTCCAAATACCATTAACATGTGGTCAAAAGAACAAGATTCCACAAGCACCATGCCAAAGTGACTTGAGTTACAGTCAAGTTATCCAAAATGATAACAAACACAAGTCCCAAAATCAATCAAGTTCATAATGAAATACAAACTAAACCCTATATTGCTTTTCCTGCATGCAAGTTTCCATAACAGACCATGTTTTCACAAGGAGAAACATAGAAACCAACTATATATGGTTTATCCATGCATGCAAACTTTTCTACCATCAAAGTTCCACAAGGTAAAATACAAAACAACAAGACATATACAGGTTTACCTAAAGTGCACGCGAAACCTGTTAACAGTCAATGATTTTTCTCAAGAAGAATACAATTCCTAGATCCTATATGGTTATATTCATAGCCTATTTAACTATGGATCAAAACGTATGCTAACAAACCTTGAGAATCTCAGTTACAGTCCTCTTTACTAAACAAGTTTCCCAACTGAAGCTAGTACTTGCATACAAGTTTAATAAGACTGAATTCTTACCAGTTTAAATTCACAAGACATGACTAGTTCACCCCAACAAACATTTCAAACCACTGAAGAAGCAACCAGTGTCACCATTTTTGTTTAAGTATTCATGGTTCCTTTATGAAAAGACAGTGCGAAGAAAACTTTCCACAGAATCATGAACACACAGACGCCAAAAACATAGAATACAAGTTTTCTTACAAACCCATCTATCATTTTACCAGCTAAGCATGAATGCATAGATCTTAATAGAGAAAAGTTGTTTTAATGAAAACACTTAGAAGAAAGCAAGATATTTTAACAGTTAGGGCCTATCATGCCTAATAGTGTCACTCGAAAAATCAAAGAAGACTTCTTAGCTGAGCTCGCTTCTTCCCTTCTTCTCCATGAAATACCAAAACAACAAAATACTTCCTCCACATTGCCTCATATACTCTCCATGAAATAGAAATAGATTTGAAACCACAAAAATAGCCATGCAATATAGTTTAACTACTAGTTCGAAAAACTAGAGTGCAAGTAGAACAAAAATCGAAAGCATGCAAGTGAAACATAGCTCAACCAAAAATCCACTTGGCATACCTACCAAAGTGGTTCGGGCTCATCAAACAAGACAATTAATTGCATTAATTTCCCAATCTCCCACCAATCTTCCTTGCCACCACCTACCAAACTGGTGAGTTCCAAATCAAATAAAACATGAATTTCCATTTCTAGTGATACTAGCCACCTAGGCCTCCGCCATCCAAATTAGCCTCTACCAAAGTCGGCAGTCCATAGGAAATAAATAAACCTTATCACCTTCATAAATGTTTAGAAACCATCACCAATGTACATGCGACCCTTTTAGTTCCAATTCACATCCATTAGTTTAGGATAGGTTAGATTGCTTAGGTTAGATCTTAGGTAGGATTTACATTAGTACCTTAGGATGTAACACTAACCACTAACCTCTAACATAGATCTTTAGCAAATAGGTTAGATAACCCCACAAATGAGTGAACCAAAAATACTATAGTTTAAAGAAACTAGGTTAGATCACCAAATAACTTTGTAGTGTTAGGTTATAGTTTTAATACTTAGCAACCCTTCTAACCCTTTGTATCAAGTTTAGGTTAGCAAAAAAATTATATCAAGTAACATAGCTTAGGTAGGAATACTTTCACCTAGCTTAGGATTCCGGAAGTAAATCCTTAATAGGTTCCTAGATATCTTTCTCCTGTGCTGTGAATAGCTGCATTCCCATCGTTATCAACAATGACCTATCATGGTCAACCTTCAAGGACCCAAGCCAACATCCTACTGAATGGAAGTGCGTTCACACAAAAGTAAAAGAACTTGCAACAACAAAGTTCAGTCCAACGATGTAGCTTTAACTCATGGAATGTCAATTTTACCATTCACTTCACAGAGCATTACTAAAAACATTCCTTGGATCACTGAAATTGATCCAAGGATGAGTCGGACAAAAGACAAGTTTACAACTCTTAAACCAGATTGTAATTTACCTACCAGAACTGAAAAATGGATTTAGAGAAGTCACACCAGTTTGATCATAGGATCTTAAGAGTAGAAAAGACTTATCCATATCAAGCATGATTTCCAAAAATCAGAAGATCATATCCTTATAAGGAAAATCACATATCAACACTTGAATGCAAAGGAGGAAAATAACAACAGTCAAGGGTGTTACATGCTTCCCTCCTAAAAAGAATCATCATCCCGATGATTACCTCTTTTAACAATTTACATCATGGACAGTCAATTCATTCACTTCTCTTATCCTAAGTCTAGTATTTCCAAACCTTATAGTTCCAGAAATCAATAATAAATAACCTTTTATTCAATTCAAGTAAATATCTTCCCAAAACTGGCTTACTTATCATCATTAAAGAATAAATTCATATAATTTTTTAGTCAATAGATTCAATTACTGTTCAAACAGATATGGAAAAGTAGTTTTCATATCCTCTAGATTTTCCCAAGTTACACTCTCCTTGTTAAAATGGTCCCACTGGACCTTACATTGACTTATTTCTCTATTTCTTAGATGTAACTGGTGAGTTTCTAGCACTTGAGTGGGCTTAACCATGATTATTCCTAGGTCTTGGACCTGCAAGGAATTCCAATTTAACACATGTGATAAATCTGAGACTTATTTCTTAAGCAAGGAAATATGGAAAACATCATGCATTCGTGACAAAGTAGGTGGTAGTGCTAAATGATAAGCTACAGGGTTGATTACTTCAACTATTTCAAAAGGTCCCACGTATCGAGGTGATAACTTGGCAGCCTTGCCAAAAGTTATGGAACTCTTTTTGGTTTAACCCAAAGAAAAACTTTTTCTCCAAGTTCAAATTTCCTGTCAACCCACTTTAAGTCAACATAACTCTTTTGCCTATCTGTTGCTTCTTTCAAGCATTCACGAATCATTTTAACTTGTTGTTCCATTTTTGTAAGGATTTCAGGTCCAATTACCTCTCTATCCTCAATGTTATCCCAACTAATAGGGGTTCTACATTTCCTTCCATAAAGCACCTCAAAAGGTGCCATCTTAAGAGAAGCATGATATGTATTATTGTATGCAAATTCAACTAAGGGAAGGTACTCTTCCCATTTGTACTATTGATCCATACAATACATCCGTAACATATCCTCCAAAACCTTATTCACCCTTTCAATCTATCCATCCATTTTCGGATGATACGCAGAACTGAAATTCAATTTAGTGCCAAGATCTGCATTAAGAATTTTCCAAAACCTTGACGTCATTCTAGGGTCTCTATCAGATATGATTAATTCAGGTACTCCATGTAATCTGAAAATTTCATGTATAAATCTTTTAGCCAAAATAGGAGAATCATCCTTTAGATTTCTAGTAATAAAATGAGCTACTTTTGTTAGTTTGTCAACTACTACCAAAATAACATCATGTTTATTTCTTGACATAGGCAACCCTTGTACAAAATCCATGCTTATTACCTACCATTTGTACTGTGGTATGCTATGAGGATATAGCAAACCAGCTGGATGCATATGTTCCACTTTTACTCATTGACATTCTAGACAATGAGCCATGAAATCTATAACATCCTTTTTCATTCCCTTCTAGAAATATTGTTGTTTTATATCAGCAAGCATTTTCGTAATGCCAGGGTGTCTAGAAAAAGGTGAATTGTGAAACTCTATCAACAATTTCTTTCTCAAATCATTAAGTAAAGGTATGTATACTCTGTTTTCATAACGTAAGATTCCTTCATTATCAAAGTGAAAACCTTTATACCTTTCATCTCTTTGGATCTACAACAAGCACTGCTTTTACTTGCTGAAAGTATGAATCAGATTCCATAACACTTTTTACCTCATCCTTAAACTAATTTCTTAGCGTTATAAGAGTAGAAATGTGCTTCCTATGACTTAGAGCTCACCACTCTATTCTCTTTTCCTTTAATATAACTTATGTCAAAATCATACTGAGATAAAAACTCTAACCACCTTCGTTGTCTTGCATTTAGATTTGGCTAAGTAAAAATGTACTTTAGTCCAAGATGATTAGTTTTCAACTCAAATGGTTTACCAAGCAGATAATGCCTCCAAACTTGAAGTGCATGAACTATGGCAGCAAGCTCTAAATCATTTGGAACATAATTCAACTCATGTAACTTAAGTTTTCTACTTTCATAAGCTATGACATGATCATTTTGTAACAAAATACCTTCAAGACCATCCTCAGATGCATCCGTTACAACCGTGAAGTCTCCATTAAGATCAGGTACAGCTAAAATAGGTGCTGAAGTCAACTGACTTTTCAAATTTCTAAATGCAGATTCACATTTATCATCCCAAAAAATTTCTTATCCTTCTTTTGCAATGAAGTTATTGGTGTAGCCACCTTAGAAAAATCCTTAACAAATTTTCTATAATAACATGCAAGGCCATGAAGCTTCTAACTTCATGTACATTCTTGGGTGCAGGCCACTCGATTATAGCCACAATTTTAGAAGGATCCATAGTAATTCCATCTTTACTTATAACATGACCCAAATAGTGAACTTCAGTGTCATATAAAGAACATTTGGACAACTTACCATATAACTATCTTTTTCTCAAAATTTCCAAAACTATTTTTAAGTGTTCATGATGCTCCTCCACATTTTTAGAATATATGAGAATGTCATCCAAGAATACAAGCACAAACTTGTCCAAGTATTCTTGAAAGATATTATTCATTAAGTTCATAAAATCTGCAGGTGCATTCTTTAATCCAAAGGGTAAAACCATGAATTCATAATGTCCATACCTTGTCCTAAAAGCCATTTTATGAATGTCCTCTTCCCTAATTCGTAGTTGGTGATATCCAGAATGGAGGTCTATCTTGGAATATACCGATTCTCCACACATATGATCAAATAGATCATCAATTCTAGGAAGTGGGTATCTATTCTTGATTGTTGCTTTGTTTAACATCTTGTAATCAATGCATAATCTGAGTGTTCCATCCTTCTTTTTCACAAAGATCACTAGTGCTCCCCAAGGTGAAACACTTGGTCTAATCAAACCCTTAGAAAAAATTTCTTGTAACTGAGCCTTAAGCTCTACTAACTCTATGGTAGTCATTCAATAAGGTGCTTTAGAAATAGGTTCAGTACCTAGTTTGATTTCAATCGTGAAGTCAAACTCCCTTTGGGTAGTAGTCCCGGTAATTCTTCCTGAAACACGTCATGGAAGTTTTGTAACAGTGGATAACATTCCAAGAAACCGTTGTTTTCTTCCACAGATTCAGAAATCTTTACTACATATAAGGTACAACCCTTATTCTTGGCCTTTTTAAGTTACATAGCTGACAATTTCCTAACTGAAATTTCTTGTTTTACACCTTGAATCTTTGTTGTTTTCTGCAGATCATCCAAACAACTAATATGTTTTTCAAAATAGTCTACCTTTGCTTTATGCTCTGCTAGCCAATTTACACCTATGACTATATCATAAGATCCCAAAGGTGCTACATAGAGATAAACTTTAGTGGAAAAGCTAGGTAAGTCAAGGACTTCCCCGAAAAGACACATACTAATTGTATGAACATAATTATTACCATAATGTACAATCCATGATTTATCCATTTTTCAGCTTTTCTTTTAAGTTTTAAAGCAATTTTACTAGAAATAAAACATTCAGTTGCTCAAGTATCAAAAATAATAGTTACATGTATGCCAAATAACTTACCAGGAACTTCTATAGGTGTAACTTGCTTTTCAGCTTGCTTGTCAGCTACTGCAACATGTATCTTGTGCTGCTTGATTACGATCATCCTTCTTCAAAGGACACTGATTCACATAATGATCTTTGCCACAGTTATAACAGCCTCCTACCGGTCCCTTTTTGGGCTCATAATTATTTCCAGTCTTGAAGTTATCATTCTAACCTCCATAGGGTTTTCACCTGTTATTATTATTTCTAGGAAAAAAATTCATGTATTACCAACAGTCTTATTCATTGTTGTTTTCTTATTATTTTCTGTTGGAAACTTACTTTTGTTACCAAACTTTTTCCATGGTCCTTTCTTAGGTGTAAGAGAAGATGAAGAAGAGTTTGGAACTTTCTTTCGTACTTCTTCTTTGTGAGAAGAAATAGCCTTTAACTTCTGTTCCTGCCTTATGGCTTTCTCAACAACCCCTTCCATAGTGGTTGGGATGTGAACATCAACCTCTCCCCCAATGATGGGATTCAACCCCATGATGAATTTATGTATCTTGAACTTCTCATCAGTCTAATACTGAGGTACATACTTGAGTAGTTTCGTAAACCATTCCCAATACTCGCCACAGCTTAACTTCCTTGAGCTAAGTTCTAAAATTTAGTCATTTTGTGATCATAATAAAGTTTTGGCAGCCATCGTTTCTAAAATAACCCTTAAATTGATCCCAAGTGATGTTAGTTTCATCAATGTTTAGCTCGGCCTTCCGGTTGTCCCACCATAAAGATGCTTCATGGAAAGCTGATATGCTCCCAAATAGCTTTGGTCTCTTCCGAGAAGTTCCTTATTGCAAATTACTTCTCCATCTCGTTGAGACAGTTCTTAGCCCCATCACCTAATGTGGTGCCATCAAACTTAGGTGGACTTATCCTTTTATATCATTAGTGAGTTTAGCACCAACCTAGCCTTTTTATTTTCTAGCTGGTCAGGCACATTAACATTATTATTATCAACACCCATATTGGGGTTGTCCTTAGAGATGGCTGATTGTTATTACCAGCTTCTTCTTCCTCCTCATTACCCATCACTTGTTGCTTGAGCATAGTTAAATGATCTCTTGTGTCCAACAGGGCTAGTAAGGATCTCATCAAGTTTTTGGGTTATTGTTGCTCCTTCATCAGGTGGAGCATTATTCGCAACGTTTCCTCTTGTCCTAACCATTTTCTATTACAAGAAAATTCAAGTTTTTATCAGATTATGGACACAATAGGTCTAAGAGCTGCAACCTTCAGCTCTGATACCAAGATGTAACATTCCCATTTTAAGACTTTAGAAACAAGGGAATTTTTTTTTTTGCATGATTAATGTTCTTTGTTCTAAATACATAATTTAGAACACACATTTCATAATAACCATTCATATAATAGATTACCATATACAATGACTCGGTGACCGATCTATTCATACCATGACTAATAATCTATTCATGTGTAACATTGAGTTTTGAGTATTCTTTTGAATACTTCGTGTACTTGGTTCTCATACCCTGTTTTGGGTTCTGGAGTGATTTTCCTAAGGAACCTAACTGAATATTTATTACCAATATTCATCGACATCGTGATCCTTAGACTAGGTGACATAGGACAACACAATCAGTAGCTTGCGATACTTTGGACAAAGATTTCTAACATAATGTTCATATTACTTATTCCTTTATGGAATACTCATCAAACCAAAATAGGTCCTTCACCCAAATCCACTGTTATCTAGAATGTCTTATACTAACTTCAGTCAGTCCCCTCGCTCAAGATTTAACTCTAGTCCAGGTTAACAACATAGGTCATGATATGATGTGGCTCACAAAGACTTAGGATAAATTGGCATACTAGGTCAACCTAGGTTAACCTCGAGTGCCAAGGTACCATGAGTCCTAGAGGTCTACTTCATATCCTGACTATGAAGCTAACTAGTCTAGGATGTAAATCTTGATCAAGTTCAAAGGTGTGAAAATCTTGATGATCAATGCAGAAGGGTGTTGCCACATGTTAACTACACTATTGTATCCTCGAGAAGATTTTAATCATCTCGAAGGTATGACCTTGCAGTTGACGTGTGTCAACATCCTATGGAACAACCTCGTAAAGATGTACATACCTCCATGAGTTTACATACGTTAAGTTAAATTTGGGTTATAAGACGACATGTTTCGGCAGTCCATCAACCCCGAGTCCAAAACTCTTTAAGTTCCTTTTACATTTCAGATTCACATAATCTTAAGAACTTTAATTAACTTAAGATTGCTTCCGATTTGATAGATTTGACCTAACAACCCGTTATCCAAAAAAGAACAACAACTTATGTTCCTTTATTCTAATTAACTTATCCAATTAAGGAAGTGTAATGTACCACAAGGTGAAACATATCGACTTATTATAATTAAGTCTTAATGATTAACAATCATATCTTCCTCTTTTCTCTAGATCATTACTAGAGAGGAAGGGTCTTCCTCTTCATAGTTACATTTTAGGGATTAGCCCACCCCATAATGTCCTTTATAATCACATTAATTTTTATTATAGTTTTATTTCACATCACAAGATTTAATGAATTGATAACCCTAAGAAATTTTTGAGCTGGTTTTCTAAAAATTACCTTTCAGAGAGATAATCGGGTTTTCGGGTTTCACAAGCAAGACAACATGTGTTTTGGGTGCTTCATGTCGTGTGTTCCCCGAAACCCGAAACCCACATCAAGTAAGGTAAGTCGGGTTTGCGGACCTTTCGAGCATCGGAACATGCCTTCGTCAAAACATGCTCCATGTCGCATGTCTTCCGATCCCCGAAGCCCGATTTACTCCTTTGTTTCGGGTTTCCGGGCCATCAAACATCATGCTTCATGTCGATTGTTTCCCAACCCGAAACCCGAATTACTCTAAAAACCTTTGTGTCGGGTTTCTAGATATCCCAAGCATGCTGACATGGCATTAATGCCGAGTTGTCGGGTAGTTGGCACGTGTCAACTGAAGTGTATTAAATGTGAATTTTCTTATATATATTCGGATTTCCACGTCATTTTTACCAGACGTACTTTTTACCTCGTGGATTTTCACGCATGCATCTTCGACCCCGAAACCCGAAACTCACCTCTGTGCCCGATTGCATTGCTCATTTTTTATCATTCCTTGTCCTGGTTGAAGGTATTTTTCTTCATTCTTTGTTTGTGGTTTTTGTGGATTAATTGTGTAAGGAATTCTTCCAAGTTTCTTATCAGGGTTGTTTTGGGGTTTTTATCTTTTCCATTTTGGGGGTTGTTTTCTAAAATCGGTTTATGTTTTAGGGTTTTCCCCCTTTGGAATTAGCACTTTGTTTTATTCCCAGAATTTTGTTATAATTAAAAATATGTTTGGGATATAAATGGTGAAGGAAACCCACATGTTTCAACTCAACAATTACCCTATTCCCTCTTCTCGGGTTTCGCAGGGTGCTTTGCAGTGTTCAAAACCGCATAGTATATCGGAAAATCTCAAAGTGTCGGGTTTTCTAAACTCTCCGGCATTCTTCTCAGTGTCAGGTTTTCCGAACTCTCCGGCATTCTCTCAGTGTCGGGTTTTCCAACTCTCGACATCCTCCTCGGTGTCGGGTTTTCCAACTTTTCCGGCATCCTCCTGTGTGTGTGTCCTTTTCGCATCTCCAATGTTCAACATCTCCTGATCTCCGACACTCTCCTCCTTTGAAATTCCTCATGTCGGACCCTGGTCCATCACAAGAAAAGACTGAAAAGTCAGGGAGGATGAAATACAAATTCAGGAAGGTGGAGTCTCCATCCTATATTGACTGTAATTTTGACATCCGAGATACAGAGCTCGGAAACGTGGATATGGAGGATTTCTGGAATAGGGTCAAGAGCTCTTCTCAAACTCCATGGATGAAATCAATAGTCGGCAGTGGCCTACCTCTTGGCAAGCTTTCCCTATGTCCGCTCAGTGCCCCGAGTTCATCTTGGCCTGTGCTTCAAATTATGACTCTGCTTCTCGTTCTGTGAAAAACCAGGCGGGAGAAGTTGTAATCAAATTGGACGGAGGTTACTTCGATGACCTTCTCAAGCTACCTAATTTTGAAGAATATGGAGATATGGATCTCAAGTCAGCCCAAAAATCTTGGGATAATGATCAGGAGGATTGCATCAAGCACGTGAATAAGAAGTTTCTAATCAAAGCCAAACCGGCTGTTTCCAGGTTCCCAAGACTTGTTCCCAGAAGTGATTTCATTCAGGAAATCAACGATATCATTACTCTGTTGAGTCGGGTTTTTGGTTTCCCCGAATCAAATGTTTTCCAAGGATGGATGTACCAGTTCATGATCACTATTAAGAAGAATCAACAGGGAATTGATTGGGGTACTCTTATCAGTAATGAGATAGATTCTCAAATGACAACAGTCCTGTCTACGGGAAAGTTTTACATGTCCTCGTATGTCACCTATGCAGCGGCCGGTATGAGGAACTATCCTGGTTGGACACCAAGGGGAACAAGACAGTGGAACATGTTTATCAGTATTTCCCTCAGCTGACAAGAAAAGGGTCTGAAGACCAATTCAGAAGGGTAAACGATGCCTTCTTTTATGAGAACATCTGCAGGTTAAGTCCCGAACTAAGGAAAACGAGAGTATCTGATGAAGCATGGGCTGAAGTTTCAAAATGGGGTTGTGTCTTCTTATAATTTAAGAAGTTCACATATCTTCAAGTAGTCATGTACCTAGGGGATCCTTTCCATTTGCCCAGATATCTAGGGGACAAACTAATCTTGATGGAGTTGGTCAGGAAATTGTTGGATTTTCACAAGTTCCAACAGAGTAAACACAAGGCCGCTGTATCTTTCCCAATTTCTATTGGAAGGTATACTTGTTCAACGGTGGTGAAAGCCAAGAACGTTGTCCATGAGCTTCAAGATAAATTGAAGAAGCACATGAAGCCCCGAGATGGGTTTGATATTCGAGGAGTCCTCAGGGCGTATGGAACTCTCTACCCGCATGTGCCAAGCATAGAAGACATTTGGATTGATTTACGTGATGAGGTTGTTGTCCGAAGAAAAGATCATAGTAGATTGACACTTGCTGAGATTCAAACACTTGAGCTCGCTAACTTACCAGAAGGTACTAGCGATAATGAAAGTGTTCTGGACCCTTCCTATGATGGACTGAATGAAGATCAATATGTTTTCCCACCTATTGATTGGTCTATCAGTGAAAAAGCCTCCATTACAGATAGGTCAGCCCTGATTCTTGCACGCACCAAAGCATGGCTCACCTCTTGGGGAATGAGTTTTAAAGATGATAATTTTTCAAAGTTGGTTGCTTCAGAGGCGGGGCCCTCCAAAAAGGGAAAAGACAAAAGATCTTCTAAGGGGCCTATAAAGGTCAAGTTTGTCAAGAAGAGAAGAGAACGAGAAATCTCTTCAATTGTTTCTCCAGTTGAAATGGTGAATGTGCCAGAATCACCAACACCACCAGAAATAGGAGAAATTTCTTTGGAAGGAGAAGGAAGCCAGCCTCTGGTTTCACCATTTGTTGACTGCCCAACTGAAGAGACCTTATCTCTTGCATCCCAGGCCTTGGAGTCTGGATCTGCGCTTCCTCCCTCACAACCACTTCTACCTCCTCATTCCCCATCGACTTCTTCAATCATGGCCAGCATTTTCTCTGGACTCTCACCCCTCTCTACTGGTACCAAAGTAATCACCAACACGCCCCCTCCTGTGCCTCTTTTTATTGAATCTGCTGCCACATTGGTAACTGTCCCCACTTCGCCATTAGATCCCTCTCCTCCTGAAAGTATGATACCAACTTCTACAATAGTGGCAACTCCCTCTGACATGCCTCAATGGCTACTCGAGAAAACTCCGAGGAAGAGGAAGGTGATTGTACCCATACCAGCCTTTGATTTTAGCTCACTCAAGGCTTCTACTGCTAAATCAGCCAAGAAACCCAAAATAGTTTCAAGGGTTTTGGTGGACGCTTCAGGGCATAAGTTTGCAGAGATCGCCACTCCTGCGACTGACAAAACCAAAGAGGACATAACAGCCTCTGACTATCAGATAACCAGGGTGGCTCTAGGAGAGGTGACAATGGAAGGAGCACAACAGGATGCATGGGATGCCACAAACGTGTTGTGCCAGAAATTGAAGGAAACAAAAGACAACAGAGATGAGCTTAAAAGAAAGGTGGAGCAGTTGACTGAGGTATTGCTTAAGCTCTCAAAACCCCTTGAATCCATACCATCTTCCTCTATCCCTGTCGGATTTGATTTCTCATCAGTGCCTACAATTGAGAAGATTAATAAAAAAGGAAGGGTGGTCGATGAATGGATCCAAAGGCTGCTCCAACAGGGGAAGGAAGTGATTCAAGACATCGTGGAAGTCTATCAATCTTTGGGGAATATTCAAGAGTGATGGAGAAAAGATGGATGATGATTTCTCCCAAGAAATTGGACATCTTGATTTGACTTTCAAATCTCTCCAGTTGTTAAAGCAAATGCCATCACGCCTCTTGGTAGAAGAAGGCATCATCCCACATGCGGATAAGCATTTCCAGCTGACCAAAGCCATCAGTTCGGGTAAAGATTCTCAACGAAGCCTGTGGTAAATTGAGAGAATCAAGGGATCAATTGATTGATGGAAAAGTGACCTGGAAGAAGAATTGCTGAAAATTTGTGCAAAAGTGTCAGTTGGAAATTTGGGCATCCTATCAGCTGACGATCTTTTCAAACAAGTCCAAGAGTCTGTTCAGCATGAACCAACTCACGGATTTGGTATTGAAATCATCGACAGGTTTGTGAAGATTGAACATTCTTTGGAGGCCTTGAGAAGACTCAGCAAAAGATTGAGGAAACTTCCCGGTAGTGCCAGTGACACTCATGAAACCTGTGAAGTTTTGAGTGATCATTCCACTGCACCTGATGAAAACAAAATGCAAGGCATAATCCGAAAGTTCCAAGAATTTTGGAACAAACAGGCTCAGTTGGAGGAAGGGAAAGATGAGGAAGAAAAAGATGACGATTCAGACTAAGTTTTGATGTTTCATGTCATTTCAATCTTGAAATTGACATGTCTTTTTCATTTCTGTTTCATCACATAGGAAGCAAATTTTGACTTGGTCTCCTGCGTGAGAGTCAAGCAAAATAGGACTCTCGTTAAAAGACTATTTTCTAGGATTCATCCTATTTTCTCTCTACTCTTTTCTATTATAAATTAGGGATGTGTGTACACTCTAAAGGGTCGAGATTTTTGAAATATTGGGAGCTATTGGGAAGAAGAAAAACTTTGTGTTTTCTTTTAATCATTTTGAGGAATAGGAGTTGATATTATTTTGCAAACTTTGTGTTGTGAGATATATCTTTCTTAAGATATTGTTCTTATGTTCATAATCTTAAGCTATTCTTTGTTTAGCATCTTGGTGTTTCTAATCATTTCAGACATTATATTTATGATCTAAAGCTCGTATGATTATTTCGTGCTCTGTGTTTACTCGAAAGAAAATACATTTCTCTCATTTCCTTTCCATTGTGTTTCTTCCATTGTAATAATTCCTACCCTGTCCATTTAGAAAAATGACATCTTCCCAACGTGTGGATATGGATTTCGGATTCTATCCCAACCCCAATGGTTAGATTAGTGTGAATACTTGTATATATTGTTTTTGCTGTGTTTTAGATTAGTAATAAATAGGCAGCCTCACCTGTCTTTGAGGAGGGATTTAATCCCATGTACTGTGGTTGAACCTCATATTTTGGATTGACAAAATATCCAACCAACAATTTTTGGCGACTCCACTGGGGAATACGGATTTATAGTGTAAAGCTTATCCTCTTGGTGTCTGCGACTCCGTATTTGCCTTATTTTCAACAAGATCTCTTTCTCGTTCAAGCTGGCCGAAAGATCTTCACTCGGTCCCGCCGAGCCCGGGGTGAAGTTGATCCACTCTTTGAGTTACTACAAAGGCACAATTTCAGTCTTTCCCCCAACAACATTATTTCCAACCAAACCAGAAGTTCTTCACCTGTTCGAGAGAAATCAGATCCCCATAGAATGAGACGTGTCTACAACTTGTCACGCGTTATTCTTGTCCGACACTCGGATCCCCATACACACTCTTGTCAGAAGGATGGCAGCACAACCTGTGCCTTGGGCGCAGCTATTGGTCCTCTTTCTTTAACTCCACCATTGCACGAGTTACCACATGGATCACGTAAAAACATTCCCAAGTTCAATGGGGATGGGAAGCAACATCCTGATGAACACATTGCATCTTTCTTTGTAGCGTGTGGCATCCTTGGAGTAGCTCACGAAGATGTCTCTGTTCAACTTTTCGTTGAAACATTGCACGGTGCAGCAGCCGAATGGTTTTACCACCTTCCAAATGCATGCATCACAAATTGGGCTACCATGAGGACCAAATTCGAAGCACATTTCAAACCAGCCAAATATTCTCATGCTTTGTTAGCACAACTTACCCATATGAAGAAGGAATCACATGAACCCATGCGGGACTTCGTGGCAAAGTTTAACAAGCTGATCCGAAAGATTCTAAATAGTTGTACCTACTCCAGAAAATCAGAAATGCTTCTTCATTAATGCTCAGCCTCCCGATGTGAGCTTTTTATTAAGAAGGTCGGCTATCCCAGATTTGGCTATCGCTCAGTCAACAACTATTGAAATAGAGGATGATCTCATTTTGGCCGGAAGGATCAGAAAAGATGTACCCAAACCTAAAAATCTAGGTTCTTCCCAAGGTAATACTGATCCTATGATTCAAAAAATGGCTAATGATTTGATTGCTTTAAAAAGCAAATGTCTCAGCAGGTGAGCAATGTTCCGTATCGGGATATCCCTAGATGGAATTTCAATAACAACAATGGTGTGCCTGCAGAGATAGGCCACGGTTAACTCCTGCTCAACCGAGGCTAGCAATCAAAGCTCCTCCTATTAACGTGGTAGTAGAAATAGTCGAAGAAGAGGATGAACCAGAAGAACAAGATTCCCCGAGGCTTTTGAAGCTTCAGGATATGCCGATGAGTCTTATGATGATTCGGCTGGCGACTCCAGCATTGGGTATTTGGAATACGAAGAAGATGAATGTGCACCGGATGGTCAGTCATTTGCTATCTTCACTCGATCCCAATCTCAGAATCCAAGAAAACCTCTTGAAAACCCCAAGGAGAAGAACAAGGAACCTCCCATAGCCATAGTTAAGAGAGGTACTCCTATTTCAGCACAAACTGAAAGAGAAGTCACCAAAAAGGTAACTTCTCCTCATTCTCTTTCTCCTAAGGTCAGTGCCCCAGCTCAAGCTCATGTGATTAGAACTGAGCCTACCATCACCCCTTCTTATACTACTTTTGACATTATCGATCATGCAAAGAGAACCAAAATCCAAATGTCGGAAGTAGAATACCTTCAGTCAAATCCTGAACAGTTCGAAAAACTTGCCAAATTCATTAGAAGTAAAGCCATTGTTCCCCCATCTTCAAAAGGTCTCCTTCCAAATCCTACTCAACCCCACCTCAGAAAAATCTGACCTCTGCTTCTTCTTCAGGAAAGATTGAACCATTTTATTTGTCTTTGCTTATAAATGGGTTTAAACTCAGCAATTGCATCATCGACTCAGGGGCCTCCGACAATGTTATGCCCGCAAAAGTAGCCCATGCCCTTGGGCTTACTCTGACTAAGTCATATGGATGGTGTTACTCCATGGAAACCAAACAAGTTCCCTTGATTGGTCAAATCAAAGATGCACAGTTTGCATTCGTTGCCTTCCCAGAGAAGAGAGTGAAAATGACCATTCTAGTTGCTGACATCCCTGCAGCTTACGGTATCCTCTTGGGTAGAGGTTTTTGTAAAGATGTCGGAGGAGAGATTAATATGGATTGGACTAAGGCCAGGATTCCAGTCAATGGGGTTTATCATGTTCTCCATCCCGAACCTCAGGTGAGGTATTTGGTAACTAAATCAGATGACCCTAAAGCTCAAATTCTTTTCGAAGATGCTAGCTTCGGAAATTATTTCATGACTTCAGAGATACTGGCTGTGGATGTCAAGGAAGAAGATCCTAATGCTATTTGGACCCTCGAATTCGATGGTAGCTTCTCAACCACCGGATCGGGTGCTGGTGTAGTTCTTATATCTCCTAATTCCGAGATTTTCCCATCAGCTTACAAATTGCAGTTTGATAATACTAATAACACGGCTGAATATGAAGCTCTGTTACTAGGATTAGAAATGGCCAGACAGAAGGGAATTCAAATCTCAAGGTTCAAGGGGATGCGGAGCTGATTGTCAACCAGGTCAAGGGAATCTATCAGGTAAAAAATGATCGCTTGAGACATTACAGGAACAAAGTTTGGGATAATATAGAATGCTTTGATGCATTCTCCATTAAGGCAGTTTTGAGAGATTATAACGACAAGGCTGATTCTTTGGCCGTGTCTACATCCCTCCTTCTCCCTCATCCCCAGTTCAAACAAGATACGTACACCATTGAGATTGTGTACCATCCCAGTATCCCAGATAATGCGACTCACTGGCAAGTGTTCAATGACGATCAACAGGTGTTGGCTTTTCTAGAAAAGGCTGACAATTTCAGTGAGCTGTACTTTGAAGGTTCGGAATCAGCTTTCCATGAATCTATCTCAGATCCATATCAAGAGGTTGATGGTGAGTTTATTCAGCTTAAAGGAAACAAGATACCCAAAGGTCTGGTTTCTCTGGAGGGTTTGTTTGACAAGCATGATCGTTTTATTCAAAACAAGAGACAAGTTGAAGGAGCTTCTTCTTCGGAAGTAGATCAAGTCAATCTAGGTTCATCTGATCAACCTCGGATGGTGAATATTGGGAAATGTTGTTCCCCTGAGGAGAAAGAAAAATTCACTTCACTCCTGAAGAGATACATGGATGTGTTAGCCTGGTCTTATGCAGATTTAAAATCCTTCAAGCCCAAAGATGTACAACACAGTATCCCTTTGAAACCTGATGTGAAACCATACAGGCAGAAGCAAAGACATTACAACCCCAAGATCTCAGGGACTATCCTTGCGGAAATCCAGAAAATGTTAGATGCTAGAATTATTTTTCCAATCCATCACTCCACCTGGATTGCTAACATCGTCCCTGTCAGGAAGAAGAATGGCGAAATCTGAATTTGTGTTGACTTCCGGAACCTGAATCAGTCTTCGTTGAAGGACAACTATCCCTTGCCTATCATGGATCAGGTGTTACAAACTGTTACTAGATCAGAAATGCTATCCATGCTCGATGGATTTTCAGGATATAATCAAGTTGAGGTAACTGCGGAGGATCAACACAAGATGGCCTTCACAACCCCATGGGGTACCTTTGCTTACAGGAGGATGCCTTTCGGCTTGATCAACGCCGGAGCCACTTTTCAGAGAGCTATGGACTTGGCATTCAGAGACCTGATGGGAAAAGTCATAGTAGTATATTTGGATGACTTGACCATTTTCTCCAAAAATGGAGTGATCATTATGATCATTTAGAGCAAGTACTTTTGAGATGCAGGCGTCACGGGATTTCATTAAATCCCAAGAAGTCCATGTTCGGAGTGACCGAAGGAAAGTTTCTGGGTCATATCGTGACTAGAGAAGGAACCAAAATCGACCCAGAGAGGGTAAAGGCCATTCAGAGCCTTACCCTACCCACAAGTAAAACTGAGTTCATTCCTTCTTCGGAAAGGTCAATTTCCTAAGAAGGTTTGTACCTGATTTTGCTGATAAAACCAAGGATATCCTTGGGATGATGAAAGGAAAAATTCCATTTTGATGGAGTACTAAAGGGAAGCTTGCATTCGATGAAATCAAAAGGGTAGTTGCTTGCGCTCCTATCCTAGTATGTCCAGACTTCAAAAAGATTTCATCATGTACAGCTACGCCTCTGCTCACACAGTGTCAGCCATCCTGATGCAGGAGAACGGGGAGGGCATTGAAGCTCCCATCACATTTATGAGCTGTCCATTGAAGGAACATGAGTTAAAGATGTCACAAATTGAAAAGCATGCTTATGCAGTGGTACGAGCGGTGAAACATTTCAGGTACTATGTGCTGAACTCCCATACCCTCGTTCTCATTCCCGACACTGCCGTTAAATCCATTTTGACTCAACAAGAGCTGGGGAGCCAACGAGGTACCTGGATAGCTAAAGTTCAGGAGTATGACTTGGACATCAGACCTACCAAGTTGGTACGAGGAAGGGGCCTGTGCCAATTGATCATGGAAAACCATGCTGAAGCAGAATGTGAAAAGACCAAGATACTTCTTCAGAGTTGCCCATGGTGCTTTTCGTGAGTACAACTGATGAATGGTACATGGATATTGCTTTCTTTCTAACTTATGGTGAATGCCCCCGCATTTAAGCCAAAAGGAGAAGAGGATGGTCAAGTTAAGATCTGCAAGATACCTCCTGTGGGATAATGGGATATATAAGAAAGGTATTGATGGTGTATTCCTGCGCTGTGTTGATAAATCACAACAGTTAAAGTTGTTAGAATCCTTCCATAGCCTAGCATGCGGAGGACATTTCTCATCCTCTGTAATAGCTTATAAGATCCTGCGGGCTAGGTACTATTGGCCTACTCTTTTCTCGGGATTCAGCCGAGTGGGTGTCCAAGTGTGAAGCTTGTCAACATTTCGTTGGTCATCCCAAGCTAGCAGCTCTCCCCTTGAAGCCCGTAGTGATTGAAGAACCTTTTCGCCAGTGGGGAATTGACTTCATTGGAACGTTGAATCCTACCTCCAGTGCTGGACATAATTACGTGCTGACTGCTACAGACTATTTTACCAAGTGGGTGGAAGCCGCACCAATCAAGCAAGCAACCTCAGAAGTTGTGTGCAAGTTCCTTAAAGAAAATATAATTGTCAGATTCGGTGTGCCTCACAAGATTGTGGCTGATAATGCCTCCAATTTCTCATCGCATGAGTTGACATAATTTTTCTATGGATTCGGCATCACTCGGCTCACTCATCTGATTATTATCCCCAAGGCAATGGGCAAGCTGAGTCCAGCAACAAGAACCTGGTTACCATAATTAGAAAGCTAGTAGATGAAAACCAGAGGACATGGCACAAAGCATTGTATGATGCGTTGTGGGCTGATCGGATTACCCCAAAGTGAGCTATAGGAATGTCTCCTTTCCAAGTGTTGTATGGGATTGATGCTGAGATTCCTATCTCAGTAGAATTTCCAGCCTTACAGTTGGCCAAAGCAGTCGAAGATGTGACTTTTCAAAATTCTATCGAGAAAAGGGTTATGTACCTAGCTAGGCTAGAGGAGGAACGGAGCAAGGTGGTTGATCACATTGCAGACCATCAAAGAAAAGTAAAGAAAATTTTTGACAAGAAATCAAGGCAACGTCATTTCCAAATTGGAGACCTGGTGTTGCTTTGGGATAAGAGGAGAGAGCAGAAAGGAATGCACGGAAAGTTTGACTCTTTGTGGAAAGGACCTTTTAAGATTCATCAGCTGAGTGGTGAAAATAGTTTCCATCTATCATACCTTGATGGAGAGTTACTCCCTTTTCCTTTCAGTGGTCAACATCTGAAGTTGTTCCATCATTAATGCAAGATGCTCTTTTGCATTGTACATACTTTATTTTATGTCATGTGTTTGCTTTTAGTCTTCTTTCTTTCCTTGTTTTGTTTTTCGGTTTTCTTCTTTTCTGACTCCGTAGCCCAATGGATAAAGCTAGAGATTCTGAGTTCTCTTCCTTTGATATCACAAAGAAAGTCCCCAACTAGAGCCAGTTGTTATCTCATTTTTGAGTTTACGCCAAAAAAATCGAGATAACCCTAAGAAATTTTTGAGCTGGTTTTCTAAAAATTACCTTTCAGAGAGATAATCGGGTTTTCGGGTTTCACAAGCAAGACAACATGTGTTTTGGGTGCTTCATGTCGTGTGTTCCCAAACCCAAAACCCACATCAAGTAAGGTAAGTCGGGTTTGCGGACCTTCCGAGCATCGGAACATGCCTTCGTCAAAACATGCTCCATGTCGCATGTCTTCCGATCCCCAAAGCCCGATTTACTCCTTTGTTTTGGGTTTCCAGGCCATCAAACATCATGCTTCATGTCGATTGTTTCCCAACCCGAAACCCGAATTACTCTAAAAACCTTTGTGTTGGGTTTCTAGATATCCCAAGCATGCTGACATGGCATTAATGCCGAGTTTTCGGGTAGTTGGCACGTGTCAACTGAAGTGTATTAAATGTGAATTTTCTTATATATATTCGGATTTCCACGTCATTTTTACCAGACGTACTTTTTACCTCATGGATTTTCACGCATGCATCTTCGACCCCAAACCCGAAACTCGCCTCTGTGCCCGATTGCATTGCTCATTTTTTATCATTCCTTGTCCTAGTTGAAGGTATTTTTCTTCATTCTTTGTTTGTGGTTTTTGTGGATTAATTGTGTAAGGAATTCTTCCAAGTTTCTTATCAGGGTTGTTTTGGGGTTTTTATCTTTTCCATTTTGGGGGTTGTTTTCTAAAATCAGGTTTATGTTTTAGGGTTTTCCCCTTTGGAATTAGCACTTTGTTTTATTCCCCAGAATGTTGTTATAATTAAAAATATGTTTGGGATATAAATGGTGAAGGAAACCCGCATGTTTCAACTCAACAATTACCCTATTCCCTCTTCTCGGGTTTCACAGGGTGCTTTGTAGTGTTCAAAACCGCAGTATATCGGAAAATCTCGTGTCGGTTTTTTTCAAACTCTCTCGCATCCTCTTCTCGTGTCGGGTTTTCCAAACTCTCTGAATTTTCTCGGTGTGTCGGGTGTTTTCAAACTCTCCGGCATCCTCCTCAGTGTGTCGGGTTTTCCACCTCCCATCCTCCTCGTGTGTGTCGGGTTTTCACAGTGTTCAACATCTCCTGATCTCCGACACTCTCCTCCTTCAAATTCCTCATGTCGACCCTGGTCCATCACAAGAAAAGACTGAAAAGTTAGGGAGGATGAAATACAAATTCAGGAAGGTGGAGTCTCCATCCTATATTGACTGTAATTTTGACATCCGAGATATAGAGCTCGGAAACGTGATATGGAGGATTTCTGGAATAGGGTCAAGAGCTCTTCTCAAACTCCATGGATGAAATCAATAGTCGGCAGTGGCCTACCTCTTGCGGTAGGCTTCCCTATGTCCACTCAGTGCCCCAAGTTCATCTTGGCATGTGCTTCAAATTATGACTCTGCTTCTCGTTCTGTGAAAAACCAGGTGGGAGAAGTCATAATCAAATTGGACGGAGGTTACTTCGATGACCTTCTCAAGCTGCCTAATTTTGAAGAATATGGAGATATGGATCTCAAGTCAGCCCAAAAGCTTGGGATAATGATCAGGAGGATTGCATCAAGCACGTGAATAAGAAGTTTCTAATCAAAGCCAAACCGGTTGTTTCTAGTTCCAAGACTTGTTCCCAGAAGTGATTTCATTCAGGAAATCAATGATATCATTACTCTGTTGAGTCGGGTTTTTGGTTTCCCCGAATCAAATGTTTTCCAAGGATGGATGTACTAGTTCATGATCACTATTAAGAAGAATCAACAGGGAATTGATTGGGGTACTCTTATCAGTAATGAGATAGATTCTCAAATGACAACAGTCCTGTCTACGGGAAAGTTTTATATGTCCTCGTATGTCACCTATGCAGTGGCCGACATGAGGAACTATCCCGGGTTGGACACCAAGGGGAACAAGACAGTGGAACATGTTTATCAGTATTTCCCTCAGCTGACAAGAAAAGGGTCTCAAGACCAATTCAGAAGGGTAAATGATGCCTTCTTTTATGAGAACATCTGCAGGTTAAGTCCCAAACTGAGGAAAACAAGAGTATCTGATGAAGCATGGGCTGAAGTTTCAAAATGGGGTTGTGTCTTCTTGCAATTTAAGAAGTTCACATATCTTCGAGTAGTCATGTACCCAGGGGATCCTTTCCATTTGTCCCAGATATCCAGGGGACAAACTAATCTTGATGGAGTTGGTCAGGCAATTGTTGGATTTTCACAAGTTCCAACAGAGTAAACACAAGGCCGCCGTATCTTTCCCAATTTCTATTGGAAGGTATACTTGTTCAACGGTGGTGAAAGCCAAGAATGTTGTCCATGAGCTTCAAGATAAATTGAAGAAGCACATGAAGCCCGAGATAAGTTTGATATTCGAGGAGTCCTCAGGGCGTATGGAACTCTCTACCCGCATGTGCCAAGCGTAGAAGATGTTTGGATTGATTTACGTGATGAGGTTGTTGTCCGAAGAAAAGATCATAGTAGATTGACACTTGCTGAGATTCAAACACTTGAGCTCACTAACTTACCAGAAGGTACTAGCGATAATGAAAGTGTTCTGGATCCTTCCTATGATGGATTGAATGAAGATCAATATGTTTTCCCACCTATTGATTGGTCTATCAGTGAAAAAGCCTCCATTACAGATAGGTCAGCCCTGATTCTTGCACGCACCAAAGCATGGCTCACCTCTTGGGGAATGAGTTTTAAAGATGATAATTTTTCAAAGTTGGTTGCTTCGCAGAGGCGGGGCCCTCCAAAAAGGGAAAAGACAAAAGATCTTCTAAGGGGCCTATAAAGGTCAAGTTTGTCAAGAAGAGAAGAGAACGAGAAATCTCTTCAATTGTTTCTCCAGTTGAAATGGTGAATGTGCCAGAATCACCAACACCACCAGAAATAGGAGAAATTTCTTTGGAAGGAGAAGGAAGCCAGCCTCTGGTTTCACCATTTGTTGACTGCCCAACTGAAGAGACCTTATCTCTTGCATCCTAGGCCTTGGAGTCTGGATCTGCGCTTCCTCCCTCACAACCACTTCTGCCTCCTCATTCCCCATCGACTTCTTCAATCATGGCCAGCATTTTCTCTGGACTCTCACCCCTCTCTTTGGTACCAAAGTAATCACCAACATGCCCCCTCCTGTGCCTCTTTTTATTGAATCTGCTACCACATTGGTAATTGTCCCCACTTTGCCATTGGATCCCTCTCCTCCTGAAAGTATGATACCAACTTCTACAATAGTGGAAACTCCCTCTAACATGCCTCAATGGCTACTCGAGAAAACTCCAAGGAAGAGGAAGGTGATTTTACCCATACCATCCTTTGATTTTAGCTCACTCAAGGTTTCTACTACTAAATCAGCCAAGAAACCCAAAACAGTTTCAAGGGTTTTGGTGGACGCTTCAGGGCATAAGTTTTTAGAGATCGCCACTCCTGCGATTGACAAAACCAAAGAGGACATAATAGCATCTTACTATCAGATAACTAGGGTGGCTCTAGGAGAGGTGACAATGGAAGGAGCACAACAGGATGCATGGGATGCCACAAACGTGTTGTGCCAGAAATTGAAGGAAACAAAAGACAGTAAAGATGAGCTTAAAAGAAAGGTGGAGCAGTTGACTGAGGTATTGCTTAAGCTCTCAAAACCCCTTGAATCCATATCATCTTCCTCTATCCCTGTCGGATTTGATTTCTCATCAGTGCCTACAATTGAGAAGATTAATAAAAAAGGAAGGGTGGTCGATGAATGGATCCAAAGGCTGCTCCAATAGGGGAAGGAAGTGATTCAAGACATCGTGGAAGTCTATCAATCTTTGGGGAATATTCAGAGTGATGGAGAAAAGATGGATGATGATTTCTCCCAAGAAATTGGACATCTTGATTTGACTTTCGAAGCTCTCCAGGTGTTAAAGCAAATGCCATCACACCTCTTGGTAGAAGAAGGCATCATCCCACATGTGGATAAGCATTTCCAGCTGACCAAAGCCATCAGGTTCAGGGTAAAGATTCTCAACGAAGCCTGTGGTAAATTGAGAGAATCAAGGGATCAATTGATCGATGGCAAAAGTGACCTGGAAGAAGAATTGCTAAAAATTTGTACAAAAGTGTCAGTTGGAAACTCAGGCATCCTATCAGTCGATGACCTTTTCAAACAAATCCAAGAATCTATTCAGCATGAACCAACTCACGGATTTGGTATTGAAATCATCGACAGGTTTGTGAAGATTGAACATTCTTTGGAGGCCTTGAGAAGACTCAGCAAAAGATTGAGGAAACTTCCTCGGTAGTGCTAGTGACACTCATGAAACCTATGAAGTTTTGAGTGATCATTCCACTCGCACTGATGAAAATGAAATGCAAGGCATAATCCGAAAGTTCCAAGAATTTCAGAACAAACAGGCTCAGTTGGAGGAAGGGAAAGATGAGGAAGAAAAAGATGACGATTCAGACTAAGTTTTGATGTTTCATGTCATTTCAATCTTGAAATTGACATGTCTTTTTCATTTCTGTTTCGTCACATAGGAAGCAAATTTTGACTTGGTCTCCTGCGTGAGAGTCAAGCAAAATAGGACTCTCGTTAAAAGACTATTTTCTAGGATTCATCCTATTTTCTCTCTACTCTTTTCTATTATAAATTAGGGATGTGTGTACACTCTAAAGGGTCGAGATTTTTGAAATATTGGGAGCTATTGGGAAGAAGAAAAACTTTGTGTTTTCTTTTAATCATTTTGAGGAATAGGAGTTGATACTATTTTGCAAACTTTGTGTTGTGAGATATATCTTTCTTAAGATATTGTTCTTATGTTCATAATCTTAAACTATTTTTGTTTAGCATCTTATGTTTCTAATCATTTCAGACATTATATTTATGATCTAAATCTCATATGATTATTTCGTGCTCTGTGTTTACTCGAAAGAAAATACATTTCTCTCATTTCCTTTCCATTGTGATTCTTCTATTGTAATAATTCCTGACCCTGTCCATTTAGAAAAATGACATCTTCCCAACGTGTGGATATGGATTTCGGGATTCTATCCCAACCCAATGGTTAGATTAGTGTGAATATTGTATATATTGTTTCTGTTGTGTTTTAGATTAGTAATAAACAGCAGCCTCACCTGTCTTTGAGGAGGATTTAATGAAAGAAATTATTCCATTACCAAAGTACATAATCATCAAAGCAAGACTCGAAACCGGAGTAGGCCATGATTTAAACCATTCCTTTAAAGTAATTCTACTCTAAGACATAACAATATAATATATTTATCAACAGATTCAAATGAAATAAATCCAAGGAGAAGTGATGGATTGGCAATCGTCTATAAGTTACAATTTCATTTGCCAATCTAACTTTAATCTCATTCCACATCACATCAATCAAATGAAAAGTATACAAGATTAATAAATGTTGTTTTCTCATTTCACTAAGAATAGTAATCAAGAGGTTCTACAATGTACTTAACCCAACTGCATTATAGAAGGAGTCTTACCAAAATATGATCCCAAACTCAAATAATTTCCTTCAACGTAATAGAATAGTTTTACCTTCTCACATTCATACAGTTTAAGTTCATTCAGGAGTTCCAAGAAAGGAGAACAATGACCATTCCAAAGAAAGAGAGTACCAAAACTAACTTCCTTTCTAACCCATCTCATTCTAATGCATAAATTTTTACTTTCCGGTAGAGATAATATAACATTCAAGCTCATACAAAGTCCACAAATCAGTGAGCTTCATAGAATATTTATTTATAAGCCTAATATTCTCCCATTAGTTCAAAACAGCCACGATAAGAAGAAATCATGCTAACATTGTCTATTTATAGAATCCTATAAATTCAACAAAGGTGCGAGTCGACACATTTGAAACAAGTTTAGACCGAAATCAATCTTCCAATACATGATATACCCTTATTAGACCCAAGAAGAGGTAGGAATCGAGTAATGGATAACACTTAAGACTACCCAATAGTTTGGCAAGGTAGAACCATCTTAACGGTATGCCAACACATCACTACCAAAATTAAAAATTGGGTATCCAATCAAAAGACAATATCAAACATCAAAGAATAATATATACGGTCTGGGAATGGTTTACAATTCCAGCATAATGCCAAGCATAAATGTCATTTGAAGAATCAAGACCATTCAAATGTATGTAACCAAATTAGGGTAACTATATGTTCCCTTAAAAGTGTATTAAAAGATCAAAAGACCATAATACCTGAACCAACACAATGTTTAGGTTTCTATTCCATTAAGAACATCAAGTAATAAATGGTGAGTACAATGAAGGATATCAATACCACAACCACAATTATATAATACGCCAGCACTGTAAGACTAGACCGAGAGCAGTGAAAAGTATTTGCATACAGTTTGAAATAAGAATAAATGCTTCCATTTTCCATTAACATCCTATCAACCTTATTTCCAAACAAAATGGAATGTAAGATGCTTAGACAAAGCTCAGAAAGGATGACTCTCAGGTCGGGTTTACAAAGAATCTCCAAATACCATTAACGTGGTCAAAAGAACAAGATTCCACAAGCACCATGCCAAAGTGACTTGAGTTACAGTCAAGTTATCCAAAATGATAACAAACACAAGTCCCAAAATCAATCAAGTTTGCAGAATGAAATACAAACTAAACCCTATATTGCTTTTCCTGTGCATGCAAGTTTCCATAACAGACCATGTTTTCGCAAGGAGAAACACAGAAACCAACTATATATGGTTTATCCATGCATGCAAACTTTGCTACCGTCAAAGTTCCACAAGGTAAAATACAAAACAACAAGACATATACAGGTTTACCTAAAGTGCGCGTGAAACGTATTAATAGTCAACAATTTTTCTCAAGAAGAATACAATTCCTAGATCCTATATGGTTATATTGATAGCCTATTTAACTATGGATCAAAACGTATGATAATAAACCCTGAGAATCTTAGTTACAGTCCTCTTTACTAAACAAGTTTCCCAACTAAAGCTAATACTTGCATACAAGTTTAATAAGACTAAATTCTTACCAGTTCGAATTCACAAGACGTAACCAGTTCACCCAACAAAAATTTCAAACCACTGAAGAAGCAACCAGTGTCACCATTTTTGTTTAAGTATTCGTGGTTCCTTTATGAAAATATAGTGTGAAGAAAACTTTCCACATAATCATGAACACACAGACGCCAAAAACACAGAATACAAGTTTTCTTACAAACCCATCTATCATTTTACTAGCTAAGCATGAATGCACAGATATTAATAGAGAAAAGTTTTTTTAATGAAAACACTTAGAAGAAAGCAATATGTTTTAACATTTAGGGCCTATCATGCCTAATAGTTTCACCGAGAAATCGAAGAAGACTTTTTAGCTAAGCTCGCTTCTTCCCTTCTTCTCCACGAAAGACCAAAACAACAAAATACTTCCTCCACAATTCCTCATATACTCTCCATGAAACAAAAAATAAATTTGAAACCACAAAAATAGCCATGCAATATAGTTTAACTACTAGTTTGAAAAACTAGAGTGTAAGTAGATTGAATATCGGAAAGCATGCAAATGAAACATCTCAACCAAAAATCCGTTTGGCATACCTACTAAAGTGGTTCAGCTCATCGAATAAGGAAATTAATTAGATTAATTTCCTGATCTCCCACCCAATATTCCTTGCCACCACTTACCAAACTGGTGAGTTCCAAATCAAATAAAACATGAATTTCCATTTCTAGTGATACTGCCACCTAGGCCTCCACCATCCAAATTAGCATCTGCCATCCAAATTAGCCTTTGCCAAAGTCAGCAGTCCGTAGGAAATAAATAAACCTTATCACCTTCATAAATGTTTAGAAATTGTCGCTAATGTACATGTGACCCTTTTAGTTCCAATTTGCATCCATTAGTTTAGGATAGGTTAGATCTTAGGTAGGATTTACATTAGTGCCTTAGGATGTAACACTAACCAGTAACCTCTAACATAGATCTTTAGAAAATAGGTTAGATAACCCCACGAATAAGTGAACCAAAAATACTATAGTTTAAAGAAACTAGGTTAGATCACCAAATAACTTTGTAGTGTTAGGTTATATTTTTAATACTTAGAACCCTTCTAACCCTTTGTATCAAGTTTAGGTTAGCAAAAAAATTATATCAAGTAACATAGCTTAGGTAGGAATACTTTCACCTATCTTAGGATTCTCGAAGTAAATCCATAATAGGTTCCCTGATACCTTTCTCCCCGTGTTGAGAACAGCTACATTCCCATCGTTATTAGTAATGACATGTCATGGTTGAACTTCAAGGACCAAGCCAACATCCTACTTTGAATGGAAGTGCATTCACACAAAAGTAAAATAACTTGCAACAACAAAGTTCAGTCCAACGTGTATCTTAACTCATGGAATGTCGATTTTACCATTCACTTCATAGAGCATTACTAAAAACATTCCTTGGATCACTGAAATATATCCAAGGATGAGTCGGACAAAAGACAAGTTTACAACTCTTAAACTAGATTGTAATTTACCTACCAGAACTAAAAATGGATTCAGAGAAGTCACACCAGGTTTGATCATAGGATCTTAAGAGCAGAAAATACTTATCCATATCAAGCATGATTTCCAAAAATCTAAAGAGCGTATCCTTATAAGGAAAATCACATATCAACACTTGAATGCAAAGGAGGAAAATAAAAACAGTCAAGGGTGTTACAAGAATAGGGACAAGTCCTTTGACTTGTTTGTTCTGAAGGTTATACTTCTTTTCTTGAGAAATAATAGCATTCATTAATAGCTTCCTATCCTCTTCAGAATGGATTCCACCATCATACTTTTTGATCATAAATCTCTTAAATACTCAAAGTCATTATTTGGAAGCTCAAATGATTGAGCCATATCTATATTAGTATTAACTATAGAAGGGAGGAAAATACCTTATTTGTGACAGCCCAAAAAAAGTCCTCCACAATTTTAGAATATAATAAATCAGTTAAAGTGGCTCCTTGCATTGAATATTTTAGATATTCCATCATGCATATGTCACCAAAACTAGATTCATCAATAACATCATTATCTCCAACAAGTTACTCAAAAGGGGGATGTGGCAACAAACATTTATCACACCACTCAATGATGTGTTCTTCTTCTACTAATGATACCCTTGTTTTCAATGGATCTGGGATTGTTTTATTATCTTTGAAATCTTGTTGTTTATTTCCTAAACCCATAGGCCATTTTCCTCTATCCTCATCTTGGTGATCTCCTTTGGGATGATTCCCAAATATATTTTATCTTGGGGCACGGTGTTGATTTTGAATATTTGATACCAATACCTTATCTTCTCTAGCAAGTTTATATGGAATTTATTTGACTTCTCCAACAAAATATTTAACCACCTCTTCCAAGTATACTACCTTACTTTCCCGAGGTTTCTCTGGATTAATCAACTTGACACCTTCCCTCTTTGAGGCTTCCCATTCTTTAATATTGTTCTCAACTGACCGCCATAGAGAAAGCATGCCTCAGATTTCTAGGAGTTTTTCCCTTTAATAATAAAATGTTTTCTTATCAAAGGCATATGAGTACTTAATCAAGAAAGAATCATCACTAGGCCTTATATTAGTAGGAAATCTAGTCAAAGTTTTATTGAACCTAGTGTTAAATTATTGCACACACTCATTAGGATTATTTTTATATTTTCAAACTCTAATAAAATAAACCTATGGTTAGTATTATCACCATATTGGAGTCTGAATCCATTCTTCATTTCTACCCAAGAATTAATTAAATTCTTAGGTAGAAAGTTGTACCATTCCCTAACATCTTCTTCTAGTGTATGTATGAATAATTTAACATAAAAATATTCATGCTCTACTTAATATTCATCCATTGCATTTTGGAAAAATATGAGATGTTGATCCCAAAGATGGTATTATTCCCTTGGAACCTAGGCAACAAGTTTCTAATCTCATTTGGTACATCATTAGAATAAGACACCATTCAATGGAACATTATTGGTCTATAAGTAGTAACTTCAAAATGATCCGAGAAGAGTTGAAATGGTGGGGAACCTGGAGGTCTCTAGGGTAAATGGGTATGATCCAAAAATGGATATCCTTTAGGGAATCAGTTTCCCAAAATACTATATTCTCATGAGTCAAAAATAAGGGAGATGAGGAATACATGTTTTATTTGCAGATGTTGAACCTTCTTAAAAAAATGATTGAAAATATGCTTGAGAACTACCCGAATCAAAGTCATCGATGTGCTAGAGTAAACCTCTACCAAAGGTGGATCAAATTCAATAGGTTGAACAATCTTCTCCTAACTTTTGAGCACCCATTGATTTCCAAATTTGATTCCTTCTTAAATTTGTACCTTTCAATTCTAGGATCAATCTCTTTGTGGGATCATATTTGAAAAAGGATTTTCATCCTTCCATATTTGCAAAGGGGAGGTTTAATTAGTAGGTTATAAAATATTTACACTAGTATATCCCGATTTTCTTTGAAATATGGATCCGCCACTAAGGTCTTGTACCTTATATGTATAGATTAACTCAGATAGTTCTTGAAAGGATATACTCACAAACTGGGAGGTTAAGATTTACAAACATTTATGAATTTTCAAACGTTTTTGGTTGTCAACTTCTAGTATACTCAAATAAGTATAGGTTTTATGGAAATCCTGTTTATAATGAGAAAATTTTGGACAATACTTTCAGAATGGTTTGTATTTTCCTAATTTTGGAAAATATCTATAAAGGTATATATTTTGAACCCTTCTTGGAGTAAATAATTCCCCGTAAACAGTTTCATTTTGAAGCGTGTTAGGGTAATTCACACTCTGAAATCCAAAATACCTATCAACATACATCAAGAATTCCCAATAATGGCACCAAAAGCATGTTGGTGGGAGGTCTTAAACTCAATTACACTTGACGCCCTTTGAAATCCTCAAAACAACACCATAAGTGTGTTGGTCCTCAATTCTACACCCCTTGTGTCCTAACAACATTCTCTAGGAAGGGGGATGCTTGGATAGTGGTATACTAGGTAATATGTGTCATTTATATCTGGGGAGGGGTCTAAAACTTTCCTTGAGATCAATCCTTAAAGTGATTGAGGGGCACATACAAAGGCAATGGCCTTATCCTATTACTTTTGGTCCTACCTTGAACAAGTTTGAGAGGACATGCAGGGTAACTTGAATGCACATGGGGAGATAGGGTCATTATTCCCCTTGATCTATCAAATGATGAATTAATTTGAGGTAAACATGGCCATGAATACAACAATTCACTCTTATGAGTTTTCATAAAAATGCCGTATATGCTTATTGTACCAAACACATGTTATTATAGATAGCAAAGTTCAGTAACTCATGTATTCTCTTGATAGTAGAATTAAAGCTAAAGTGCAATTTCAATGATATTTAGAGAAAGGGTTGAAAAGGAAAAATGGAAGTTATTATGGGGTGGTATAAATTATGGTAGTTGTAACTTCAAAAAGTAGGATTTATATAATGATTCCTTTTATTAAAGAATTTAACACTTACTAAAGAAACCTCGCTATTCTGAAAGTACATAACACTTGACTAAGTAGTGACATTTTCTCCAAAGGAAGATTTGCAGTCATTGATACTCAACAGATGAAAAGTTCCAAAACAATATCTAAAACAATCAACACAAAATATTGTTCAAATATTCTAATAAATTATTTCCTGCTTCTACTCTAGTGCGCTCAAGATGCACTCAAAGGCTAACAAAAATCACTTTGACAAAATTTCTACAAGTAAGGATTTTATAATTATTTCCAATATTATAGAGTAAATTCTCACACCAAAATATTGAATTAATGACCAACGCATGACCATTAAGGATTTATCTAGTGTACTACAGATAAGTAATAAGCACAAAATTACAACTAAAAAAATAATTCATCAATCAATAATTCAACATACAAAACCCAGAACACATAAATCAAATATCATAATATTTCATTCAGATCTTGAATTTCTTAAGAAGGTAACATAAAGAAAATAATCTCAATGTTTTTCAATGGTTGTACATTGCAACCACCTTGACACAGAAGTTTGGGAAACCGAAATCCATATGTATTTCACAAAAGAAACATGTAGTCTTACAATTGTATCTCTCGACCTTTTCGAAATAGAAAAATTTAACCCCCTTTGATATGAGGACAAGCCCCCATATTTATAAAAATTGGTGTGTTCTTACAATTTGATTCCCCCTCAAAAATAGTAAGTGAATCTCCACCTTGTTCATAAAGAAATATATTTAATCAAAGCAGGAATGTACTTTGTCTAACTGAAAATATATGATTTTTGCTAGTATTTTGGGATTGGTTCCATGCCTTCACTACCACATGTTTGTCTCTAGTTGGTTGTGGGGTTGATATTTTCCTACATGTCTACCACCCTGACCTTTTCCATATTATGTGGATTTGCACGCAGTATCTTACATAACGAAATGCGAGCCAATAAGTAAATTCCACGTACCTTCACCTTCTCGAATTTTCTCTTACTTATACTAGCCACTAGGAAACATGATCCAATGAGAAATCTCCATGCTCCTAAACATTGTGAGACTATTCTTTTATTTGTCTTGACTACGTAAAATTTTATTCAACGAGAAATCTCCACACTCCTTTGCAGGTGTTATACTATTATTTTACTTTTACTAGCCCCAAAAATATGAGCCAATGAGAAAGCTCCATGCACCTTCATAGCGTTATACTATTTGATAACCTTTATCGATAATTATGAAACATGATCCAATGATAAATATCCATGCTTCTCGTAATGCCATTATATTTAATAACCTTGACTGACCATCATGAAACGTGAGCTAATAAGGAAGCTCCACGCTTACTTTGTAATTCACTTTCATTTACAAAAATATTTGAGTGTGAAGCATAAACCAATGAGAAATATCCATGCTACTTTGAAATGTCAACATTGTAGAGTGTAAGGGATAAACCAATGAGAAATATCCATGCACCTTTTCAATTTTTTTAGTGTTAATTTCTCTTTCTTTTTTAACCTTTTATTGGTTACGGGGTTGGGCCTTTGCATCACGAATTCTATCTGGGAAGACTTCATCACTGGATTCATAGAAATTTTTCCACATATCCGCCTTGACCTATCATACCACCTAGACCTAAAGCCTTATGAAACTTGGTTCATTCTAGGACTTGAGGTCCGTTAGAGCCCATATGCTCGCCATGCACTTTGAAATGGTGACGTATGTCCACTTTGTTGGCCATTGATCCGAACGCCCGACTTTTTCTTCCCTCCTTAGACCCAAAATCATATGAATTTGGTACATTCTACATACCTAAAGTCTGTGAAACTTGAATGGCTTAGAGAGGCATAGAATCTTGCCATGTGTCCTCTCCTTTGTGGGAATTTTAATGATTGCATGTTTTTACCTTTGAAAAAGTTGTGAACATATCCTAATCACTTGCAAGACCAAATCTTGTATACTTTGATCAACCACTCCATTAACTAGTCCCCGGGGAATTATTATGGTGTTAGTCCTTCAACATTTCCATTGAATTCTTTCTTTTTTATTTTGAAAAGGCACAAAATTTCTTACAAATTGATAATTATTCTTTACTCAGACTTAATTTTTAAGCAAGGGGAACAATATGAAACACACGAAAAGTTACATCTATAAAGAGTCTAGGAAAAAACAAACTTAATCTAGGGGCCTGGATTGAGCACCAACACCCTAAAACTCCTGGAATCATGGCCAACCACATGGTGAAAAATGAAATACAGTTGGGGCATAGTCTCTTGGCCTTTTATTCAAGTTTTGTTGTTGATTACAACCCCAGCTTGTATTTTTGAAACTATTTGTTATAGTCGTAGTTTGTGAGTATATATATGGCCAATCTAGGTAAAGAGAATTGGAAAGCAATCCAATGGATACTCATTTATTTTAAAGGGACATCTAGCATGTGGTTATGCTATGGAGGTTTGGACATTCAATTATATGGCTATGTTGATTTGGATATGGCTAGATATGTAGATGGTAAAAGGAGCACTACTAGATATATTTTCACATTATGTGGGAAGGCGATTAGTTAGATTTCAAGATTACAGAAGGTTGTGGCTTTGTCTACTATAGAGGAAGAGTAGGTTGTAGCTACAGAGGCTAGAAAGGAGATGAAATGGATGAGTGGGTTCATGAAAGAGTTATGAAAGGAGCGAGATGATTACAAATTGTTCATTGATAGTCAAAGTGAAATTCATTTGGTAAAGAACTTAGCATTTCATTCGAGAATAAAACACATTTAGTTGAGGTATCACTTCATACAATAGGTATTGGAGGATGGGTAGTTGAATATGGAAAATATTCATACGAGTGAGAACCCTGCAGATATGCTAACAAATCCATTAGAAAAGGATAAGTTGGAGCTACACTCAACTTCTATTGGTTTTTGAGTTTGATACTTGAAGAGGAAGAAACAATGCTAAGGAAGGATCCAAGAATGATGTTGTATAGGTATGGTGTAGTAATTAATTTCCAAGTGGGAGATTGTTGAGTTGTGGATCTCAATTACTTCATATTAGCATGCAATATCAAACTTATTGGAAAACACGATAACCAACATCGATATGGAGGGATCGGCATCACCACCTATGACTGGAATTGGTCAGAAAGGAAGAACCGAATCGAGCTTAGGGATAATCAACATCGGTTACCTGTGCGGGAGTGTTTTATTTAACTCTCGGGAATTATATCTAATTTTAGTATTAAAGTAGATCTATTGATTGTAATTGCATGGCTAAGTGCCCTAAGTTTTTATATGCCTATATAAGCATGAAAGCTAGGGTTTAGAAGTAAGAATTAAGAAGAACTTGCAAAAATTGATGATTATTGTGAGAATAATTGTGAGAGAGAGAATTCTTGGAGAAGAAGAAAAATCTTGAGGGAAAAAAAGTATTGTACATATGAGAGGTGTAGAAGATTATATATCTTGTCAAAGCTTTGGATAATAGATTGGATTTTTCTTGAGTGATGTAGCCCACACTAGGTGAACCACGTTAAATCTGGTGTTGATTTATATCTCTTGTTTTGTATATTTCTTCTGGTAGAATATCTACTTTTATTTACATGTATACTTAGATTTGATATATTATATGTACAACCAGTGTGCTAACCCCAAAACTGGTATCATAGATTTTTTTGAGGTTTTTTTGTGTTCATAGATTTACTTATAGAGGGTTTTCTTGATTGAGTGGGAGCTACAACAATGACAAGAAAAAAAAATACAAGGTAGAAAAGTTTGACGACCGAAATTATCAATTATGGAAGATGTAGATTGAGAATTATATGTATTAAAGAGATTTGTATTTACCGTTGGATGGGAAGTATAGACCTATGAAGATGACTGATGAAGAATGGAAGATTCTTGATAGAAAGGATTTGGGATATATAATATTGATTCTGTAGCATTTGTGGCTTCCAATATTACGAGAAGAGACTTCTACGGTAGGGTTAATGAAATCTCTCGTTAATTTAAATGAAAAATATAGTGCTTCAAATAAATTTTATTCGATGAAGAAACTATTTAGTTCTAAGATGCATGAAGGTGGATCTATATCTAGTAATTTGAATGATTTCCGATATATTGTAAATTAGTTAAAATCGGTTAATATACCATTTTATGATGAAGTGAAAGCACTCTTATTATTATGTTCTTTTCCTGATAGTTGGGATAACTTGGTAATGGATGTTAGTAATACAACATCTACTAATAATATTTTGAAGTTTGATGATATGTTTAGTATAATCTTGAATGAATAAATTCACATGAAGAGTACTTTTGAATCATCATCTGGGAATGCTTTGAATGTAGAAAGAAAGGACATGCAGAAGGAGAGATCCAAGAGTAAGAGTAATGGGAAATCAAAGTCAAGGGATAGTAGATCTAAATCTAGAGGAAAGGGAATTACTTGTTGGAAATGTTGAAAGAAAGGACATGTAAAGAAATATTTTTGGTCAAAGGATAAAGATAACCAATAACCAGAAAAAGGTAAAGAAGCAAATATTGTTGTAGCAGAGGTAATGCAAGATGCTCTTATTATTTATTTAGATAATAGAATTGAATCATGAGTTTTAGATTCAGGAGCTTCTTTCCATGCAACCCCTAACAAGGGTTATTTCAAAAATTATGTCCAGGAAAATTTTGGGCATGTTTATTTGGGTGATGATGAACCTTGCAGTATTACTGGTAAAGGGGAAGTTCATCTAAAATTACAGAATAGAAGTACATGGGTATTAAAAGATGTGAGGCATGTGTCAAGCCTCAGGAGGAATCTTATTTCTATAGGGCACCTAGGTGAATCTGGTTGTAAGGTTAATTTTACAGAGACTTGGAAAGTCACAAAGGGTGATTTTATTGTGGTAAGAGGTAAGAAGGTAGGAACATTATATTTATATACTTGTATTACTAATTCCTTTTCTACATTATCTACTTTAGATTCAAATGCATGCATGTGGCATAATTGGTTGGGCCATATGAGTCAAAAAGGAATGCAGATCTTAAAGGATAAGGGTAAGTTATCAGATTTGAAAGATCTAGATCTTGATTTATGTGAGCATTGTGTCTTTATAAATCAAAAGAGAGTGTGATTTCTCAAAGTTGGGGCAACTAAGAAGGAGCAGAAATTGGAGCTTGTACATTCAGATGTGTGGGGACCAACTCAAGTAGCTTCTCATGGTGGATCCCAGTATTATGTTACTTTCATTGATGATGTTATAAGAAATGTATGGGTTTATTTTATTAAACATAAATCTGATGTTTTTGATACTTTTAAAATATGGAAAGATCTTTTTGAGAATGAATCAAATTCTAAGTTAAAGTTCCTTAGATCTAACAATGGTGGTGAATACTATAGCAAAGCTTTCAATGATTATTTTTCAATGAATGGGATACATAGATAAATAATGGTTCCAATAACACCACATGAGAATGGTGTTGTAGATAGAATGAAAATGACAATCATGAAATGTGCTAGAAGTATGAGGATACATTATGAATTTCCCTTGCATTTTTGGGCGTAAGCGTTGATACATCAGTTTATTTGATTAATTATGGGCCTTCAAGTTCACTAGATGGAAGAATACCAAAGGAAGCTTAGACCGGAAAAGAGTTAGATCTTTATTTTCTTAAAGTTATGGTTCAAAAGCTTTTGTGCAGATTGATAAGGAAAATAGGAAAAAGTTTGATGCAAAATCCAAGAGATGCACTTTCATTGGTTATGGATTTGGTGATTTCAGATTCCATTTTTGGGATTTAGAGAATTATAAAATTATTAGGAGTCATGATATTAAATGGAATGAAAAGAGAATGTACAGGGATCAAATTTTTATACCCAAGGATGAACCAGTTGAGAATTTTGTGAATGAAAATGAACTCTCATATTTAAAAGTAATATCGATAAGGTTACATAGTAACCAAAGATGTTCGATTGACCCCTAACCAACATCACCAATAGAATTGGTATCAATTATAGAAGAGAAGAACTAACATTGATTAGTAGGACCGACGTCGGTTATAGGTGATCGGTGTCACTCACTAATAGATTTAGATACAAATGTCCAAGAGGTCCAGAATGAGCCTCCAGTACCCCAAACTCATGTGAGAAGGTCATAAAGGGTAAGTAAACCTCTAGAAATATTTACACCTTCTCTATTTTATTTATTATTGACTAATAATGGTGAACCAGAAATTTTTGAAGAAGTAATGTAGGATAAGACCCACATCTAGTGGGAGCATGGAATGGATGAGGAGATGGAATCCTTGGAACAAAACCAGACTTGGGATTTGGTTAAGTTATCAGCATGTAAGAGGACATTGCAGAAAAAGTGGGTTTACAGGATCAAGGAAGAAGAGGGTAGACATAAAAGGTACAAGGCAAGGCTTGTAGTAAAGGGATTTACACAGAAAGTAGGTATTAAATTTAGTGAAATATTTTCTCCTGTTATAAAGATGACTTTTATTTGTACTTTATTGATTTTAGTTTCATGAGAGGATTTGAATTTAGAGAAACTAGATGTGAAGACGGCTTTCCTTCATGGTGATTTGGATGAAGAGATTTATATGCAACAATGCTACTTGGGGTATGAAGTCAAGGGTAAGGATAAGTTAGCGTGTAAGTTGAAAAAGAGCCTATATGGGCTCAAACAAGCTCCAAGATAATGGTACATGAGGTTTGATAGTTTTATGCATGAGCATAGTTACTTGAGATGTAAATCGACCATTGTGTTTATTTCAAGAAGCTTGAAAATGGGAGCTATATTATTTTGTTACTATATGTGGATGATATGCTTATTACAGGATCTAGTATGTAGGACATTGGTGAGCTTAAGGAAAGCTAGCTCACACATTTTCTATGAAGGATTTAGGAGCTGAAAAAGAATCCTTGGCATGAAAATACACAGAGACAGAAAGAACAAGAAATTGTATTTGTCTCAGGAGAATTATATCTACAGGGTGTTAGAAAGGTTCAAGATGTAGAATGCAAAACTTGTTAGTACACCTATGGCTGGAAACTTCAAATTGAGTAAAGATCAGTGTCCATCATCATATGCGGAGGTCAAATACATGACATGAGTGTCATATGCTTCAGCATTTGGTAGTCTCATGTATGTTATGGTTTGTACAAGACCATACATTGCACAGAAGTGGGAGTTGTGAGTAGATATATGGCTAATCCAAGTAAAGAGAATTAGAAAGCAATCCAATAGATACTCAGGTATTTGAAAGGGACATCTAGCATGTGGTTGTGCTTTGGAGGTTCGGATATGGATGGAGATATAAATGGTATAAGGATCACTACAGGGATATATTTTCACCGTAGGTGGGATGACAATTAGCTGGATTTCAAGATTGTAGAAGGTTGTGGATTTTTCTACTATAGAGGAATAGTATGTTGTAGCTATAGAGGCTAGCAAGGAGATGATATGGATGAGTAGGTTCATGAAAGAGTTGGGAAAAGAGTGAGATGATTGCAAACTATTCAAAGGATGTATCAGTGTAATTCATTTGGAAAATAACTCAGCGTTTCATTCGAGAACGAAACATGTTCGGCCTCATGTATCACTTTATACGACGGTATTGGAGGATGGGAAATTGAATCTAGAAAAGATTCATATGAGTGAGAACCCCGTAGATATGCTAAGACACCATTAGTAAAGGAGAAGTTGGAGCTACACTCCACTTATGTTAGTCTTTGAGTTTGAGACTTGAAGATAAATAAACAAAGCTACGATAATTAATCTCCAAGTGGCGATTGTTGAGTTGTGGAGCTCAATTACTTTGGATTAACATGTAATATGAAACTTTTTAGAAAACACAATAATTGACATCGGTTATGGAGGGACCAGCATCAGTCACCTATGACTGGCATTGGTTAGGAAAGGAGGAACCAACATCGGTTAGGGATAACCGGCATCGGTTACCTATGCGGGAGTGTTTTATTTAACTCTTAGGAATTAGATCTATTTTTAGTATTAAAGCAGATATATTGATTGTAATTGCATGGCTAAGTTCCCTAAGTTTGTATATGCCTATATAAGCATGAAAGCTAGGGTTTAGAAGTAAGAATTAAGAAGAACTTGCAAAATTTTATGATTATTGTGAGAATAATTGTGAGAGAGAGAATTCTTGGAGAAGAAGCAAAAATCTTGAGTGAAAGAAAGTATTGTACATCTGAGAGGTGTGGAAGATTGTAAATCTTCATTATATATCTTGTCAAAGCTTTGGATAATATATTTTCTTGTTTCTTGGTGGATGTAGCCCACACTGGGTGAACCACATTAAATCTGGTGTTTATTTATATCTCTTATTTTGTATATTTCTTCTGGTAGAATATCTGCTTTTATTTGCATGTATGTTTAGATCTGATATATTATCTATTTAATCAAAAAGTGCTAACCCCAATAGTTAGGTTAACTTACGAGGAATGGAGAACTTTACGCCATATCTAGATGAAATGGGTAGAAATTTTTTTGTTCTTGTCTAATATATAGAAAATCCCTAATCCCTATACACAACAACTTGTTCATGTCAAATGCTCGATGAATTCAGAAACAAGTTGTTTAAAGAAATGTATGGAATCTTCCGAATTCTATAGTACCATTGAGGAAAATCCCTTTAAGATTCTTAGGAAATATTTTAGCCATTGCAACATCCCAAGGAATAAATTCCCTAATGGTAGTAGCGTAGGCCTTGATATGAGCATTTGTATCTCTTTCTCCCTTAAACTTAGGAAGATCGGAAATGGGCATGGAAGCATGACACAATGTATGGTAAATTCAAGGGCTTCTTTTAAATACTCAATGCATAAGTTCTCATTACGTAAGATTCCACCATTGAAGCTCCTTGATGAGGAGGTGGAGGAGGAGTTAGATAGGCTGCATTGTAGGCATTGGCTGGAACGTATGAAGCTCCTTGATACGGCATATAAGGAGTAGGGAAAGTGTATGTGTGCATCTGGGAGGACTTTGAGTACATATGTAGATAAGGAGGAATGACATAAGGATATAGGCTAGTAGATTTGAAACCAAGGAATGTTGCATTACTCAAGGAATGTAATTTGAGAGCACACTTCCATGCATCCCTTGCGTAGGATAAGCATGAGATGGATGAGGACCCATCCCTAGTGAATTAGATCATGTGAGAAGATCACCTAGATTAGATTAGACTAGATAACCTTGCTACATGGTATATTAAATTGGTTATGCATTGGTATGGGTGTATCCCTTATTTTCAATAGGATACCCCTTATTCTTCCCTATTGCATAAGTAGTTGGTGAAGGTTGCAAACTCTCTAGTTTTCTAATTCTCCCAACTGAGGTAGAAATAAAATCATGGGGAAAGGATTGAGCCTCTTGTTTGGGTTCCTACTATGTAGGTTTTGGTTGGGAGGACATGTGATACCCCCTTATATATTGTTTGGTGTCATCATTCTTGTTTTCCTTGAAAATAGGATTTTCAAGGTTTGTGGGTGATATATTGTTGTTGAACATTTCAGAGGTATGAATCTTCATCCTACCCAAGAACTCATCTATCTTGTGAATAGGATTAGTAATTCATGTAAAAATTTCATCTTTTGTTGATTACATGCTAATGTGAGGTCTTGAAAAGACTCTAGGGTAAGTATTTTTCCACTCATAAAAACCATGTTGTTTGAATTGGGTTGAATGTATTACATGTTTAAGGGTTGATCAACCTCCTCTATTCTCACATGACTAGTGGGGTTTGAGACATAGCTAGGGAGGCTTGCATGTTGTTTGTGTAATTTTCAACCCATCCAAAAAGGGAAGGGGATTATTGTGGTTGAACATTGGTGTAATATCTATCAAATCCAAATGGCCCACCAAACTCTCTACTAGAAATATTTTGGGAGGTATAAAATACCCACCAAAATAGGGGAAGAAATGGAAAGGTAAGGTAATAACAATGAAAGCAAAGGATATTATAAGGTTGCATATTCATTTCACATTGGGCTCACCAATTTTTATGCCTGAGAATAAACACATGATTCATAGACATGCGCGACCTCCCGAGGTCGTGTTGGGATCGATAGAATGCACAAGATTATGGGAATATTGATGTGCAACTATAGGATAATTAGGGACTAAGATTGGGTAGTGTGAGTTCCTAGTAGTTGAGTTGGACAAAGGGGAATTAGAGGATATGTATAGGTAGTGTAATTTCCCTATTGTTTGATTGTTTGGTTTAATTGAATGTTAAACTACGTTGATTTTTTTTTTTAAATAACTATGAAAAGTAAATCTAGCTTAAATAAAAGACAAATGTGTTTTAATCTTTTAATTAGCTACATTCATTCCCAATTAATTATCCAAAATGAAATAAACAATCTAATCTATTTTTTTGAAAGGAAATGAACTAAAATAAACTAACATCTACCTTTCACTAATTAATTAAAATAAAGTCAATCTACAGACACATACAATTGCTTCTAAATTAAATAAAATCTACTTCTACACTAAAATAAAATAAATAGGGAATAGTTGGATGTGGTTATTCCTCTGTTGTTGAATGTGAAGCTTAATCTAATTAACCATAGATCTTTTCCAATTTATAATTGTGGATTCTACTATTTCTTCTAATGCCTCACCTCAAAATCACGGGAAGAAATGAAGCTTCTCAAGCAATATCTTCTTCCCCTAAGACTTCCTTGGTGAAACAATGGATTACACAAAAACTAACTTATTAAGAAATGCAACAAGAGGCATAGACACATAAGCTTCCTCAAGCTTCTTTCCCTTGCATATCCATAGGGATAAGAAAGGAGGAAGTTTTCAATGGAAGCTTTGTTTGTGTGCACGTTTAAATATAATCAATAAATAAATGGAAGGTACATGTGTTTTTAATGAAGAAATGAAGAAATTATGCATATGACCTTCCTTTAAATCCTTTCCCATGAAAATCCATAGGGATAAGATGAGAAGGAAATATCAACAGAAGCTACTTATAGGAAATGAATACTTTGTAAATTCTACTTCTTTAAAACAACTATTTAGTTAACAAGAAATGTAAATTCTAGATTAAAAAAACCCTTTGAAGAGATTGAATTACACCCCCAACCTGGAAATGTAGAGTTTTGACAATATCGAGATGTATTTTTACTTTTATTTATCCCCACATCTTCTTCTCTAGAGATGATTCCAATTGGTCTAGGGATTTGTACAAGTTATGGAAGAAAATCAAATATCTAGAAGAGTGTTGGAGTAGACAGGTTGCAAGTTGACTAGTATAAAATGCAAGTAGAAGAGAAACAAAGTAAAGGTTGATTTGTTTGTGTACTTTTTAGTAGGATTTCAACAGTAACAATGTAATCAAAATCAAGAATCTCCAACCAATGCTTCGGGAAAAATCTTGGTTTTATATAAAAATGGCAAGGAAATGGTCCAACACACTTGGTAATCAAGAAGTGCCTAATCTTCTTAATAAGGGGCAATCAACACTCTAATAATAGTAAGTTACATAAGAGGAATTTTATACGCATTTAACAATCCCAAAATTAGGAGAATTGATCAAGAAACGTGTAAGAAAGGAACCGAGAACCTCGTGCAACATACATACAAAATTAGGAGTTTAAGTCTTGGGTTAAAGCATATGAAACTTCCAGGTCTACACAAACCAGCAAGCTTATGTAACTACCACGGTGGTTGTGTAACCGCCACTCTAGGAAGATCGGAAGTTACGTAACTTAAAGGGAAAAAGCTAAGGAAAACCAAAGAAAATTGTTTGCAAAAGTAAGTAAATCTAAGGAAATGAGAAGTAAGGAGGAATAAGTCACATAGGCATGTTATAAACAAGGGAATGGGACACGGACATCATTATTTATTCTAAAAATGAAATTTATCATCATTGGGGATTTTTACCATTCTCAAAATGTAGCACCGCAATTTTGGGTGCGTCTAACCACACAATTAAAAAAATTATTTTTATCTCAAAGTGTATGACACTCAAAGTGAAAATTGGTGTACTGATTGTGAGGTAGAGGGACATATGAATAATATTTGTCTATGTAAGAATATGCATGCTCTATTAGTGACTTGTGATATTTTCCACAAGTACCATGATGTTAGATATTGTCCACTTATCCAAAGATACTACATTGAATAATGTGTCACTCTACTGCAAGATTTGTGACATGCATATGCATGATACAACTCATTATCATTTGATTGATCACATCCATGAAGCTTGTGAAACATAGCTATGTCGAGACTACCACAGAGAGTAGTTCAAAAGCAAGTGAAGGGAAGAATAATTGATCTGGAAATAATGGAAATGGGGGTTTCGGGGTAGAATATTGAGGTAGAGTTCAAGGTGTTCATGGAGTCGGGTTTAGTCGAGGTACTTGCTATACTTATGGGTCACCCGATCATTAATAGCATGAATGCCCCAGAACATGACTTGTACATACTGTGGAAAAGGGAACAAGGTAAAATACTGCCAAGATTTATATGCTCACATATGTAAGATAAAAAAAGATAGGTGCAGCGATGATACAAATGAATCATTCCAAGAAAGGGCAAATGGAAGCTAAAGGAATTAGTAGTTGCAAAGAAGGAACCTTTATTGGTTATCACATGCACATAACTATCATGCCCATGAGAGGAGGGGAAAAATAAACCACTCATTATATATGAGGAAGTTAGAATAAATAATAAGTATCTTGATGTTGGATAATAGAAGGAAGTATTCCAAGAAACCATGAGTCTAATAAGAGATTTATAGGGGAGATATAGTGCTTACAAGAGAAATTATAGGATAGGGAGAATGTGAGACATACAGAGGTACCTAACAAGGACATGGATGAACTCGTGAAGTGTGTCAAATGCTTAGACAAGAAAACATCATACCCCTATTAGGTGAGGGGTTACACAAGAAGGTTCTACGCATGGAAAAGGATAGGGAAATACAAATATTACATGTAACCATGCCACAACAATACCATGAATATGACAAGGATATCACCCTAGATACATTTATTGATGATTGGCTGGTAAGAAACATCCTAATTAAAATTGGCATAGAGGTCAACATTCTTACCCTGGATGCATGGAATAGGATGGGGAGGCCACCACTACAACCTTCTTCTAGTGTGTTGTATATGGAAAATAAGACTAGGGTAATGCCCATTGGATTTTTGAAGGGTGCAAACATCACTATACAGGGGGAAAATTCAAGGGTGATTTTGAGGTTTTGGAGTTGGCAGAGGTAGATAGCTTGCTTGAATTACTCAATCATACATAATGTTATGCATACAATGCATAGTTGTGCTTTAATAAGTATTATATTAGTTTTGAGAATGAGGATGAGCATGTAGTGATTCCTATGGATAGTACAAGGATTGTGCCTTACACAGATCCCATTGGTAATGAATATCTAAATCATATCTATAAGTAGAATGTGTGTGATACAAAGTGTATTGAGTCAATAAAGGAGGGAGTGCTAAAATGAGGAGACATTCATTCGATCAATGACACTACAATCATTACATCCGTAACTTGTCCCATGGAATGTATGAAATGTTTGGTCACAATTTTCATGCATGCATAACAAGGGTGATCGTAACATAGACATTTGGGTAGTTGGGAAGAAGTGTGCTACCAAGTTATATTGGAGAAGAAAATCATAAATTATTTTTACATGCCATAGAGGAGGAGCTATTTACGCCTAATGAGTTTCCACATATGGCTTAGTTAAGGATCATTTTGACTATTTGTGACTAATTTTCAAATGATATAGGTAGCTCAAGATATCCCTCAACATCAACAAGTACATATTTGTTATATCATTTGACACCTTATTCGGACATATAATATGTAAAGAGGGTCTTCTAGTTGATCCAATGAAGATAGTAGTTATACTAGGATTATAAGAGCCAACTAACCAAAGTGAAGTATGAGTATTTCTTGGGTATACATGATATTACAAGAAATTCATCAAGGGATATGCTAGGATAGTTGTGTCACTTGAAGAAATGTTGAAGGCCAAAGGGAAATTTAACTACTACGCCTATCCTTCTCTTCCCTTCAAGGAATTTTTATTTTCATGTTAATGTGGATACATCAGAATTGTAATTAGAGTTATGATAACCCAATCTAGAGATGGGAATATTGATCATCCTGATTTATTTTTCTAAGTAGGAAGCTAACATTGGTGAAACAAAATTATACAACTACTAAGTGTGAGGATTTATCTATGGTATACATGCTTCATAATTATAGGTAATATCTTCTTGAAAATCCTTTCATATTTTATACTAATCATATAGATCTCAAGTATTTTATCAATAAGCCATTATTGCAAGGTTACATATGTAGATGGATTCTCTTATTCCAGGAATTTGAATTTTCAATAATAGTGAAGCCAAGTAAGAGTAATCTTGGACACGACCATATTTTATGTATCAATTCTAGTGAGGATGCACAAAGTATAGAAGATACAATGTTGGATTCTTAATTATTTAGGTTATAGTGCATGCTAACAGATTTAGAGGATATAGTCATTTTTTTCTTACAGGTATCACACCTAAAGGGATGAATATTATAGATAATAAATAGCTAGTTATATGTATGGCACCTTACCGGTTGGTGGGAGACTTTACACACCCAATTTTGCACATGCTACATTGACAAAAATGGTTAAAAGTCCCCTATGATGATTATTTTCTTTTCCAAAAAAAATCAAGTCTCATTTCCTCTTTGTGATGTATATTTTTAGCCTAGAATTCTTCTTTTAACCTTTTCCATGCTTTTCTTTCTTTCATTTATCTCTTTCAGTAACTTTTCCCTACATTTTTTACCTTAAGTTATGGAAATGTCATGGTGTTGGTAGTTACACAACCGTCAACCTGCCCTTTGTGGTGGTTGCACAACTACCCCTATTCGTAGACCAATGGTTGCATGTGGTTTTCCATAACCTCTTTTGGTGTGTTTTGAATGCGTTTCATTTTTTCAAACATTATTTTAGCACATGTTTCTTATTCAAATATATTCTTAGGATTATTACATACGTACCAACTTCATCTTCTTCCCTTTATGAATAATTACAGTTAACTTCCCCTCCTTATTGTGATGTGGGATACTTTGGCTTCCAAATTACTTAAATCATTTCCCCACAATTTTTTTATAATAACTAGGATTCTTCCCGAAGAATTGGTTGGATATTGTTTTTTTATTTTCACCATTATGTTGTTGTGATCTTGCTAGAAATTACACAACCAAGCATTGTTCTCTTATGTTGTTCTTATTCTTCCTACATTTCTACCACACTACCAGTAAGCCACCATTTCTCCAGCACCTTGTTCTTTGCATCCTTTGCATTCCCAGCACAACTAATTGGACTCAGTGAACATTGAAGTTGGAAAATAAACTGAGGGGACACAAGAGTAAACCACAACCAAATTTTCCATAGAACTGAAAATTCTAGGTTAGGGATGTACTTGGATTTCCTGAAGCTTTCTTGAATTCTTTATTTAATTTGTATGCACATTATTGACTAGAGTATTAAATCATTTCAATTCAAATCATTGCAATAGTTAAATAATTATTGTAGCTTTCATTTTGTTTGCACAAAGCTTCTAGTGATAGATTGATTCTTTTCCTACCCCTATGGGTTTGCAAGGGAAGTTTGTCTAGAGGAAATATTATGCATCTATTTAGAATCAATTGCAATATCATTTCAATTTGTAAAGCTTCCAATGAATCCTTATTTACTTCTACCAAGGAATTTGCAAGGGAAGAAAATATTCTGAGAAGCTTTGATTTCTTCCCATCCCTCTGAGGTGGAATAAAGGATTTACATCCACAACTACATTTTGAAAAATATTTTTTTATTATAATAGGCTAGATTCATTCAACACAAATAGATAATCACATCTGGTTATTTATTTGTTTAGGTTAAATTGTAGAAGCAATCATATTTCTTCACTTCTTTTGTTTCTTCTGTTATTTTCCAAAAATACAAAATACAAAAAGTTTTGTTTAATTTAGATTAGATTGTTGTTTATTGTTTCATTTCTTCTATATAATTGAAAAATAACAAAAACATAGATTAGATTTCCTTTATTTAATTAGTTTTATTTCTTGCATTAGATTAATTGAATACACATACCGCATGACCATTTCGGGTCCTAGAGAGCCCAAAGATTACATTTTTGAACCAATAGTGCCTCAACAAAACTTGTTAGTGGAATTCTTAAACATCGACCAATTCCTTTGAATTTATATCTTTTGAACCACTTCGAATTACTCATTACCACTAAAAAATTAAGGGATTTGAATGCCGAAGAGGATAGATATTTTGATTTTTAGGAAAATCATCCTAGCCATAGGTTACTTTGATCACTTTCCATGTATTTCCCCATTCACCATAGTTATCCACTCACACATCCCATATGACCATTCAAGGGCCATAAAACCGAGAGATGAATTGTACGATCCTCGCATCCTATATCCGAACGTAACTTACTTAGAGACAAATGTTGACATGAGTCTTAGGATCTTGGTTTTCTGGTCCTCGCCACTTCCACCTATCATCATATCACATTTAAACATCCTTTAAAAAGTAGCCAAAAAGTATATGACTTTAGTGGAACTATCTCGGGTGAAATTAGTGCTCATAGACCACTCACTTATCCTATCCATACATGTCCTATAGCATTTCCATGACCTTATCTGTAAATTTATACGAGGTGAATGAACGGTTATTCATATGAATTCCACAACTAGTTGAGAGAGTTTCACACAAAAACATTGATGGAATATTACATGTGTATCCTTCTCAACCATTCCATCACACCCATTCAGGTTAGAAAGGCTCTTATTTCCCTAGATGAGAAGATTCATGTAGTGCCCATAAAGGACATTATATTTCCCGATAACTAGTTGTTTGTACTCACCCATTTTTGAGTATTTCATTCCACATAGCCATCTATCCATTCCACATTGGATGTCCCGGAATGAGCTCAAGAGGCCGAGTACGCATAAAGGTCACATGTTAATTTTCAGTTGTAAAAATTAAGGAACCCAACGTGAAGGACTAATTCATTTTTATTTCCATTGTCTTACCTTCTTTCATCCATCCTTCTCCTCTCCTATTATTCTCATGGGTATTCATATACCCCCTTAATAAGTCAATTCAAGATTACATCGATTCTAGGTCCGAAGGCTTATTAATGCCAGATTGGATATATAGCACTCACCCTCATTATTAGGGTGGGATGACAATTATTCTTCTAACTTACCTTCACCTTACACTCCTCCTCCTCAAGGTGCCAAAAATGGTTCATTTGTTAGGATTAAGGAGATTGATCAGCTGGAGTTCTCCAACTTGAACAATATGACATTCACTGGAGAACAAGGCTTCTATCCTCGGGTCTTGTCGAGGCCCCAAGTCAACATGTAGTTTGATCCTTTCTCTTCCTACCTCTCATCTAATGATGAACTCTTGGCATGCTTTTCCTGAATCCAAGATCATTTTAATGCCATGGACCAGTCCTTGGAAAGGATGCAAGAGTATATTGATGCTTTGCTTCAAAACAACACTGCTACCCCTCCCTCTACAATGGAAAATATACCCAAAGAGGGGTGGCCTCCCAGAGAACAATTTATAATAGGACATCACGTACCTTTATCTCCTAACAAGGCTCAAAACATGCCCAAACAAAATACAACACCATCTTCGGGTGATGTAATTTCTACGTTGGTAGATAGAGTTAGGGAATTGGAGCTTTCCCAGTCATCTCATGTTTCATATTTTACTAGGAAAGGAAAGGTCCCTTACCATGCTCAAAATCCTAGTTATGTGCCTTTTGTGCCATCACCTCCTCTAGTTTACATGGGAATTCCTATCCCCAGAACTCTTCACTAGATCGGGCACGTTAGATATGCCCCCTCACACCTCATACGATACCCTTAATAAACATGAGCCGAAGTGCATTCTTGAATTCCATCCCAACTGGCAATGCGATGTTCCCTGGTTTTGCGCCTACCACTTCGTACTAGAATAATTTTCCCCGTATTTTCATATGTATTCCAAATTTTCATAGGAGAACATGTTTTCTTTTCTTGAATTATATGCTCAACCTTAGGGGATACCTTACGCCTCTACGAATGTTTACATTGCACCATATTAACCTCATATTCCTCCTCCACCTCCCCATCTAGGGTCATTTATTGTAGATTCTTGTGTGTTGGGCACATATGTTGAATATCTTAAGGAGCCCCTTGATTTTACCATTTGAATCATTATGCTTCCATGAATGCTTCCCGACATGCCAAATTTTAAAGGGGAGGGGGACCGAAATACACATATTAAAGTGTATGCAACTACCATCAAAGAGATACTACCATGGGATGTGATTATATCTAAGATCTTCCCAAGACCCTTAAGAGGATTTCTCTTGAATGGTAATCACAGGATACCATAAGCCTCAATCCATATAGTTCCTCCATATCAAGCAAGAGCACAATGATTCTATCTCCAATTTTATTCAAATATGGTGACAAGTTCTCTACTCCTCTACTAGTTCTCCGAACATGGACCAAACAGATCTTTGTGACTTGTTCCTTCACTCTCTTAACCGAGAAACTAAGGAGGAGGTCCAAAAGTTTCCTCTTAGAAGCTACGAGGAGGTTTTAGAGGGTGTTCTCTCGCATTGACCAAGTGGCGATTGATAGTGGCCGGAAAAATTATGACTCAAATGGGAGATTGGTCAACCCCTCTCAGGGTAATTCAAGCTACCCTAATGGTTCAAACAACAATAACCAAGGACCCAAAGTCCTCAATAAGAACCGTGGTGCTATGATGGATGACATGACTAACCAGATCTAAAAAGTTGAATGTTTTTAACACCAAAAATGTGAATAATGGAAAAAAATTTGAATAATAGTAATCAAAGGAGTTACATCTTTTATCCTTTCGTTAATGTGGTGGAATTTAGTCATCCTTCTCCCCACCTCAACAAGTCCAGGCCCAAGTGTCGGTTCAATACTTGAGTGGTTATCCAAACCAATACCAATACTAGAACCAAGGCCAAAGGCCCTAAATTTTAATTATAAAAACCAACAACAAAATAACAACAGAAATTATGGGCCAAAAAACCAAAATCAAAGGCCTCGTGATTATGACCCTGATTTGTATTGCGGTTTCCATAGGGTTAGAGGACATGATGCTCATACATGTTGCGATTGTAACAAATTTATCCAATGGCTTCCATGAGGACCAAAGGCACCTCTTTTTGAGTTTTTTTGGCTAATCCTATGGTGCCAACAAAAAATTCTCACATGGGGCCCATGTCCCCTCAAAATTCTACTCTCGGGGTTTTCATAAACCCTCTACCAATACACCCCCAGAGAATGGAAAGCTTAACCCCCATGGAACCAACAAGGGAACTACCATTGGAAATAAAAATCATGAAGAATTTACTTCATCAAACACAGTGGTATCCCCTCCTTTTATATGGTCGAATCAAACCAAAATTATGGGTTTGGTTGAGTTGGAGACCAAACCTAAGGTTAATGCAATGACTCGTGCTTGTGATTATTCCTCGCAACCTCTTCATGTTTACCCTTCATTTTTGGATAATACGATAATGGCTCCCAAACCCATAAAGGCTTATGATTTAATTACAGATTTGACCAAGACCTTCTCTCACATTTCCTTCTTGGATTTGTTGAAAAATTCACCTACACATCGGGCATCTTTACTAGAAGTATTGGGTCTTGGCCATTTAATTCACATCACCCCTCCTCCTGAAACCCATGTTAATCACATAGACTTTTCTGTCTATTCTACGGGGTAGCTCGAAAGAGGTGGCGCTTTATATTTGACATTAGCAAAAATGCCAACCGATGTTGAATTGGCACGAAGAGGTGATCTGGTGTTGTACCTCCAGGTTTGGATTTATAACAACTATGTTAAATGTGTAATGATAGATGATGGAGCAAACCATCAACATATTTCCTTTCTCATTTATTTAGAAGCTAGGATGTGGAAAAACCAATTGTTATTCAATATGAAACATATTAAGAGGTTATGACAGTCTCAAAATAATGTCCATTGGTACTATAGTGCTTCTGGTTATCCTTGGGCCAAAGATGGTGTTAACTGAGTTTTATATTATAGATCGGAAACCAATTATAATATGATTCTTGGTCGACCGTGGATCCATCGAATGAAGGCAATCCCTTCCATTCTTTTCCAAGAAGTCATATTCCTACATCTGTGAAAGGTCTTCATTACTTAGGGTGATATAAATCCCTTTGACATTCATCTAGCCAACTTAAAGAAGAAACTTGGTGTTCACTTTGAGTTTGAACTCCCATCCAATCAATTGAACAAACCCAAGGATTCAACACCAGTGTCCAAGCTAATTCCTACAATAGAATTATAATCCCCCAAGGTGATTGAAGGGGGTGCTCCGTGTAAAGATGAAGTCACTATAGTTGAAACAACATTGACAAATACCACGGCTAAGATCGTGGATTTTTTGGAAAATGACTTACCAATCTTCCTTTTGTTTGACTTCATAGGTATGGGGCAGGCTCTTAGGCTCACTTCTCTTCATGCTGGTGGCTACAAAGATATTTGCATGGTTGAGATCTCAGAGGTAAAGGAAGAAGAATTCAAAGATGATAAGACCCCTATCTTCCCTAGAAACTACTGGACACTCAATTATGATGGTGCAAAATGTTGTTTTGGTGCTAGGGCAGGCATGATTCTAACTTCCCTCGAAGGGAAGGTCATGCCCTTCACCTTTAAGATTAATTTTGAGTGTATAAACAATGGTGCCAAATATGAGGCTCTTCTTATTGGCCTTATCAGTAGCCAAGAGGATGGGTGTTTACAACATTAGGGTTCTAGGTGATTCCCAACTTGTCACCAATCAAGTCTCGGAAGTTTATGAGACTAGAGCAGAACATCTACAACTCTATAATACCATTGTGTTTGACCTTATCAAAAAAAATTATTTTACTTCTATTGAGGCTATCTCACATGAGAAAACATGTTAGATGACTATATATATCTACTTCATCTTCTCTCTTTTTCCAAGTGATGATTTGAAAGAAACCGAGTTCACTATTTTGATCAGACCTAAACCTCTAGTTTGAAGGATGCCAAATAATCCAATTTTTGCATATGTCGAGGCTAAGAATGAGCCAATCGGTATGGACTTTGTAGAGAATGATGAGGAAATCATAGGATTCCTCAATGCATACAATGATCTCCATCCCGCTCACCATAAGAGAGGATTTTCTCTTAGACCTCACCCTTCCTCCTATTTTGGAGATCACACATTATATCTTTCCTCATCGAATGTTTAGATATTGATGAGATAAAGGAAGAAGAGTTGAAATTACCTACATCCATACCTAAATTTCAAGAGGGTAATGCCTCTCTAATTGAAGGTACCATTGATATTAATATAGGGATAAAGGAGGAACCAAAGATCTTGAAGCTTGGTTCTTCTCTTACTCTGGATGATATAAAAGCACATACACGGGTGCTCAAATAACATTCAAATGCCTTCACCTTTAGTTAAGAGGAGATGACAGGAATTTCTCCCCATGTTGTAGTTCATAACCTGTAACCAAGCCAGACGTTAAGCCCATAAAGCAAAAATCGAGACCAATGAAGCCAAAAGTGGATTTGATGGTCAAAGAGGAGGTTATGAAGCTCCTACAAGTGGGATTCATTAAACTGGTAGACTACTCAATGTGGGTTTTGAACATAGTCCCCATTCTTAAAAATAATGGGAAAATTTGCATATGCATTGATTTAGGGACATAAACAAGGCATGTCCTAAAGATGATTTTCCGTTTCCTTCCATTTTCATTATCATAGATGAAACAGCTTGGATATGAGTTGTTGTCACTTATGGATGATTTTTCAGGATATAATAAAATTAGGATCTCTGAGAAGTATCAAGAAAAGATAACTTTTACCACTCCTTGGGGACCTTTTGTTACACGGTCATGTTGTTTGACCTAAAAATAGCAGAGCTACCTATCAATGAGCAATGACCTACATATTCCATGATATTATTCATAAGATTGTGGAATCTTATGTTGATGATCTTCTAGCTAAGGCCAAGAAACATTGCAATCACCCTAAGGTGCTTCGTGTGATCCTCTCTCGTCTCATCAAATACAAGGTAATGTTAAATGAAAAGTGTGTATTCGAGAGTGACGGGAGGGAAGTTTCTAGGATAAATTATCTCTTCATGAGGGATTGATGTAGATCTGAAAATATTTAAGTATTCCTAGAAATTATTCCACCCTCAGATGAATCAGGCATCAGGTCCTTTCTTGGTAAGCTTGGAGAAATCCATAGGTTCATTCCTGATTTAACCTGTGTCATTCATCTAATTAACAATCTGTTAAAGGAGTGGACTTTTGAATGTCATGAAGCATTTGATTAAGTCAAACATTTTCTCATGTCACCACCCACACTCAGTCTTCTAAAGGTATACCGCCTCTCTAATTTTTACTCTTGGGCTACTGATGTCTCGTTAGCTTGTATGTTGGCAAAAGAAGATGATGATAAACCTAAACATGTCATTCATTTCATTAATTGTACCTTGCTAGAATATGAAACACATTACACACGGGAAGAAAAGGAATGTCCAAGTATAGTGTTCATGAAAAAAAGGTTAAGTCATCATATTCTTAACCAGAAAACACGAGTTATTTTTAAGTCAAACTAGCTATGAACATGTCTAACTCAGGGTTCCTTATCTAAAAAGGTTGGTCACTTTATGACCTTAATGGGTGAATTTGAACTAACCTTCATCAACCAAAATTCTGTCAAGGGACAGATCATTGCTGATTGGTTGGCAGACAACCCAATAGATTGTGGAGATCTGGTAGACTTGGATTTCCCTGATGAATGTGTGTTTTATATAAAGACCAAGCCTCTCATTGCCTCATGTCCATGGTACTCATATATTGTTAATTTCTTTATAGACCATTCACATCCTAAAGGAGAAACCTCACAATAGAGATGACGTCTATGCATCATAGCCACCAAATATGTGATTGTAGAAAAAGTGATCTATCACATATCCTTCAATGGAATGTTTTTGAGATGTGTTTACAAAGAAGGATCAGATAATATCCTCTTTCGAGCCCACAACAAAATATGTGGGGGTAACTTCGGAGGACATGCTACTACACAAAAGATACATTGAATGGGTTAATTTTGGCCCACCTTAGAGCATGATGTTGTGGATTATGTGTGCAGGTGCCATAAATGCCAAGAATTATCTCATGAGATACACATCCCGGCTCAGGCTCTACAACCAATAGTGACACCTTGGCCCTTTTCTACTTGGGGTTTAGATTTGATAGGAAGTTTTCTCCCTCATCAACATATGGCCACAACTTCATCATTACAGCCACGAGTATTTCACAAAGTGGGTGGAGGCCATTCCTCTCACTATTGCACTGGGGTCTCGTGATTGTTAAGTTCATTTTGAATTAGATCATTTGTAGGTATGGGGTCCCATAGGTCATTATCTTGGATAATAGCACATCATTTAAGAATGAAGAGGTTCATGAGTTGTGCTCACAATTTAAAATATTACATCACACAGCCTCTTTATACTACCCTCAAGATAATGGATAGGTTGAGGCTACGAACAAGACGTTAAAATCCATTCTCCTCAAAATAGTCAAGGAGAATAAATGAGATTGGAACTTAAAGATTTTTCTGGCCTTGAGGGCATATATGACGTTTTGAGAATGCGTATGGGGTGTAGTAATTTTTGTACCCTTCACAGAATAGGAAAATTTCATGCACACCGGCCTATCACCTAGCGAGCACTGGGAACTCACTTGAGGCACGTGCCGGTGTCAAGTCTCTCCTTTATGTGAGTTTTGTGAGAATGCATCATCTTAGAATAGATAATCAAATGCAAGATAGAAAATAACTAAACCACATTCTTATGAAATTAGGAAGATTTATTATCTCATTGTATGTAGATAAGGGAAATAACAAGCAATACATGAAGATGGTTCATTCAGGAAGGAAATGCATAAATATTGAACATAAATGATTTATAACAGAGCATTATATTCATACTAAAAAGATTTAATAACCCACATTACATTCCTTAAGGTCATAACAGATCCTCATATACTTATGTAGAGCCAAATCATGTACCAGAGCTATGGTATTCTCATCATATTACAAAGAAAAATGAGAACCCATCCCCTACAATGTACTAAATGCTCACAGAGCTCTCCTTATCCCTAGCCATAACACCCTCCATTATGTTTTCTAAAGGGATTCACCTCTCTCCAACTCTCTCTTTTTTCTTCTATCGACACTTGTATAGATAGCCTTAGCACCGCTGCCATGCCTTCCTTCCGAGATTCTGAGATCATTTGCCAAGTGTCAAGTGGTCCTCCATGGGAGTATGCCTTCACGTAACCAATCTATTCACTCTCAATGATGATGCTCTTCCGGAAAATTACATTAGATGCCCGGAATATTCCCTTTTTGATCCATAGTTGTTAGGTGGCACCTTATCCATAAGGGTCATGCTTTTCTCGTGTGTTGCATGGGATGCTGAATATGGATAAGTATAAAAACCTAGTTTTCCTTGGGTGCCTTCAACCTGTGCACCCTTATTTATCTAGGTCCCGCTTGCCCACGTGCCTTATTGTACTTAGCTGATATTTTGGGGCCCAACATCACCCCACACTACACCTATTCTCCATCCTTGGAAACACTCTTCAATAAAGGGAATAAAGAATGGTGGATCCTTAAAATGGTTGGGAATAATAAGGAATGAAGAAATGGGGTAAATAATGAAAGAATGGGGAACTTGTTTACTTTTAGAGGAGGAGAGGGAAATCCTTTCTTAAATCAGCTTCTAATTTTCCCCAAGTGTCAACCTCACTCGAGCCTACTCGACAAAGATCTCCCATAATGGCGCTTACTTCTTCAAAACTCAATCTCTCTCCCTTAGTGCTCATTGTCTCTACGATCTCTTCCGGATGCTTTCCCAAATCCTCAAGCGTGTCCATCGTCCGAGTGATATGAGGTACAATTCCTTGATTGGTTCTTGATTGAGCCCCTGAGGTCTCGATGGCTTCTTATTTCTTTTCTACCTCAGCTAGGATCTTGTCTCACTCCGCCTATTCCCTTTTTTATTTTACTAGAACTCCTTGAGTTCCACTTTTTGGGTGGTAACCAAGATAATTGTCACTCTATCTCTGTCTGCATAGCTTTTCATAGGTAGTCTCGAAACTTGCGCTGAAGATTTTACATCAGAAAGGATTTTGTTGTATTGAGCAATAATCTCCACCACCTTCATTTTATTTTCTTTCTCCTAGTATGCCAATGCCTCCTCCACTGATTCTAGGGTGAGTGGTCACCTTTCCATGGTGAGTACGTGGGTTAAGTCCTCTATGCATTGCGAGGATGATCCATGCTTTTGCGCGGGTGGTGCTAAATCTAGATGTTTTAAGAAAATGGCATCCATGATCATCTCTATCTTCTTATATGCCTCGTGCACTCTTTCCTTTTCATCTTTCAATTCACACCTTAACCGAGCATTGATTAGTTCCTCTTTCTTTAGGTTCTTGGTATTTTTAATGAGCTCTTCTTCCTTTTCCTCCAGCTCTGCCTCTAGGGACTTTACCCTACCATTTCTCCCAAAGAGTCTAGCTTCAACCTCAACTAATACTTTATTGAGAATGTTGCAGATTTACTCATCTGATATCCTCTCGAGCATTCACCAAAGAGTTTTTCCCTTTTGTTTTTGGCATTTTCATCAATTCCCCTTGTCTTACTTTAAATTATGGCTCGCCGATGTGGGACTCAAATTCCCATGACATAATTTTCTTTGTCCAAGGGTATGCACCTTGTAGTGCCCACATTTTACACACCCAAATACAACAGTAAAATACCAGGATAATTTATTTTTATTTACATTACTCACTACACACAACACAACAAGGGCTCCAAGTACAGAAACTCAACTCGCATACGACAATCACATAATTCATCGACTCACATAGACACATGAAAACAACATAGGCATGTTGATGCCACACTTTTCCCAATGAACGAATACTAGAAATTCCCCAACCATAAAAATAAGACTAGAGGAATGGAGAACCCACAACACATCATTTCTTTAATTGTATTTTAGTTATGATTAACATTCCAAGAACATTATTGTACAAGGATAAATTCCTCATTTGTCCACCTACAGAAACTTTAAGTTCATTCCACATTTAATTTGCAGTTCAAACATTTTAAGTTGGCTGCTTATCCTTTAAAAAAATTCCATAACTTGCATACTTATTTGGCATAATTCGAATGCATATAAAATACTTAATTATCTTGTTCTTATGTTAAAAAAAAAATCTTCTTCTTAAACACACATTCAATGTCTACCTTTTTTCTTACAACTCAAGTGGATGTGACTTGGAGTCCATATAGTGATATTAGGTTTTAATGGAGATTGAGATGCGATATAGCTTATTACTAAAAACATACCTCAATCACAGAGTTAGTTATTTCCCTACCATAGTTATTCCTATTCAATGACTTGAGGAATACCATTGTGATTTATATATGTATTTGGTTTTCTCGAAGGTTGCTCACAACAAGAACAATTCATATTCTTTGAAAAAAAAGAGTATGTTTAATTGAGTCATAAGGTCTTCAAGGGTGGCATTATTCCAAACCTCAAATCTCATCTTTACTCTTATATGCTTTATTTTCTACATCACATTATGGTTTTATTTTTAGCATTGTCTTGAAAAGGATTTATGAACTATTTGTCTAACCTCTTGAAGACATATATGATTAAGAGACTTGATGCTTCACATGAACCCTAAGTTAACATCCAAATCAACTGAGGTTTAGATTAATTCCAACTTCACCTAAGGGTCTACCCCTCAACTATAAATGCAATTTTAAGCAAGAGGACACACTTATGCTACACCACCTTCACGAAAGGACCAAGGTGTTATGTTGATAGAAACCAAAGTAACACATTTAGCCGAATGGGGATAAGGGGTTCAATAATAAGAGTTTAAGACCTAGAACAACTAAGTCACAACCTCCATCTATGTCATCTGGATCCAACAGATATTTCATTCGATGAAGAAAATAAAATTTTAGATCTATCTTCGGATGACAAGGTAGTCCACTAGGATATGAAGGAAGAGTTATTTTTACTTACTCCAAAAGAAGTTTGACTATGTTTCTCCTAACGAGATGAGTTTATGACAATGTCACAAAAATTCTCGACTAAGACGATAAACCCATACTCGGCTCTCCTTTACTCAAACTAGGAGGTTACATCGAGTGAAAATTTTAAGTTCATTACACGGTTTTCAATGTATCCTAGGTTAAAAGTAACACACCTAAAAACAAGTTCTGTCTCGATATTGAACGAGGGTAGAATGTTTCGATTAAATATATTTATTACATTTACAAAGTATGAAAGCACAAGATGACGCGTTAATCATTTATTGAACACCGAATATGCACTACAATATATTAGTACAAATTCATTTACTATATATAAATATCAAACCTTTTTACCATGTGTACTATGAATCAAATAGATCATGACTAAATACACATTTCCTAGAGGTCCTCGAAACCAACATCTCATACATATTTACAAATTATCAATATATAACAATCGTAACATGAAACAACATTATACATTTATTCATTTAACAATGAACTATATAAATTACAAAGATAATTAAATGAATTACACATCGCCTTTTCGTCATCATTCTTTCATCCTACAAAACCACGTGAGCATGATATCAGTGATAATTCGTTGGCATGGCATCCACCCTAATCTAACATAATTATCATTTTTCAGTTTCCCATTTACATATGATAATAATTACAATTTTCAATTGAAATAAAAGGTTTAGAGACATGTATTCATTACATTTCATTTTACTTCATTTTGTAACTCAGGAGAGAGAAAGAGAAGTGAAGAGAGAGAAAATACCTTTTATCAAATGTTCTATATCACACAACAAGTTCCACTATAGAGTTTTAAACAGCTTATTTACATGAGTCCAAATTTTCCAAAGGTTTGAAAACCCAATGAGGGTCCCATAACTTTCTATTTTTACATTTTTTTACTAGCTACATAAACGTTCAAAATGGGCTCAGAGGTTAAGAAACCATTTCCAAAAGTTATCTTTCGAGGAGAACGTACACCACGATTAACTTTCCACATTTTCCCATATATACCAAGAGTTCATAATAACTGACGGAATTAGGAAAAAGTGAATGGTTTACGTTTGGCAGCTAGTTTTCTGAGGCTGCTGGTCATAGCTGACCCAGTTGCAAATGAACAAAAGGTATCTCGAGGGCAAAGAAAACCATGTCCATAACTGATGTTCAATGGATGAGCATGCAACGAGACACTTCCTACAAGTTCCCCTATATAAGGATAATTCATCAGAGTCGACGGGATTGAGAACTAGAAAACCATTTTCAAATGGCGACAAGTTTTCTAGAGCGACAAGTCGAAATTGGTCCAGTTTGACCTCGTCAAACTGTGACCGAAGGCCTACAAAATGGCTTTTCCAAACTATCCAGAAAATTTCTTTTCCCTAAATTGAATGTTCCATGCAATTGTCTAGTATAAACACTAGAGGTTTGTGAAGATGGGAAATAATTTCTCTATCCAGGTTTCAAATGGTAGTTCAAAACAAAAGCCAACTTTCTAGATTTAACAACTTTCTACTACTGTAAACTAGTGTACCAGGGCTCCTATAAGAGCGTCAAAAAGATCACCTATGTTCATTTGGGGTCAATCTAGAGGTCAAGGTAACTCCTCACATAACAAGTTACACAAATGAAGCTTAACATCTCGTTTTCAAAGTTACAAAGGGTGCTAAATGAGTCTCCGAAAAATGCAAAATTTAACTATTTAAACAGGGAGAAGATCAACTTTATTAATGGGAAATCAATTTCATCTTGTCGATAAAACAATATTGTAGTGATCCAGTTGGGTAGGAAGTTGTCTAAATCACCACGTAAATGAGGGTGGAAGTTCATGTTTTAATGCAACGAGTTATTTTGAATTTGTGAGTTATGACATGACACTTCATTGTTTTGCAACGAGTTGATATAAACATTTAAGTGTATCAAAATCCTAATATTTTAAAATTCTATTAAGTTGCAAATGAAAAACTAAAATACGAGAGTTATGAAAGATGAGGGGAGGTGAACCATGCCTTGAAATGAACTGGCAAGGCAGAAGTCAAGGAGTTGACATCGCACCGATTGATTTCACTTGCTTGCAGCCACGGAAGGAAAACCCAAAAATAGTATCCAAAATAATGTTAAAATCAGTTGCCAATTCTAGTGTAAAATCCTCTTTGCACAAGAAAGGAACAAAAAGTGCCTCTAGCTGAGTAACAAGCCCACGGTAAATAGGCTTATTAGTGTTTTTTGGATAGTAAACAATTGCCATGTGTACTATGAATCCATTATGTGCATATCCTGCAATCATGGCACTCCATGAAACCGCATTTCTTTGAGGTATTCTATCAAACGGTTTATGCGCATTCTCAACAAATCCTCTACATATTCAAATGAATTCATCGGGAAAAGTTCATATGCAGCCCATGTATTTTAAATATCCCAAAACCTCCACACATTTTTTTCATGCAAATCAACTATGACACTTGCAATTACAAAATATTACAAAAAACCATATTCTATTGTTCATACCCTGTTCCAAAACTTCCATTTTGGCATAGGATGGACACATGCTAGAAAATGTAAACTGATCAGGTTGGAGACCTGTTTGTTTCTGGCTAAAATAACATGACTATCCCCTAAGAAAACCCCACGTCTTACGCACATTGTCGTTGTAATATTCCATGAGCAACTATCTACGTGGGAAATTGTTTTTTTTCAAATGTATATTTTGATAGCAGATCCAAAGCCCATTTTGGTCCAATATTCCATGCTCTAAGAGAAATTTTGACAACACATTACATGATTGTAAACATTGCCATGACCAATACCAAAAGAAACTCCCTGATCCTCACTTTTTGAAGCACCCTTGTTTGGGAATGTTAATAGAGGCACACACACTAGCTCCTCCTCTAACTAGCACAAATACAAGTGAATAAAACAAAAATGAAGCTTACAGGATCGTGATGCATCCCAAGATCCTTCCTTGGACAAAACCGTGCTCCCTTTTCCCTAGTAAACCTCTAAAAACATTTTCACTCTCTTCCTCTAGTACAAGCATGGAGAATTATGGACAGAGGTTGTGGATAATGGCTTGGCTCTTACTGTTAACATCTACCCGAAACTTCATAAACTCCATGCAAATATGTCTCGTTATTTCATTTGGTCAACATTATGTAACACTTGTGTGTTCGGTGAGGTGCCACGTAGATTTCCCCACCTTTTCCCCATTTTTATACAAGTGGGAGGATGTTGGCATAGGTCGAGAGTGCGCTAGCAAGAAAGGCTATGAATATTTAAGGAAGGAACAATGATCCAAACAAAATAGTGGATAGTGCATTAGAAATGCGTTCTAGCCTACACAAAAGAAGGCACCAATAACAATGAAAATGACCTAGCCAATAAGGAACTGCGCACCATAACTCTTCACGCATCCAGAGAACTATTTTTAGGCATTGGATCCCAAAAAAATGTCATTATTATTATACAGGAAGTTGACAGGTCTATAACAGTTAGCCCCAAAATCTGACAACACTCCTTCCCCACTTCCACATTCCACCAAACGCACTAAGCTTCCTTCTTTTAAAAAAAAAAATTATATAAAATTATTATTATTATTATCTGTCCATTTTGTTAGCACTACATTTCCCTCCCCTTTAAAGAGCATCGTCCTCGATGTGACACAACACTGAAGCTCGAGGGGTATGTAAGAAGAATGTCAATAATGACACATGTCATTTAACAAAACAACTTGTATGCACAATGTGACCCCAAGGAAGCAAACTAATTTTGGAAATATCTTAACTTTTAATGTTTAGTGAAGATTGGTAGTTAGTTATCTTTTACTTTACTACTCAATTAGTATTTTCTTTTACAGTATTTCTTATCTCAAGATTATAATATTCATTTTTTAGAATTTTTCAGTTGTCTTAAGTTTCGTGGGTGCCCAACAATAACTCCCATCAAGATGTCACACAAAACTTAACACAACACAAACAACCCACGAGACATCTTGCTACCTACTTTCATGATTGTATCATATTACAAGGTCTTTTAATTCCTCCATGGAATGACAACAAGTAGACCACATAGCAAAGAATTTCCAACAATTACGTCCTAGACATAGATCTAGTACACACATATGACTGACAAACATAATCATCACACTGATACATATACAATGAGTATCACAAGACCCAAAGAAAACCATGACTGTACCAACATAGTGCCAAGACAATATCCAATAGTCCATACCAACCAAGGGAAGAGTCAAGCCTCAAACATAACAATGTGTCAAAAAGACTCACAAGGGTACACATAACTCACTATACCAACTCCACACATCTCAAAATATCAAGAAATAACTCCATATATCTCCTGAAGCATCATAAAACAACTCCATATACCTCCCAAACCATCACCAAATAATCTCCATATACCTCTCATAGAGAAAGAATCATAGTGTCAAAACCAAGCCGGTCACTCAACCATAGAGGCCCATCAATAATCACAGGTCACTCAACCATAGAGGCCCGTATCCTTTCTCCTTTTAATGAGGCCGGGTCACCCTATGGCCCTAGGCACATAGAGCCTCGTCACCCCAACCCAAGTGACATAATAACTCATGGTTCAACAACCCACTAGTTATCTGTAACTCCTTGGGGCGTACCCCCATACAATGAAGTGGGCCCATAGGTTCAACCACTCCATGGTTAATCCCATGACCCTATTCCAACACATTACGACATTAGAACCAACATAACAATCCAATCAAATGCCAAGTGGAAAAATCAAAAGCCTTGGGCTAGGCTACAAAACTTTTAAATATGAAAAGAAAGTTTTAAAAATAATAAAAACAAATGGCTAATTAGCCATGGTTAGTGCAAAATCCAAATGTTAATGCAACAATCAAATAAATGCCCAAAATATAAGAACATGTCAATCAAGAAAACGGCTGGTTCTAGCTAAAAGAGATAATGATCAATTTACGAATAAAATACGTATTGAGAAAATAGCACATTACAATCACTATGTGGCCTCATACCGCCACCAAAGGGGTACTCATCAAGTTGCTGGCACTTAGACATCGAGCCTCATCTCGTAAAAATATACATGTAACTAGAAATGAGTATATCAAATAATGTAACTGTCATCATCTCTGCCTGAATCATTCCTCCATACTCCCACAAGGATCAACATAGTCAAAATCACATAGGATTGTCCAATGAACAATCCAATAAGAAAGAGCAGGGAACTCTAGTTGCATAAGTTGAGCCTAAGGTGGTGCGCACCCACAATATACTAAGCAAGCTTGAAGTATACTAAATAGATAGAAGTGGGTTTTCATTCTATATAAGACTCCACTTCCTCACTCGTACTCGGCTCAAGATTATGAAAACTTAGTCCACGTCTCCTCTCTCCACACATACACTCTTGACAATTTATCCCCTTAGGGTTGTCTAGTGTAAGGTTCACAACATACACATAACTACATCACTAACACAATGGTGATTCACACACATTAACCATAATGTCTTACGCATGGTATTTATATACAAGGTATAACACAATCACTATTTTCACAAAGTTACGATACATCACATTACACATCCCGCACCAAAGGTGCATCATCAATGTACACTAGGGATCATACTCACCATATGCCCCTAAATCACGACATGAACCATCACATATTACATGAATTATATGTATGAGGAAAACAATGTCTAACATTACGACATATAGTCAATTGCAATACAACACAACGATGCACACAACTAATCACAATACGGTGATGACATCACGATAAAATGTGATTCACTTTACATCAATTTTTTTCATGCAATACCTCAATACACCTTCATATCACATAAAGCCAAAAAATTTCAACACTCGCAATTCACAATATCATTCCTTTCACACATGACAAGGAAGTACATCACACACATGGGTAAGTGCACCAAGTTGGGGGACATTAAGTGGACATCAAATCCTGAATTTTACATTAAAAACAACAAAACATCAAATTTAGTCTTCCGTGAACTTAAACCATGCCGAAAAGTAAAAATTATGTCATAAAAATGGTACCATTGCATAGGGAGACTATTAGCTTTGTAGAAATACTGATTTTAAAGTGAATAGAAGAGGATAAATATCATTTTATAATTTTTACTAATAGTAGGTCCTTAAGACACTTTTTCCTATGAATTTTTATGTCTACGTTTAAGATGCAAAATTTGTTTCACTTATCGAATGTGATAAAACTTATACCATCCCAACCGTGGTGAAATTATATACATGTTCAAAAAAAAATTTGATTTCAATATTTTTTGATGAAGTTATAGCGGGCAAACGGAAAGTGCTCTGTTTTCTTTATGTTTTCATACCACTTTCACGGAAAAAATCATAAAAATAAAATATTACTCAAAAAATACAAAATAAAATCCATCCCAAGATAGATAGTGGCATATAACTTCTCACCAAAGGAAAAAAATATATATCAATTTTTGGTCATCCAAATTGTGGGCAAACGAACTATAATCTTATGGGCGTTTTTAAAAAAAAAATACCAAGTCATTGAATTTTGAGTGTTTAATATAGCTAATCTTGTCCATTTTTTACAAAAATTAGTATTTTAGAAACTAGATTCCGGATGCTACGATTCATACTAATATAATTTTATCTAATTTTGAGTGTATGTATTGCTAATAATCCCTACAAGTTGATATTATGTTGTTATTTGCAATATGATGTCCACGGATGACCCTATATTTGTCCATCAACTTCCTGCACTTACCCACATATTCCTCATTGAATCAACAACATAGAGAGTGAATAATCTCATCATAAGCACACCAATATGATAACAAATACACACTAAGTGACATACACAACATGTGCACTCACAATTTCACAATTACGACATAGTTCACATCACGCATATATCACATTACTCTTCCAATATCCACCACCATCATGCAACACCATCACAACTTCAATCCATCCCAGAGGTTCAAGAGCATGAACCTCTGCTCTGATACCATATGTAGTGCCCACATTTTACACACCCAAATACAATAGTAAAATACCAGGATAATTTTTTTGACTTACATTGCTCACTACACACAACATAGCAAGGGCTCCAAGTACAGAAACTCGACTCACATACGACAATCACATAAGTCATCGACTCACATAGACACATGAAAACAACATAGGCATGTCAATGCCACACTTTTCCCAATGAATGAATACTAGCAATGCCCCAACCACAAAAAGAAGACTCAAGGAATGGCAAACCCACAACACATCATTTCTTTAATTGTATTTTAGTTACGATTAACATTCCAAGAACATTATTGTACAAGGATAAATTCCTCATTTGTCCACCTACAGAAACTTTAAGTTCATTCCACATTTAATTTGTATTTCAAACATTTTAAGTTTGCTACTTATCCTTTACAAAATTTTCCATAGCTTGCATACTTATTTGGCACAAATCAAATGCATATAAAATACTTTATTATCTTGTTATTATGTTAAAAAAATCTTCTTCTCGAACACACATTCGGTGTCTACCTTTTTCTTACAAATCAAGTGGATGTGACTTGGTGTCCATATAGTGATATTAGGTTTTAATGGAGATTGAGATGCGAGATAGCTTATTACCAAAAACATACCTCGATCACGGGTTAGTTATTTCCCTACCATAGTTATTCCAATTCAATGACTTGAGGAATACCATTGTGATTTATATATGTATTTTTTTTTCTCGAAGGTTGCTCACACCAAGAACAATTCATATTCTTTGAAACAAAAGAATATGTTTAATTGAGTCATAAGGTCTTCAAGGGTGGCATTATTCCAAACCTCAAATCTCATCTTTACTCTTATATGCTTTATTTTCTACGTCACATTATGGTCTTATTTTTAGCATTGTCTTGAAAAGGAGTTACGAACTATTTTTCTAATCTCTTAAAGATATATATGATTAAGAGACTTGATGCTTCACATGAACCCTAAGTTAACATCCAAATCAACTGAGGTTTAGATTAATTCCAACTTCACCTAAGGGTCTACCCCTCAACTATAAATGCATTTTTAAGCAAGAGGACACACTTATGCTACACCACCTTCACGAAAGGACCAAGGTGTTATGTTGATAGAAACCAAAGTAACAAATTTAGCCAAACAAAGCTAAGGGGTTCAATAATAAGAGTTTAAGACCTAGAACAACTAAGTCACAACCTCCATCTATGTCATCTGGATCCAACAGAGATTTCATTCGATGAAGAAAATAAAATTTTAGATCTATCTTTGGATGACAAGGTAGTCCATTAGGATACGAAGGAAGAGTTATTTTTACTTACTCCAAAATAAGTTTGACTGTGTCACTCCTATCAGACGGGTTTATGACAGTGTCACAAAATATTCTTACTAAGATGATAAACCCATACTTGGGCTCTTGTTTACTCAAACTAGGAGGTTCCATTGAGTGCAGAGTTTAAGTTCATTCTATGGTTTTCAATGTCTCCTAGGGTAAAAGTAACACTCCTGAAAAAAAAGTTATATTGATATTGAACGAGGGTAGAATGTTTTGATTAAATCTCTTTATTACATTTAGAAAGTATGAAAGCACAAGATGACACATTAATCATTTATTGAACACCGAATATGCACTACAAGATATTACTACAAATTAATTTACTATATATAAATATCAAACTTTTTTACCATGTGTACTATGAATCAAATAGATCCTATGATTAAATGCACATTTCCTAGAGGTACTTGAAACCAACATCTCATACATATTTACAAATTATCAATATATAACAGTCTGTAACATGAGACAACATTATGCATTTATTCATTTAACAATGAACTATATAAATTACAAAGCACATCGCCTTTTCGTCGTCATTATTTCATCCTAAAAAACTACGTGAGCATGATATCAGCTATAATTCGCTGGCATGGCATCCACCCTAATCTAACATAATTATCATTTTTTAGTTTCCCATTTATATATGATAATAATTACAATTTGCAATCGAAATAAAAGGTTTAGAGACATGTATTCATTACATTTCATTTTACTTCATTTTGTAACTCAGGAGAGAGAAAGAGAAGGGAAGAGAGAGAAAACACCATTTATCAAAAGTTCTATATCACACAACAAGTTCCACTATAGAGTTTTAAACATTTATTTACATGACTCCAAAGTTTCCACGGTGGTTTGAAAAACCGACGAGTGTCCTGCAGACTTTCTATTTTTACATTTTTTACTAGCTACAAAAACATTCAAAACGGCCTTGGAGGCTAAGAAACCACTTCCAAAAGTTATCTTCCGAGAGAACGTACACCAAAATTACCTTTCTACGTGTCCCCAAATATACCAAGAGTTCATAACAACTGACAAAATTGGGAAAAAGTGAACTTACATTTGGCTGCTAGTATTCCGAGGCTACCGTCGTAGTTGACCTAGTTGCAAATGAACAAAAGTTAGCTTGAGTGCTTAGAAAACCACATCCATAACTGACGTTCGATGGATGAACACACAATGAGACACTTCCTACAAGTTCCCTATATAAGGAGAATTCATCAGAGTCAACGGGACTGAGAACTAGAAAACCATTTTCAAACGGCGACAAGTTTTCTGGAGTGACAAGTCAAAATTGGTCCAGTTTGACCTCATCAAACTATGACTGAGGCCTACAAAATGGATTTGCCAAACTATCTAGAAAAGTGATTTTTCCTAAATTGAATGTTCCATGCAATTTTCTAGTATAAACACTAGAGGATTGCAAAGATGGGAAATAATTTCTCTATCTATGTTTCGAGATGGCGTTTCAAAACAAAAGCCAACTTTCTAGATTTAATAGCTTTCTCTTGTTGTAAACCAAAGTAACAGGGGCTCCTATAAGAGCGTCAAAAATATCATCTATGTTCATTCGGGGTAAATCTAGAGGTCAAGGTAACTCCTCACATAACAAGGTACACGAATGAAGCTTAACATCTCATTTTAAGAGTTACTGAAAGGTACTAAATGAGTCTCTGAAAATGCAAAAATTAACTATTTAAATAGGGAGAAGATCAACTTTATTAATTGGAAATCAATTTTGTCTTATCAATAAAATAATATTGAAGCAATCCAGTGGGTAGGAAGTTTTCTAAATCACCACAGAATGAGGGTGGAAGTTCATGTTTTAATGCAACGAGTTATTTTGACTTTGTGAGTTACGACACGACACTTCATTGTTTTGCAATGAGTTGATATAAACATTTAACTGTATTAAAATCCTAATATTTTAAAATTCTATTAAGTTGCAAATGAAAAACTAAAATACGAGAGTTATGAAAGATGAGGGGAGGTGAACCATGCACGGAAATGAACCGGTGAGGTAAAAGTTGAGGATTTTACATCACACCAATTGATTTCACTTGCTTGCAGACCACGGAAGGAAAACCCAAAAACAGTATCACAATAATGTCAAAATTAGTTGCCAGTTCTAGTGGAAAATCCTTTGGTGGCAAGAAAGGAACAGCAAGTGCCTCCAGCTGAGTAATAAGCCCATGGTAAAGAGGCTTATTAGTGTGTTTGGGATAGCAAACAATTTCCATGTGTATTATGAATCCATTATGTGCATATCCTGCAATCATGGCACTCCATGAAACTGCATTTCTTTGAGGTATTCTATCAAACAGGTTTATGCACCTTCTCAAAAATCCTCTACATATTCAAATGCATTCATCAGGAAAATTTCATATGTAGCCCATGTATTTTAAATATCCCAAAACCTCCACACATTTTTTTCACGCAAATCAACTACGACACTTGTAATTACAAAATCTTACAAAAACCGATTCTATTATTCATACCCTGTTCCAAAGCTTCCATTTTGGCATAGGTTTGGACGTAATCTGAAAATGTAAACTAATCGGGTTGGATACCTATTTGTTTCCTAGGTAAAACAACGTGACTATCCCCCAAGAAAACCTCACGCCTTCTACACACTATCATGGTAATATTCCATGAGCGGTATGCTCTACGTGGGAAATTGTTTTTGTTCAAATGTATATTTTGACAAAGAGATCCAACGCCCATTTCGGTCCAATATTCCATACTCTAAGAGAAATTTTGACAACACATTACGTGATTGTAAACATTGCCATGACCAATACCAAAAGAAACTCCTTGATCCTCACTTTTGGAAGCACCCTTGTTTGGGAATGTTAATAGAGGAACACGCACTCCTCCTCCTCTAAATGCACAAATACAAGCGAATAAAACAAAAATGAAGCTTACAAGATCGTGATGCATCCCAAGATTCTTCCCTGGACAAAAATCTACTCCCTTTTCCCTAGTAAACCTCTAAAAACATTTTCACTCTCTTCCTCCTCAGTACAAGCATGGAGAATGATGGACAGAGGTTATGGATAATGGCTTGGATCTTGCTGTTAACATCTATCTAAGAACTTCATAAACTCCATGTGAAGCTATCTTATTCTTTCATTTGGTCAACACTGTAATAGCGCCCAGGTTCAGTGAGGTGCCACACAGATTTCTAGGATTTTCCCCATTTTTATACAGGCTAGGAGGATGTTGGCATAGGTCAGGAGTGCGCTGGAAAAGGCCGCAAATATTGGAGGAAGGAACTACAATCCAAAAAAATAGTGGACATTGCATTAGAAATGTGTTCCAACTCCTGACAAAAGAAGGTACCAATAACAATGAAAATGACCTAGCCAATAATGAACGCACACCATAACTCTTCACACATCCATAGAACTATTTTCAGGCATTGGATCCCAAAACAAATGTCATTATTATTATACAAGGAAGCTTACAGGTCTGCAATGCTGATTGCCCCAAAATCTGACAACACTCCTTCCCCACTTCCATGTTCCACCAAACGCACTAAGCTTCCTTATTTTTAATATATATATATATATATATATATATATATATTATTATTATTATTATCTCGTCCATTTTTTTAGCACTACACACCTTCCTCATCAAATGAAGTCATGGCTAGAAGTTGTTCCGTTGGCACTATGTTCTAGAAGTGCACACACAACACCTTGTTCAAATCATCAATGTAGCCCATACCTTGAGCTTGTGATGCTTGTGTGCTCTTTCTCCTTGTGCGTGCGGGATTTGGAAAGCTAATAGCCAAACTAGGATCTCCTCACATCTTTATCATATTCTTTTTCTATGCTTTCCTCCTCGCTTTCCTTCATCACCACTTCCATGTTGTGTTCCACTTCTTCTTCCACCAGGTCCTTTATGATCTTTTCCACTTATTTCTCTACAGCTTCGTCTACTTGTTCCTTTATTAAGCTTGGGGTCCTTTTAGCTTTTGTAACTTCTTCCTCACCTACCCCTTACATTGGGTCTCATCCTCTTGTTCATCCTCCTTCTCATCATCTTTTTCATTAAACTCCTCATCTCTTTCTTCTTCGAATCATGTATTTCATAAATAGGATGGTCTTCGCCTCTTGGTTCATCTTCATCATCATCATCTCTCACACCGATGAAGGCATCTAGACTCTGTATATTTTGAATCGGCCTCATCCATCACCTTCGCTTCTTCCTTACAGGGGATTACAATAGAGGAGATTTTTTTTTCTTTTCCCTTGATAGGTGATTTCTTCCTTTGTGATTCCTCCCGAGTGGGGGTTCTTTATGCTCTCGATGCCTCTTCTTCTAGAGTCTTTTATTTGACTAGAGACTTCTTCCTCCGTGTGTAAGTACTAGGCTTAGCGCTTGTCTCTGGCGCGCTTACCATCTATGTATTTTGAACACTTGGTGCCTTCTGCACCTATTCTCTTTCTATCTTTCTAGGTGTGGCCTTCTTCCTTCCCGTAGGATATTCAAGGATAGAGACAACATTCTCCAAGTAAGCTTCTTTTTCAAACTTTGGCCTTATGCGAAGTTATATTCTTATTAAGGCGTCCCTTTCAGCGATTGGTAGTGTTATAGGCTTCATCATTTGTATCTTATGGGAGATGCACCTCTCCACGTATGCATGCTTCTTAGGGTAGACTAGTTTTTGGCGTAGCTCATGGTGGTCTGCATCTACCTCACTAAGGTCTAACCTTAGTCTCTTGGCCTCCTTGAACCGGTTAACTCCGGCTTGGAAGTATAACACGGTGAAGGAGAAGGGTAATTTGCACCATGGACTCATGTTTTCATCTATCAAATTAAATCTTCCAATGAAGAAGTGTTGGTATATTGAAAATTCTACCTTGCCATTCACGAGAATAGGAAACTACTATGGGATTCTCCACTCAGCCTCAAATGTGTCACGCATTCACTTATACCACTTCTCTTGGTGTGCCTTATGAGCGGCCGTCATGGTTTCACAAGTATATTTTGTAAACCTCTTTGCGGGAAAGGGATCCTCTTCTGGATACTCCCAAAAAAATTCTAGCCCATTAGGCACTCCAATCTCTAAAAACAAAATGGTGAGGAGTATGTTACCAAATAGTATCTTCTTTCCCTCCTATGCGCTACTTATAATTTCATCCATGGTGAAAGCGGACAAATTGTAGATGGTCCCTTCAAATATTTTCTAGCATACATTCAGCCATGCCTTATTTACTTATTTCCATCTTTCTTGATCATTGAGCTTGGTTACCAAGTGCATGGTCATCCTCATCATTGGGTCTGGTATTTCTGAGATGTCAAAGTATCTTGAACCCTTCTTGTAGTCATACGAAGCTACAGTCTCTATGATAGCCTCTTTGTTGCTTAGATCATCATCGATGTTATCTCCTTCACAATTGAGGCCTTTGAACTTGGATATTAGTTATGGTGTGATGTGCATATTTCGGCACATGAAATAAAAATGATCTTCATGCATGCACGACATCAGCCACTGGTAAAGGTGCTTTGATTTTCCAAAGTAGGGTAACTCGTAAACTTGCAACAACCCAACATTTTCTAGTTTTACCTTCACATCATCATTGTAAATGGGCATCCCATCTCGACATCCTATTGTTGGTTAGGAGAACCAACTCCAAGGCCATTTCCTTCTCCATTGTGCTCGTGTGATGATTATAATCTCTTACGACCATCTTCCACAAGTGTGACTCCCATTATTTTCCCAACAATACCCCATCTAGGTAATGCATTTCCACATACCATTCTTCATTGGTGCTCGCGATGGCAGCGATTTGTTTTCCCTTTCCCTTGCCGTTTGTTTTCTTTGGTGACATGGTTGGTTTCCTTGGTGTCATTCTTATGGTTAGTGCTAGTAATTAAATCTTCTTCCCCTTGCTCTTTTCTTCCACTCTGTCTAAAACCAAATCTCAATCTTGTGAGGAAACACATTGTATATATTTACCCCTCGGGTAAATATAGATAAACGCAAGCAAATCAGGTTTCGGAGGGGGAGAAGCATGGCGCAAGGACATGTCGCAAGGGTTGGAAAACTGAAAAGGAAAATCGGGTCTCACAAGGTGGAGAAACATGCAAAAGGAAACATGTCGGGGGGTCTTCAAAACCCGACGCAAAAGAAATCGGGTCTCGGCGTCGGGGAAGCACGTCGGGAAAACATGAAAAAGAAGCATGTCGAGCACCCCTTCGAACCCGATGCGCATGCAAGTTCATCTTCCGCCCCGACACAAAGGAAAGCTCGGAAATCACGATGGAAGTGGGTTTCGGGAGAACGCAAGCATCAAACACATGTCGAGGCATCCTCCAAACCCGATGCAGATGCAAAGGAGAAACCCGAACCCGACTGGAAATAGACCCTGACGCGGGAAATATTCAGATTGCCATAACTTTTCACAGGGAGCTCGGATTCACACAAGGTTGGACTTTTCGGAAAGCTCTCGGTGTCCTCTACCCAACTACAACTGGATATATTTAATTGGGTGGGAACAAGTTCTTAAAAATGCAAAAATATAGTTCGCCATGTTTTGAGTTGTTGAGGATCCCACCTACCGCCATTATGGGATGAGTTAGGTGCAGTCTTGGAGGTGGTTGGGGCAGCATCCGAATCATTCTCTTCTCCCTCTTTTCTCCTCATATAAATGGTCAAGAGAGGCTCTTTGTAAAGGGTTGGACATTCTTGTTTTGGCCCCTCCCTTCTTCTCTTTGGCAGGTGGAGTTGTGGAGCTCAAACCTCCCATTTGAAACTGTAATGCAACCTTTGCCTATTGGCATTTTTGCAGTGTATTGTATCAAACCTTCGGAGCAAATAAATGCATGACTGTGGATGTTTCTCAACCCTCTATGTGTTTCATTTTGCATCCTCCTGATCTTTCACTGTGAATATGTTTATCCGTGCATGATATTGCATTGCATTTCTATGGTTTGTGTTTATTGGCAAAACATATGTTCTTCATTCCTCGGTGCATCACCTCTGTTAGTTTAGGGTTGTTATTTCATGCATTTTCTTACCCTGTCTCCTTGGCAAGTTAGATTAGGTTTTTGAGTAAATCCTCTGCATTTCTACGTGTGCATCTGAACAGAGGAATAGGAGCCGGCCTTCATCCGGAGAGCTTTTCCGATTTCGCAAGGTCCCACACTTGGGAAAAGCTCCATGTTGTGCAATCGCACTGAGATTCTCAACCCATCGTGTTGCAGAGTCCCAGGGGTGCTGCATTTTGACACCAACAGTTTTGGCATGCCCGGTGGGACCAAGAGGTCATTCGAAAAAATTTGAAGGAGTTTTCATGAAATTGGACTGAGAAATTGCAAGTTTTAAAATTTCAGATTTTGCTCCGACCAGGCCGAACTCCGAAATCATTTTTCAAGGGTTTATCTTGCTCAAAACCAGTAAAAATTTCACCAGTTGGTAGATCTGGGGGTAACCTTCAAAAGGGTATCTTTAGATTTTTGATATTTTGATTTTCAAAATTTCAGGTTTTTAGTGATTTCGGGTTTTGGGGCTGAGAACATCAAAGCAGCAATTCGGGTTTTGAGGGATGTCGGGCATGTTCTAGGTTCCGACACATAGCAATTCGGGTTTTGTGAGTTGCATCACATGACCTGAGTTCTGCCTGTACTTTTTGGGGATCCGTAGCTGCACAATAAGGCCTGAATTCGATTGAAGATTGTCTCCTCTAGGTCCTTCAAAGTTTAAATTATATTTTCAATATTGTCAAGTTTGGTGTGTAACTTGGCAAAATCCAGCCTTTTAGAGGCTTGTTATCTAACACATCTGGTGACTCCAAAGGGATAGAATTCAGTGGTGTAGCAGCACAAGTTGCCCAGGCACATGAGAAGAATTTGAACCAGGTCTAATACTTGAGAAGAGGGGCTATTTTTCCACTTGCAACTATCACCAGGCAGAGGGAGGAGAGGAAGAAGACCTCAAAGATCACCATCTCCACCTAATAGGACTTTGTCTACACCTCCACCTGGTAGACCTTTTCTTGCATAGACTAGGGTTCTTAGGCCAATCATAATGGTGCATCTACCACCGAATCCCTTTGTCAACTTCACGGGAAGTAGTCCACTTGCCCTAAATGCTCAGAATCAAATTCCAGTTGCAGCGCTAAAGAATATCCCCTATTTCACAAGAGAAATTCATACTACTCCTATTGATCACATCCAGGATATTGCTAATGCATGTGCAATCCACGAAATAAATGAAATGGATGTTGCAGTCAAGTTATTGGCTTCATCCTTCAAAGGAAAGGCCTTACAATGGTTTAGGATCCTAACAGCAGGGTCTATTACGAATTGGAACCAACTTTGTTCACTCTTTGCAACCGATTCGGGAGAGGGGGACAATTTGTCCTTATTGGAACAATTGACAACAATCAAAAGGGCTCTAACGAATAAATGACAGATTTCAACTTCGGTTTCAATGGACATGGGACAGATTCCAATCACTGTTAGGCCAATCGCCAAGAAGAGCATTCCTTTATTTCTTAAAGGCTATAAATTCGAGACATAGCCATGATGATCCAATCAATGGGAGGAACAACGCCTGCTGCAGGGTCCTATGACACAACGATCGGAAAGCGAGAGAACTGTTTGATCCAAGATGGCAAGCTTGCACCAAGGTCGCCAATGCCTCTCTATCCGGAGATGGGAAATCCTACAACCATTCAAGCACCAGAGTTGAATCCCATTCCAACTCCTAGAAATCAAAGCAATAATGAGGCGTCAACTTCTTCGATACTTCAAACGAATTGTAGGAGGTCATGAAACAACTGCAGAACCTTGGAAATGAGCTTGTGACTATCAAAAGATAACAAGCTCAAAGTGCTAGACCATATCAACCTCAAGCACAATACCTGGCTAGGCCCCATACCAATAGAATAGACCACCACCTCAGGCTGCAAATCAAAACCAAAACCAAGGACAACCTCAAGCTGCCAGGCCATTTCGACCGTATGATCCAAATGTGACAACGTCCTCAAGAGCCTTGGTTCTAACGCAAAACAACATGGCACAGGAGTACGACTGGTGTTACCCTTGCAATCTACCTCACAATCAGTCAGCATGTTTTAATGGCGCACTGAATCAAGCCTTGATGGTGCAAACCATTGGTGTTCCTTAAGAACCAAGCCAAGAAGGGAATCAACAGCAAGAAACGCAACAAGAAGGACCTCCAACGGAAACCACATTGGCCAATTGGCAAACAGAAGACTTCTGTGGAGTTAACCAACAGCCTTTTCAAGGTGTGGCTGCCAACACACGGTCAAAGAAGAGAAACATAGAAGAAGGACGACCATCCAATCCATTTGTTTCTTAGCCCGCTCTTTACACACCAAGGGTCGGTAGACCAAACACACTCCCAAATGTGCAAAATAAGCCTAAGATACCTGTTGTAGCAACACATACACCTGTTCAAGCTCCAGAAAAGGTTGCACCAAGTAAGGGATAGCAAAAGGAAATTTCATCCCCCTTCAACATCATCGATCAAATGAAGAAGACACATGTGAACATTTCCATGTGGGAATCACTTGCGATCCCAGGGCAACGAGATTTATTGCAAGCTACAATGGCTAATTGGTCTGCCTCAAATGTATCAAATCGGGGACATGAGAGAGTTCTCACTAATGCAGTGCAACATGATGGGGGCCAGACAAGGAAAAATTTGAAGCCTCCACCATTCTACGTTTCGTTGATTGTTGGAAACCACTTGGTACACAACTGCATGATAGATTCAGGAGCAAGTAGTTCAGTGATGCCGAAGCAAATAGCGGATCAACTGGGTTTGAAGTATGAGCCAGTGCTAAAAGGAGTAGTGCAACTAGATGGAATGGTAGTAGGAACAGTTGGGGTCATCAAGGGGTTAAGCCTAACACTACATTCATGTCCTAATGTTACAGTTCTGCAAGATGTGTCTGTAATTGACCTCCCGCCACTCTTTGCGTTGTGTTTATCAAGGACTTCTTTGTAAAGATCGGTGGATATTTATCTGCAGATTGGTCGCACATGATTTTCAGGACAAGGTATGGGGCCAAAGCAACAATCAGGTCAGAATCAATTGCCAATTTCCATATTGAGCCTTATGTACCAGGTCCTATCAATGCAAATTGCTCAGCTTTTGATCAAGAGGAGTGTTCAAGTGATCTAGAAGCAGGTACTAAGGTCGAGGGAATTCCTTATTTAACTTTGGATGAATGGGCAAACAAAAGTCATGAATTTGACCCATACAAGGAAATTGAAGAATCTGAATTGGGCATGTATTGTGTACACGAAGAAAATTCACCCATTCCCGACATCATTCAGCTTGAACAAAAGGATGAAAACAAAGTTTGGAAATTATTCTTCGATGGTTCAAGAAGCAGACAAGGTGCTGGAGGTGGTGCAGTGTTGATTTCACCACAAGACATCAAATATTATTCAGCTTTTTGTTTCCAGTTTTCTTGTTCAAACAACACAGCTGAATATGAGGCCTTGATTCATGGACTTCATTGGGCCAGGAAAAGGGGCATAAAGAACTTGCAGGTGTTTGGAGATAGCGAGCTAATCGTCAACCAAGTTAGGGGACAACATGCTACAAAGAATGACTTGCTAAAGAGCTATAAGAATAGGGTATGGGACCTCATTGAGGATTTCGAAGCTTTCAACATTGTGTCCATACCCAGGAAGAAAAATGAAGCCGCAGATAGGCTCGCAGCAGTTGGAGCAATGTTTGATGTGGTTGACAACATCAAAAGGGGAAAAACACAGCCACATATCCATGTGATTGTAAGGCCAGCAGTTCAATAATAACACAAGCTGGCAGGTGTTTGAGAATGATCAACAGATCATCAATTTCTTACAAGAAGAAGCTAAATTCTCAGCTAGAAATCAGGATAGGCTAGAGCAGCAATATGGGGATCAAATAGTGCAGCTACGGACAAACAAGCTTCCTAAGGGTTTAGTAACGTTGGAGTCTATCTTTAACCCTAACGACTAGTTCCATAAGGAAAAGGCTAACATACAGGTCAAGAGAGAAGATTCAGAGCCAATTCTGGTTGGGGAAGGCAAAACGCTTCAGATTGGTAAAGTGGCCACTAAACAGGAGAAATCAGATTTCATACAACTTTGCCAAGAATTTCCAGATGTCTTCGCTTGGAGCTATGAAGACTTAAGAGGATTCGATCCAAATTTGGCACAACATACCATAGAATTGGATCCGGATGCTAAGCCCATCAGGCAGAAGCAGAGACCAGTCAACCCTCACATTGAGCCTCTAATGAAGAAAGAATTAAACAAGCTAATAGAGGCAAGCATTATATTCCCGATCAAGCACTCAAGCTGGGTTGCAAACTTGGTTCCGGTTAGGAAGAAGAGCAGAGAAATTAGGTTATGTGTGGACTTCCGAGACCTCAATAGGGCATCTCTCAAAGATCATTACCCACTTCCTTCAATGGAACAAATATTGCAAGTAGTATCCGGTTCAGAGAGATTCTCTCTCTAGATGGCTACTCGGGGTATAATCGGTGATGGTGAAAGAAGATGACATATTCAAGACGGCTTTCACCACCAAATGGGGGACATATGCTTACAATAAGATGCCATTTGGGCTATCAAATTCTGGAGCCACCTTCCAAAGGGCAATGGATATGGCATTTAAGGGGTTGATCAATAAAATAGTTCTAATATATCTTGATGACATCACTGTATTCTCAAAAAATGCAGTGGATCACCTCTTTCATCTAAGGTAGGTATTTCAGAGGTGTAGAAGATTTGGGGTATCATTGAATCCCAAAAAATGCATATTCTTGGCTCATGAGGGAAAGCTTCTAGGCCATATTGTTTCAAAGGAAGGATTGACGATTGACCCAGAGAGAGTCGAAGCAATTCAAGCATTGCCATTGCCAAGTCACAAGAAGGCTCTTCAAAGCTTCTTAGGAAGGATCAATTTCATCCACAGGTTTGTTCCAAATTTTGCAGCTCTCGTAAAACCAATAACGCTGATGTTAAAGAAGAGCATGGCATTTAAGTGGACATCGAAAGGCAAGGCAAGTTTCGAGGCAATAAAGGAAGCTATATCTCAAGCTTTGACTCTTGTCAATCTAGACTTCTCCAAGGACTTCGTGCTATATGCCTTCGGTGGTGGAGACACAATTTATGCAATCCTAGTACAACAGAACAAAGAAGGATTAGAACAACCAGTTGCTTTCTTCAGTCAAGGCTTGGAGGAATATGAAACTAGGTACTCTTTCATTGAAAAGTGTGCCCTTGCAGTGATCGGAGCTTAAAGAAATTCAAGCACCTAGTCTCAAACAACAAAATCCAATTGTTAGTCTCTCATGCGGAGTCAAGGACTTCCTTCTAAACAAGGATCCGAATGAGAAGTGTGCGGGGTGGATCACTCATGTCATGGAATATGACATTGAGATCAAGGTCACCAAACTAGTATGTGGAAAGGGACTATGCGAACAGCTATCCTTGAGTCAACAAGTTGAAGCGGGTGATGAAAAAGAGACCTGTCTTGGTACTACGGGATGATGCAAGAACATGAAAATGATGATGTCCCTACTCCTTGTTGGAATCAGAATATGATACACTTCCTACAGACAGGACTATGCCCTCCAGAAATGAGCAAAGCAAAGAGGAGATACTTTAGATTACAAGCCATTCCATATGTGCTTGTTGATGGTGTTTTGTTCAAGAAAGACATCAATGGAGTTCTATTGAGGTGCATTGGGACAGGTCAAATTGAGAGGGTGTTATGAGATTTTCATGATGGAGATTCTGGAGGACATTTTTCCCCATGAGTAACAGCTGCTCAAGATAATGAAGGCAGGGTATTATTGGCCCACAGTGTTCAGTGACTGTTATACATGGATAAGAAAGTGTAAGAAATGTGCACTCTTCACAGGCAAAGAAAAACTAGCAGCGCTTCCATTGCACCCAATCTTGGTTGACCAACCATTTATGCAATGGGGATTGGACTTCATCGGGGTCATCAACCCAAACTCAAGCCAAGGCCACAAGTGGATTCTCATGGCAACGGACTATTTCACCAAGTGGACTGAAGCAGTAGCGCTCAAAGAGGCAAACAAGTCTAATATACTAGAATTTTATGAAGGAATAGTGACCAGGTTTGGTGTGCTGGCCACTATCATATCAGACAATGCATTGGCATTCGTAGGTTCCAAGATTACAGAATGGGCTATCAAGAATGGAATCTACTTGAGCACCTCTTCCAATTATTACCCACAGGGTAATGGACAGGCAGAGTCCACGAACAAAAATTTGCTAAGAATCATCAGAAGGACTCTGGATGAAAATCAAAGAACATGGCATACTAAGCTAAAATCAGCATTATGGGCTAACAGAATAACACCAAAGAGGTCTACAGTAATTCCCCTTACAAGTTGGTCTATGGAAAAGAGGCGATGTGCCTATATCATTAGAACTGCCTGCATTGGAGTTCATGAAGCAGTTGGAGTTGGCTGAGTTCAAACCAATGGAGGCTAGGTATGCAGAGTTGATGGAATTGGAAGAAATTAGAGAACATGCAGTTCAAACAATTGAGAAAGATCAGGCCTTAGTAAAAAGGTGGTTTGATAAGAAAGCAAGAGCAAGGACCTTTCGGAAGGGGACTTGGTTCGAAATGGGATGCGAGATCGGGAAAAACCAAGAAAGCATTCCAAGTTTGATGCCATTTGGAGTGGCCCCTACATGGTCATGGAATGTAAGAATAGCAATGCCTTCCAATTGTCTACATTGACGGAGAAGAACTCCCGATTCTCGGTCAACAAATCTATCTTAAACATTCTTTCTCTTGAAAGAAAAAGTTTTACCCTTGTAAATATTAGATTAGGTTTCAATTCCTCTAAGTGTGTATGCACATTGTCTTGTTGTAGTTAGGTTTCAGTTTCCCTAAGTGCTTTGGCACAGGTTTTGTTGCTCCTAGGTTGGTTTTCTACAGTTCAGCGTGCTCTCGGAGAAGGAGTTGTGGTATCAGGTTCGGGATCAGATATCAGATCGGTTTCAGGTTATTGCTTATGACTCCATGCCCAATGGATCGCTAAAAGGCCATTGATCTTCTACCTAGTAGGCAGGTAACCCCGTGAGTCACCAAATTGTTGTATATATTTACCCCCCGGGTAAATATAGATAAACGCAAGCAAATCGAGTTTCGGAGGGGGAGAAGCATGTCGCAAGGGTCGGAAAACATGACAACAAGGAAAATCAAGGAAAATCGGGTCTCGCAAGGCGGAGGAACATGGCGGAGAAACAAGGCGGAGAAACACGCAAAAAGAAACATGTCGAGGGTCTTCAAAACCCGACGCAAAAGAAATCAGGTCTCGGCGTCGGGGAAGCACGTCGGAAAAACATGAAAAAGAATCATGTCGAGCACCCCTTCGAACCCGATGCGCATGCAAGTTCATCTTCCACCCCGACACAAAGGAAAGCTCGGAAATCACGATGGAATCGGGTTTCGCAGAACGCAAAACTTCAAACACATGTCGAGGCATCCTCCAAACCTGATGCAGATGCAAAGGAGAAACCCGAACCCGACTGGAAACAGACCCTGATGCGGGAAATATTCAGATCGCCATAACTTTTCACAGGGAGCTCGGATTCACACAAGGTTGGAATTTTCGGAAATCTCTCAGTGTCCTCTACCCAACTATGACTGGATATCTTTAATTGGGTGGGAACAAGTTCTTAAAAATGAAAAAATATAGTTCGCCATGTTTTGAGTTGTTGAGGATCCCACCTACCGCCATTATGGGATGAGTTAGGTACGCGTCTTGGAGGTGGTTGGGGCAGCATCCGAATCATTCTCTTCTCCCTCTTTTCTTCTCATATAAATGGTAAGGAGGGGCTTCTTCCAAAGGGTTGGACATTCTTGTTTTGGCCCCTCCCTTCTTCTCTTTGGCAGGTGGAGTTGTGGAGCTCAAACCTCCCATTTGAAACTGTAATGCAACCTTTGCCTATTGGCATTTTTGCAGTGTATTGTATCAAACCTTCGGAGAAAATAAATGCATGACTGTGGATGTTTCTCAACCCTCTATGTGTTTCATTTTGCATCCTCCTGATCTTTCACTGCGAATATGTTTATCCGTGCATGATATTGCATTGCATTTCTATGGTTTGTGTTTATTGGCAAAACATATGTTCTTCATTCCTCGGTGCATCACCTCTGTTAGTTTAGGGTTGTTATTTCATGCATTTTCTTACCCTGTCTCCTTGGCAAGTTAGATTAGGTTTTTGAGTAAATCCTCCGCATTTCTACGTGTGCATCTGAATAGAGGAATAGGAGCCGGCCTTCATCCAGAGAGCTTTTTCGATTTCACAAGGTCCCACACTTAGGTCCATGTTGTGCAATCGCACTGAGATTCTCAACCCATCGTGTTGTAGAGTCCCAGGGGTGCTGCGTTTCGACACCAACAAAACCCTTCTAACTCCATGCCCTAGCCACCAAACCCTAACTGGAAAAATCCTTCCACAAGACGGTGCTTCCTCAACAAACTTCCCCACACCCGTGTACTCCTTCCACACTAGTTTGTAGATATACTCTAGATGCACTCTCAAATTTCTTGGATTATACTTTCTTTGCAATAATCTCTCTCTCGAATGCCCTTGATTACAAGAGCTTTATTTTTCATAAATGCAAGGTAACAAATGACTTGCCCGACCTTGTATTTATAGTTTTTCCTTCTTTCCAAAGATTAAATTCTATATCACTTACCACCATACTTTTACATTAAATGTAGCTTTTTCCACTAATCCATCTTTTAGTGCCTTTACCCACATGTTTTATCCTACACAAAACCTTTTACAACCTTTTGGCACAAAAAATTCAACCCGACCAAGACTCTTACGCATGTGTCTACAACTCATTGAAGGAACTTCTTCTGTCCTTCACCTAATTTTTTCCCTCACCTACCTCATGTTGTTCCTACACTCTTCATCCTTTCTGTACGTGGTTTCCACAAAGCACTTCTTACTCCTTACGCATTTTTATCCATCAACTAGGCCATTTACCACAACTTCTACTGCCAATTCAATCTTATATTATGGGCCTATACTTCACATCACTCCACCCCACACTAAAATAGATGCACGGTCCTCTACGCATACACAACCTTGGAAAAATAATGTGGTTACCGGCACACAAGGTACAAAACAAAACAAAAGAGAGGAACAAGAAATGAGAAAGGGAAACACAAGAAAAGAAAAATCATAAAGGAAATTCTAGACTAATTGGAAACACTTCCTTATTTACAAACACCAAGAAGACTTATTTATAGTAGGGCTTCAACCTACTCCCATTGAAGTGACCTAGTAACCTCGTCCCATCCAACGACTTGTAACTGGCAAGCACCTGAATCAAGAATGTACAAGATGATGTAAGGTCCCAACCAATGGACTTTCAACTTCCCAAGATGGAATAGATACTTAGAATCATACAATAATACCAAATGCCCAACTTCAAACTTCTTGTTCTTGATATGACAATCATGCCATGCTTTTTATCTTTTTTTTGTCTTTTGACTCCATCTAACAAGAGACCACCTTTTGTCCAACTACATCAACTTATCACTTCTTTCTTCCAGTGCTTGCTCATCGGCTAATCCTCCTTCATGCGCTATACACAAAGTGATGGTAACATGAATTCCACTAGTAAAATAGCCTCCACGCCAAACACCAATTAAAACAAAGGTGGCCTTATTGAACCTTTTATGGGTTGTCATGTATGCCCATAGAATGACCGATACCTTATCTTTGCAAGCATGTCTTCCATTGTCACAAATATTATTTAACGTATGACTTAGTATCTTGTTAAATGACTTAAGTGGTTCTATTTATTTGAGGGTGATATGGGGTAGTCTTATGATGGGCCACCATAAATTCTTCTAATAGAATCCTAATTGTTTCATTGAGGAAGTGTGTACCCCTATCACTTGTTAAACTTAAAGGGAAACCATATTTGTTAATTATGTTCTCCCCTAAAAATCTAGTAGTTGTTGTTGAGGTGTAATCCTTTGTTGGTGCTGCCTCTACCCACCATGTCAAGTAATCGGACAAGTGATGATATAGCGTGAACTAGTCCTTCACGCAACTAGTGCAATTGGTCCTAAAATTTTGATTGCCCATTTCTCAAATGATTCAATGCTAGCTATTGGTCGCAAGGAAATTTCATCTCTATTTCTAGGTTTTCCCAAGCATTTCCAATGATCACAGCCTTGCAAAACTCAATGTAATCCTTATAGATGGTTTCCCACCAAATCCCATCGCTAATAAAATATTGTAAGTGGTAGTGTTTCCTGCATAGTGTCCTCCTGTAATCCCACCATGCACTTCTTCCATAATGGCTATGCACTCATGTTCTAATACTCATCAAAGCACAAAATATTGTCACAACCTAACTTATACAGTCCAAGAATCGCATGTAGGGTACGACGCGTATTGCCACCGCTTTCTTCTTGAGCCTTCATCCCTTCTGGTGCCACACCTATTTTTAAAAATACTTTTATATCTTCCAAGTTTAAGGGCATGCACTGCAATCTAAATAGTTACGCGTTTGGCATGGTATCCTCAATGCTTTGTGTGTCCTCTCCCGAATCAATCCTTGATAAGTTGTTAAGCCCTAAATTGCTCTTTCCCAGCTTTATCACCACTATAAATTCAAACTCCTGAAATAAAAAGACCCAATGACATATGTTCCTTTGTAGAATGGGTTTATTGACTGAGTATTTCAATTCCATGTGGTCTGTATAATATGAAGGGCGTTCTTGCTAATGATATTGCCTAAACTTATGCAATACGTAGATGATTGACAAAGTGCTTCGCACTCGCAGTTGTGGAATTTTGTTCTGTTGGTGTCAAATTCCTACTTGCAAAGATCAAGGGATGATCGACAATTCCCTCACGAAGTTGTGTTATCACTTCTCCCATCGTTGTCCCCGAGGCATCAACATGCACATGCAAAGGTTTATCCCAAGAAGGAAAACGTAATATGGTCACCGTGACAAGCCTTTCCTTTAAATTGTCAAATGTCTTTTATTTTGCCTCTCCCCAATGAAAAGTACTTTTTTATTTCAACAATTCTTCTAAGGGTGTGGTGATCTTGGCATATCCCCGATGAACTTCCCGTAATACCCTATGTGTCCAAGGAATCCACACACTTTGTGCTTTGATTAGTAGGCTCCCTAATCCTATAATAACTGCAACTTTGGTGAGATCCACTAGTAAGTCATATTTGCATATAATGTGTCCTAACATGGTTCCAAATGGAGTGGAAAACACACATTTCTTAATGTTAAGGGATATCCTCAATTGCTGACATCTCTCAAAAATCAGTCTTAAGATGTCACAATGAACTTTCACCAATCCATAAATAGTCTAGTCATCCAAATAAACTTGAAGAAACTTTATGGATGAAGTCCCGAATACCTATACCATAATGTGTGAGAACACAACAAGCGTAATATTCAATCCAAAGGCCATAATCGTGTAGGAAAAACTTCCCCACTCAGTGGTGAAAGTTTTCTTTCTCTAGCCTTCCCTTGCAATCCTGACTTTGTGGTATCCTGAGAATCCATCCATGAAAAGTAGACTTCGCGCCCGGTCACTCCCTCTAGAATTTCTTCAAGAAAGGGGGTTAGAAAGGGATAAATGACACACATTGCATTCGAGATCTCTGTAGTCACCGGAAATTCTTATCCTACCATCCTTCTTAATATTTCCAACCATTGGGCTTATCCATTATGACTCTTCCATTGCCTTGATGATACCAGATGCTATCATTTTTTATGTCTTCCTTAACCCGTACGTGTAAATTTGCATTCATCCGATAAGGCCTTTTCTCGAATCGAGCACGCACCTTATTTCAACTTGATCTTCATTTCCCTAAGGAATGGTGGATACCTTTAAGTTCATGGTACCCACAAGGGAACAAATCTTGAACTTAGGCAATAGATCAATGATCTTTGAAACTTATTTTTCTGACCAATAATCACCGATGATAGCCTCTTTAGGTTCTGCCTCCATCCCAATGTTAACCTTATTCATCTTTAAAGACTCATGATAGGCATGTGCTCACTCATCGCTATCAATGACCTCACATGTACCCTCCAAATGATTAACATCTAACATCTCCATCTCTTCTCTGTCTATTACATAGACCATTTTCCCCTTTTCTTTTTCCATACATGCACGCTCAAAATGTACTTCCTCTTATTCTTCCTCATTGAGGCACATCTCCAAATAAGGCTCACCTAGAAATTCTAGTAGCCTATCCACTAACATTGCACTATCTCCCATTTTAAGGTGCTTGATCATTTGTAACACCTTATCTACTAATGGTTTGGTACTCTTATACTAAAAGCTTGAATGAGATCAGCCACCAACTCTTGCCAATTACATGTATGACGACACATTTCTGAATGAACATACCAAGTTCACGCACAATCTTATAAGGTGGAATACAACTTTTGTACCCATAAAAAAGGTGGCAACACTTTTGCGCTTCCCATCCAAACCTCCTCGCATGCTTGGATATGAAACGGCGTCTCTTTGCCATGGTAGTCTTGTATAACCGTGGGCGCGTTGCTCCTAGAGAACCTTACAAAAATGTAATCCTCACCTCATGCCACTCCAGGAGGTTCTCCCGATGTGTATCCCACCAATGCTGCTACAGTCCTAAGTAGGTTATAGCTGAGCATTCCTCTTCTTTCGTCCTCATTTCTCCATTGAGATTCCATTTCCGTAAGAAAACTTCTGTGGTATGTCCCTCCGAGTACCTTGGCAACTTCTTTCCTCCTAGGTGCTTGACTAACCATGCCTTTGTCACCCTTATTATAGTTCCTTTTAATTTTCTCCCAATTAACTCATAAGTCCCATGCACCCAATTGTCACATGCCACACTAGTGGTATCACTTAAGGACTCGAGCATCCTCAAACTAGATAACTCCTCTATGGGGTGAATTATCTTAGGATCTCTAATGGAGCACACATAGATTCTATCAAGGACTTCTTCTCCTAATGGCTCCATATAGGGTGCTGAATTCCCATCCGTCAAAGGGATGATCACCCTTTCTTCCTTGCTCTTAAAACTTATATACCCTTTTTTAAACCTTATGTTGGTATTGTTCTTATAACACCATGAGCACTCCAAAGAATGTGGAAATTTTTCTACCTCAAGTGAGCACCAACAATTCAAGTCTCTAGTGAACTTGGCCCCTCGAATGGTGATAATTGCATCCTTCGGACTACAATGGGAATTTCCTTAGTCTTGTTCACCATATAAAGCACATTTGAAGATGGCTGCAATGCGAGCCTTCCCATATAATGTCAGACATCTAAGGTAATAACATTCACCTCTACTCCCATGTCGATGAGGATATTTCTTAGAAGCCATTCATCAACAAACGCATTCAAAGTAATCTCCTTGTCATATTCAAGGTTGTGAGGAGGAAGTTTTACATGAAAACCTATCTTTGTGCTCTTCTTCAAAGTGTGTGGTACCTTCTCCCTCGCCTATTCTCCCAAAGAAGGGAATAATATTCTCTTTCCTTAACATTTTACATACTTCCTTGACCTCATCCAAGTCACTCCTTGGAACTTTGTTATCCTTATTTTGTTCCACCTACCTCGATTGCTCCTTGAGACATTGGATCTCCCCTTGTAAACTTTGAATTACATCCACAGTCTCCTGGTACACTTCTTTCTAATGGGCGCGGTCCGGGTGCTTTCCATGTACTACCTCCTCTCTTGAAACTAGTGTCCTTGGTCTTGGCATTTCCCAAGTTTGTGTGGCATCTGTCACATCATCACCAAGATGATTCTATCTCTAACTCACACACCACTCTTGGCATCCATTGTGAATCAGCCTTGTTGATGCTCACCATAGCAAGAGTGGCCTTATCTTTTTGGTGTTTTTGCTTCATGTGCTCATAAATTTTTGGAAACTCTTCATACTTGTTCTTCTTTCTGCACCATGAGCATTATAACAAATCAAGAAACTCATGTTTATAATGTTTTGTAGATCCAAAATTATAACATGTTCCTCATGGGAACTCACTCCATCCCCCGTTGTGGTTACCATGACCACAAAATCCTCCTTGAAAACCTCTTCCACATGCCCCTCCATCTATGCGCCCTCCATAACAATAGTAATTTTCCTTAAAACTTTTTATAATGCTAGACTAGCACACACCCGGATCAATAAAGATCATGGATTTGATCAATTAGTCTACAATCCTTGGTATCATGGATTATAGAGGTGCATATATTGTAGTAGCGAGAAACATTATTTTGGATTGCATGCTGCATCGTAGGGAATCTACTTGCATCATGATCCCTATGGTAAATCTCATAGTCTACTGCCATAGTGCGCACCAAATTCTCGAGGGAAACTATGCTTTGCATGTCCCTCTAGTTTACAAAAGATGTAAACCAAATCCCACTACAAACCTCATGCGCTAATTTTGTAGACAAATTCTCTAACTTCTTGGCCATTACAGTAATTTGGGCCTCCAGAAATGGACTAACACCAGTATCCACACTCCCAACCGCTTCAACATGCAGATGACTTCCAATGCCTCACCCAAGTCGGTGAAAGTATTGTGTGACAGAGCCATTCTAAATGGTGTTATCAATCCTCCAACAAACCATTGAGCATGTTGAGAAGGATGAATGTCATAGGATATATTTGACAAGAGAGTCTTGAAATGCGCATCATACTTCTCGCACACTCTTTTCCATTCCCTATTGGATCTCCTTCGAGTGTTGTTGCTCTTTTTCTCAAACTCTGGAATATGCAACTTTGTGAGGAAATTGTTCTTCAATGTGGTGTAGTCCACCACCGTCTGATGGGGGTCATACTTCCTATACCAACTATGTGTGCACCCTTGCAACGTAGTTACAAATTGGCTTTACCTCCGCTTCAGTAGTGATCCCCTTCGTGCACCATAGTAACTCACACTTGTGCACATGCTCTACAACATCTTCAATACCCCTATAGTCTAGTAAGTGCAAATACATCTTGAAAAACACTTAGGGATGTGGTTGGGGTCCTTTTCCTCCCGATCCAAATCCTTGGTTCCCTCTGGTGTTTCCTCCTCCACCAGATCCACCATGTCCCATTCCTCTCGACCCACTAGATCCACCTCCCGCAATGAAAAAGGTCCCGAACTAGTTGAGCCAAGGGTTCCCAATGTCCCACTGAACTGTGCGCTAATGGTATGTGATAATGTCCCACTACCAGTAGTGTGCCCCGTGCCACTCCCAAATGTGATACCAAAAGCTTGTGTATTTGCACCTTGTCCAAAAATTCCTTCAAATACAAGAAGGGATTTTGCAACCATAGATGTTATGAATGAAAAATTATATCTCCTGGTCACCGATTGATCACTCCCACTGATACTAACCGGGTTAAAAATACTTTTCCCTTGATCTAGAAAACCAAGCACCAGGGATTGGTCATTAGGTGAGTTCAGATGCATGTCAAAAGCTCTTCTTTCTCCATGTAATGAACTCTCATTAGAAGTCAAGGGCCTCTCTCTCATGGCTACCAACATGGGGTATCATTGACTACTCAAGCTCCACGTCCTCTGTATGAACCTCAACTCCTTCCTACAACATCTTCCTCCATAGATCCATCACACTTGCAACCTCACAATTTCTATTCATCTCCCTTTCATGAGCTTCATTATACTTGAGTCATCTTTCCTCTCTTTCCTTTTGAGCTACAATGTCTTCCATCTTCCTCCACCCTAGCTTCCTCTCCCAATGACTTAGAGAAGCTTAGATGGCCATGGGGAATGATTCTAAACTCAAAGTAATGACCAAGATCTTCATAGCTAGAGGAATAACACACAAAAATGATCCTCTAGGCTCCCTCAGAAACTCAAACTCAACAATCTCTAGGCAATAATATGTCGAAATGGCATATTCTAAAGTATAACTAGTCAACACCCTCTTCCATCAGTGATCAATAGCACACATCCAAGTTAGATTTACATCCTATAGCCTCTGATAGTTATCTTGGGTCCACATACACGATCTATAGTACTAGCTTGATCTGGATGCATAGGCTAAAATTGATTCATATAGCTCTATTGGGAAGCAAAAAAAGAATGTCTCATATAACTCATGGTATAGGTTCTCTTCTACCCATCTACGTGCATTAAACTCAAATCCAATGTTGAATCTTTGAGAAAACTCATCCTCTCGTGCTCTTGAACCATGTTTCAACACTTTCTAAGGTTAGGTGCTCTATCATCACACATCACAGGGAAAAATATGCATGCAATTTATCATAACAACTTTGAAAAGAGGTCCTAGAAATGGAACCAAAATGTAGTCATTTTTGTACCCTTCATAGAATAGGAAAATCCCATGTGCATCGGCCTATCACCCAATGGGCGTTGGGTGCTCACCCGAGGCACGCGCAGGTGCCGAGTCTCTCCTTTATATGAGTTTTGTGAGAATGCATCATCTTAGAACAGATAATCAAATGTAGGACAAAAAATAACTAAACTACATTCTTATGAACTTAGGAAGAGTTGTTATCTCATTTTATGCATATAGGGGAAATAACAAGCAATACATGAAGATGGTTCATTCAGGAAGGAAATTCATAAATATAGAACACAAATGATTTATAACAGAGCATTATATTCATACTAAATAGAGTTAATAACCCACATTACATCCCTTTACGTCATTATAGATCCTCATATAGTTATGTAGAGCTAAATCATACATCAGATCTATGTTATGCTCATCATATTACAAAGAAAATGAGAACCCATCCCCTACAATGTACTAAACGCTCATAGTGCTCTCCTTATCCCTAGCCAGAACATCCTCCATTATGTTTTCTATAGGACTTCACCTCTCTCCAACTCTCTTTTTCTTCTACCAAAGCATTTGTATAGATAGCCTTAGCACCCACCGTCATGCCTTCCGTGTTACAAATCGGTCACCAAGTATTGAAGTGGTCCTCCATGGGAGCATGCCTTCACAGACCTAAGCTCTCCACTCTCTATGATGATGTTATTCTAGAAAATTCCATCGCATGCTTAGAATATTCCCTTTTTATCCATAGTCACCAAGTTGGCACCTTATCCACAAGGGTCATGCTTTTCTTGTGTTCTGCCTGGGATGTCGAATATGGCTAAGTACAAAAACATGTTTTTCCTTATACACCTTCAACCCACGCACTTTATTTATATAGGTCCCACGTGCCTATGTGCCTTCTTTTACTTAGTTGATATTTTGGGGACCAACATGAGGGTAACCCCATATTCCTAATTCTTCAATTTCAAGTAGTTTTACCACTAAAAGTCACGTTTCTAGCCTTTGCATATCTTTATAAGAAACTTTAGACGATGATGCATATGATAAATGAAATAACTTTCCCCACTCATAAATCCATGCAACCGGTAAGATGTGAGGGCTTAACACCAAGATCTAGAAGGGGCACAAGTTATAGAAATTTTTTGAATGGTAATGATGAGAAAAAGACAAGGATTTGGAAAAAACCACATTGAGACCCTATAACCTCATTCTACTCAATTTTTTTCATAGTTTAAAATTTGAATTACTTTCCAATTTATCTAGACTTACATCCATAGATGGCCACTTGGTTGACAAAATCTAGTTTAATGTTTTTAACTCTCTTGGAATTTGAACATCTAACTCACTTTGTTCTAATTTATGATTTCATGGCATTTGAATTAATTGTTTCTAACATTCAAATTCATCAAAGAGACCCCCTACACCTTGCCCCATGCTACCAATAGGAACTATGGGCTCATCACCATGGACAAGGCATAGGCAAGTAAGGGCACTTCTCTCCTTTCATAACCCTACATCACTAGTAAAAGACACATGCTCAACACCAACGGTTGGTAGGGCAAATAAATGTGTAAAATAAAAAATTTGTATATTTTCATTTGACTTATTTATTTAGGAAAATTTCTAGAATGTTCTCATTTCCAAAGAGATGTATATGGGATAGATGTGACACCATGAAGCTTCTAGAATAGACTATAGGCAAAGACACCTAATCTAGAAGAAATTATGAGTAGAACCAAGTATGCAGGCCTTGGTATGGTTACTGTCAAATATTTGTCTTATCTTTCTTGAATTGATGAAATTATTTGGAAACAATTGATGATACCATGAGGATTTGAAGAGATATGATTTGAATGTTTTCCAACATTTTCATAAGTTTTTAGGAATTGCTATAAGAATAAGTCCCTTGATCATAAATTTTACAAAATGAACCAAAGAAATGAAAATGCAATGTGAATGTAGTAATGTACATATGGAAATGCATGTGAAATTACATGTCATGATGGCTAAGGTGAAGAAAGTTGATGAATATTGAATTCTTCACCCCTAAAAGTACACAATGGAGAACCATGATCCTCAACTTTTATGTTCTCTTGACATGGGCCTACCATTCTGGGTTTAAACTTACAACCCTTTCCCAGAAGTGTATATGTCTAATCATTACAATCATTTGTCTAAAAGAGGAGTTCGTACACCTCTTTTTCATGATCTTGAGACATGGTGTGTGGGTGAGCATGACTATGTTTCTAGGCCTTGTTTCCTATATAGAGCATTGTATTTACTTGGGACCCTTTTTGAATGATGAGGCCTTGCCCCATGGATATGGTAAGCTTAGTTTCAAATGCACATGGGTTGAATCGGGTTTAGAACATAAAAAATCTTAGAGATGTTTTTGATGGGAATCATTTCAATCTCAAATTTCCCTTCTTCATTTGTTAATTCTATCATGTTTACACCTAGACATAGGTCATTGGAGGGAAGAAATTCTAAACCTAGAAGACTACCCATCCCCTATGATTCAACCGGGAGGAATATCAAATCATCACTCTCTAAGAGTTTCATAATTTTTGATGTGGTTTTAGTGGACATTATTTCCACATATATTAATTTACCTGTACGGATGAAAATTGACACGAAACCTTCAACCGTAATCAACCCCTAAGATCGTTCCAGAGAAGCCAATGTTGAATGTGTGGATGGATATAGGAGGATCAGTGACTAAGATCTGGTAGTGTGATCTCCTGGTAGCTAAGTTGGAAAAGGGGAGATTTAGAGGCTATGAATGGGTAGTGTAAATTCCCTATGGTTTGTCTAACTGAATTGGGTCTAAGTTTTGATCTAGTTTGAAGTGTCTAAATTAACTAAGATGAAAATAACAATCTATGCTACTACTCGAAAGGAAACTAATCTAAACAAATCAAAAAAATGAAATATTACAATCACAAACAACAATTTTCTTTTATTCTAAATAATCAAATCTACTTCTACACTAAAACTGAAAAGAAAAATAACTTGGTGTGGTTATTCACCTGTGCTGAGTGTATTAAAACTAAAATATCTTAAAATAAGAACTTTTCTAAATTATCTATGATATGTAGACAACCTCCTATAGATATTCTCTCCTTCAAATCCATAGGGATGGGAAGAAGAGGATCTGTCACTAGGAGATGCTATTAATGATTTAAAACCTCTTGAAATTAACTAATTACTTGAAAATGAAAGGAAATTTATTTCTACTCTATTTGATATGATGTAACAATGATAAATTGTAGGAATGAAGGAAATCAAACAACAAATCCAACCTAGAATTCAAATAATAGAGGTAAATCCATTGTGTAGTAATTTTCCCCCTCATTTTATCCTTTCTTTCTCTATGTGTCCATATGAGTCCAAGGAATTGGGAATGCAAAGGCAGCAGTAGGAGAAGGCACTTGAGAAATGGAAACTTGAAGGCAGTCTGGTTGTAATACAAGTGGAAGAGGAATAACACAAGTGAATAGAGCTTGGCTATGTAATTTCTAGTAGGATTGTGGGAGCAATACTATGCAAGATACACAAAATTCTCTAGTCATTTGCTTGACTACAGGCATTGAATATATAGGAATTGGTTGGGATGTGCCTTCATGCACAAGGAATCCTTGGAGTGCAAAATCATTAGTTGAAGAGGTAGTTCAAAATAATCAAATCTATTTAAAAATAGAAAAAGGAAGGAATTCCATGTAATCAAGACTATTTTTAGGCAATTTGATTCACAAATGCACCTTGGAAGTCAAGTTAAGTGATGCACCACGTGTTAAAATCACACATGAAGAGTTCTAGAAAAAGCACGCAGGATCGCCGCTCTCAAGCTGGCAGCGAGGTTTCGTAACCACCACCTGTGCAGGGCAGCGGTCCTGACACTAAAGGCCAAAACATGCACAAAATGAGTGGGAAGTTGGAAGAAAGCGTGGAAAAGATAAGTAAGGATGTCTAGGCTAAAAATATATACTACAAATTGGTAAAGGAACTCGAACACCTTCTGAAAGGACATGAATCATCATTGGGGACTTTTGTAACCATTTTCTGACAATGTAGCACATGCAATTTTGGGTGCATACATATTTCCCCCTTAGAGAAGCATCTTATCCATGAAAGAGGTGTAAAACGTAGAGTCTGAGTATGGTGTTCCTGAAATGGGGAGTTAGAAGTTATACCGACATACCTATGTTTTGGAATGTCATCGTCCAAACCCCCTACCCGTAAAATGAAAAAGAAGACTCAAGCATAGATAGATGAAATATTGAAAAATAAACACTAAATTAAAAAAACAATAAGACTTACCATTTATGCGAGGATATAGAAATATACCTGCGCAAGCACTCTAACCTTGTGAACATATGCACTCAAAACGAAGTTATAACAACATATATATATCAAAACAAACTCATTTTCCAATTCATTTGCACATATTGATTTGGTGATTTTTGAGCTCTGGACCCACGGTGACCATTTCATTTGTGATTATAGTTGAATTGTAATGGATTTAGGAATGATATTTTACATTAGGGTTGGCCCTTTGTTGTTTGAATGCTTTTGCAAAGAGCTCCTAAGAAATTCATAACTAGAGCGTTCATAAGGGGCCTCAAAGAGGTAGATAAGTAGAGTTCCTTTATTGCTTAGTCTCCATTTTTTGGGCATTTATACAATTTTTTTGTATATTTCAGGCTCATTGTGAGTGTTTTGACCATTCCTATTACATGATGGCATTACACACAAACTCAATTTATTATGATATGTATATAGACTCTTATTTTTGGTTCCGTAATTCATTGTATCTTAGTTGAATTCTTCTTGGATAAGTTCTCTTGTGTACTTTAGATGTTTAGAACTTATGTTTTTCTATTCTTTTCAAAATGCATGCAAAGTGGATATGAATGCTAACAGAATGATTTATTTATTTTTGTTTTGTAATGCTAATATATGATAATGCAATCATATTGTAATGTTGAACTTTAGTTTCTCTAGGAAACTTTTGGTACTTTGTATTGTTTTTGGAAAAATGTGGTGAAAGATTGATATGATAAGTGACCAAAATTTCCCCACTCATAACTCTATGCAATCAATAAGATGTGAGGGCTCAACACCAAGAGCCTTAAGGGGGAAAAGTTATAGAAATTTTTTGAATGTTAATGATGACAGAAAGACAAGGATTTTTCAAAACCAAATTGAGACCCTACAACCTCATTCTACTCAAGTTTTCTTCATAGTTTAAAATGTGAAATTATTTCTAGTTTATCTAGACTTAGATCCGTACATGGCTACTTGGTTGACAAAATATGGTTTTGAGGTTTTAAACTCTTTTGGAATTTTATACATCTAACTCACTTTGTTCTATTTTATGATTTCACAACATTTGAATGAATTATTTCTAACTTTCAAATTCATCAAAGATACCCCCTAAACCTTACCCCATGCTACCAAAGAGGAAGTATGGGCTCATCACCATAAACAAGGCATAGGTGAGTAAGGTAAATTTCCTCCTTTCCCAACCCTACATCACTAGTAAGAGACATAGGCTCAACACTAAAAGTTGGTAGGGAAAAGAAATGTGTAAAATAAAAATTTCTATGGATTTACATTTGACTTTCTTATCCAGAAAAAATGTCTAGAATGTTCTTATTTCCAAATATATGTATATGGGATAGATGAGACATCATGAAGTTTCTAGAACATATCGTAGGAAAAGACACATAATCTAGAAGAAACTATGAGTAGAACCAAGTATGTAGGCCTTGGTATGGTTACTGTCAAAGCTTTGTCTTATCTTTCTTAAATTGATGAAATGATTTGGAAACAATTGATGATACCATGAGGATTTGAAGAGATGTGATTTTAATGCTTGCCAACATTTTCATAATTTTTAAGGAATCGCTATAAGAATAAGTCCCTTGATCATAAATTTTATGAAATGAACTGGAAGATGAAAATGCAATTCGAATGCAGTAATGTACATATGGAAATGCATGTGAAACTACATGTCATGATGGTGAAGCTGAAGAAAGTTGACAAATATTGAATTCTTCACCCCTAAAAGTACACAATGGAGAACCATGATCCTTAGAATTTATGTTCTCTTGACAAGGGCCTACCATTCTAGGTTTAAACTTACAACCCTTACCCATAAGTGTATATGTCCAATCATTACAATCATTTGTCAGAAAGAGGGGTTCATATACCTCTTTGTCATGATCTTTAGACATGGTGTGTGGGTGAGCATGACTATGTCACTTGGCCTTGTTTCTTATGTAGAGCATTATGTTTACTTGTGACCCTTTATGAATGATGAGGCCTTGCCCCATGGATATGGTAAGCTTAGTTTCAAATGCACATGGGTTGAAACTAGGGTTTAGAATAGAACAAATCTTAGAGATGGTTTTGATGGGCATCATTTCAATCTCAAATTTCCCTTCTTCATTTGTTAATTCTATAATGTTTACACCTAGACCTAGGTCATCAAAGGGAAGAGATGATAAACCGAGAATGCTACCCATCTCCTATGGTTTAAACAGAAAAATATTGGATTATCACTCTCTAAGACTTTCATAATTACCATTTTGGTTTTAGTGGACATTGTTTCCATAGATATTGATTTACCCTTATCTATTTTTTCCTCCTCAAATGTTTTTGGGTCAACAAATTCATCCTTTGAAACACCTGAGGTAATCAGACTAACTCTTTTGATAGAGGTGGTTTTTTCAATTGATTCACGGGAAGTTTGTACTCCATATGGACTCCTTTCTTATTCTTGATGTTTTCTAAGTGTATATCGAAGGGTTTAGGATCCCCTTGAGCGATGAAGACCTTCCCTAAATGGAGGATTCTAATCTCCTAGAATAGGGTAGAAGGGATAGACTTCATTCGATGAATCCAAGGTCTCCCAATGATCATGTTATAACTTGTTTCCCTATCAATAATGTAAAACTATGTCAAGATGGTTTTTTGACCAAGCATGACTAGAAGAACTGTGGTTCCAATCAAGGTCGCTTTAAGATTATCATACCCCCATAACATGTTTCTTGTAGAGGAACAATTTTTCTCTCCATATCCCAACTTCTGCAAGAAAGAGAAGGGAACCACATTTACAGCATCCTCATCATCAATCATGGCTCTCTTAATACAATTGTTATAAACCTCGACTTGTAAAAATAAGGTAGGATCACCTTTTTGAGAAATTTTAGCATCATATGGCTCCTTGTCTATATCAACAAAAACACAGTACCCTATCATTCTATCCTAGAGGATGTATGTCAAATTCAATATGATTTATTTGGCTACTAAGAGGTGGCGTAATAGGGATTATATGACCAAGACCTAGTGCATTGACTAACACAAAATGATGTACAGGTGAATTCTTTAGCAAATCTAGAAACAAAATGTGAGCAAAGGTCTTGTTCAAATTCGATATTAAACCATATGATCCTATTGGTTTTGAGATTATATGGACATCATCCCGCATGAAGGAAGAGAGGGTAGGGGTTGTTAAATGCACTCCTTCATCTGATTTGTTGCATTAATTTCTGGCTCGACCTCTATCTTGACTAACCCCAAGATTTTTGTATTATCATTTGAACCAAGGTTAGGAGAAACCCGAGAGTTGTCAGAAGTTGAGGCTTCATGGTCATTATTTCCTATAGGAATTCCCTTGTTTATATTCTAAGGATTCACTTGGGAATCCCCAGGATGTTTAGGGTTTTCATTTTAAGGTGTGTCGTCTGATATGAATAGGCTATGGGTTTGTTTCAATAGTTGCTAGGAACATATCTACAAAGAGCTACCTTTGGTTTTCGAGAAGTCTTTGCAGAAAATTATTGCAATCACAAAAATTCCTATTGTTATGACCTCAAACCTTATGAAAACCATAGTATAGGTTAGGGTCGTAATCTCTTTACCTTTGATAATTGTATTTTTGTTGTTGATTACAACCTCGGTTGTAGTTTTGAAATTGGTTGTTATAACCATGATTGATTTCCCCTTTGCCATAGTTTTGATATTGGTTTGGGCCTTGGGTTTGATTTTTATTTTGAGAGGGATGGTTTACGTCAATTATGCTAACTAAGGAGATAGTGTTAGGGGCTCTTTGACTTCCCATGTTGTTTTTATTGTTAGTGTTACCATTTTTTGGAAAACTAATGTTTTTAGCTTGATCAGTATCACTATTCATGGTAGCACCATGATTTTGATTCACACCCTTAGGTCCTTTGTTGTTGGCACTATTATTTTGATAATTTGCATTATTTTTATTTAGGGATACTAATTTCCAATTCTAACTATAGGTCTTACACCCACTATCAATTATGGCTTGGTCAATTTAAAGCACACCTTCCAAAACTTCCTCATAACTACAGAAAGGAAACTTTTGGACCTCTTCCTTAGTCTCTCGATTGAGTGAGTGAAGAAAAAGATCATAAAGTTCCATTTGATCCATGTTGGGCACACTTGCAAAGGAATAGAGAACTTGGCACCATCTCTAGATGAAATGGGTGGTAGATTCATTTTGCTCCTGTCTAATATGTAGGAACTCCCTAATCTTTTTATGAAACAATGTGTTCATGTCAAATGCTTTGATGAACTCGGAAACAAGTTGTTTAAAGGAGTGTATAGAATATTCTAGAATATGGTAATACCAATCCATTGTGATTCCTTTCAGATTATTTAGAAATATCTTAGCCACTACAACATCCCAAGGAAGCAATTCCCTGATAGTAGTAGCGTAGGCCTTGATATGAACATTCAGGTCTCCTTTTCCCTTAAATTTTGGAAGATCTAGAAATGGGCGTGGAAGTATCACACCACATATGGTGAATTCAAGAGTCTCCTTTAAGTACTCAGCTTATGTACCCATTGCATAAGATTCCATAATTAAAGACCATGTATGAGGAGGTTGAAGAGGAGTTGGATAAGCTATATTATAAGTGTTGATGGGAACGTATGGGGTTCCTTTATATGACATGTAGCAAGCGGGAATGGCATGTATGTGAGGTCTTAACAAGACTTTATGATAATAACTTATTCTATTTTTGATAACAATGTGATTTGCATTGGGTTGATCGTATTTCATGTTCAACGGTTTATCAACCTCCTCCATCCTAACATAGCTAATGGGGTTTGAAGTGTAAGTAGAGGAGGTTTGGATGTTGCTTGTGTAATTTTCACCCCACCTCGAAAGAGAAGGGGAATTTTGTTGTTGAATATTGGTCTAATATCTATCGATCCAAATGGCCCACCAAACACTCTTTCTAGACATATTTTAGAAAGTATAAAATACTTACCAAAATAGGGGAAGAAATGGAGAGCTGAGGTAATAGCAATGAAATAAAAGGAAACAAGAAATAATTAATCTTTCAGGTCAACTTCACCAATTTATACGAATGAAAATTGACATGCAACCTTCAACCGCACTTGAACCCCCGAGGTCATTCCAGAGTAGCCAATGTTGAATTTTGGATGGCTAACTATAGGAGGATTAGTGACTAAGATCTAGTAGTGTGATCTCCTAGTAGATGAGTTGGAAAATGGGATATTTAGAGGCTATGAATAGGTAGCGTAAATTTTGTATGGTTTGTTTTCCTAACTGGATATCAATGTTGAACTAGTTTGAAGTGTCTAAATTAACTAAGATGAAACTAACAATCTATGCTCTTTTGTTGAAGGGAAACTAATCTAAACAAATCATTAAAATTGAAATATTACAATCACAAACAATAATTTACTTCTATTCTAAATAATCAAATCACTTCTACACTAAAACTAAATAATAAAAATAACTTGGTGTGGTTATTCACCCGTGATGAGTGTATTGAAACTAAAATTCAAATATGAAATTATCTAAATGATCTATGATATGTAGACAACCTCCTGCATATATTCTCTCCTTCATATCCACAAGGATGGGAAGAAGAGGATCCATCACCAAGAGCTGTTATTAATGATTTAAACCCTCTTGGAAATTAACTAATTACTTGCAAATGAAAATTAATTGATTTCTAATTTATTTAATATGATATAACAATGATAAATTGTAGGAATGAAGGAAATAAAACAAAAATCCAACCTCGAAATTCACAAAAAGAGGTAAATCCTGCTATGTAGTAATTTTTCCCTTCATTTTATCCTTTCTTTCTCTGTGTGTCCATATGAGTCCAAGGAATTGGGAATGTAAAGGCAGCAACAGCAAGAGAAGGCACTTGAGAAATGGAAATTTTAAGGTAGTTTTGTTTCAATGCAAGTGGAAGAGGGATAGAACAAGTGAACAAAGATTGACTATGCAATTTCTAGTAGGATTGTGGCAGTAATACTATGCAAGATACACAAAATTCTCAAGCCATTTGCTTGAATACAAGCATTGAATATATAGGAATTGGTTGAGATGTGCCTTCATGCACAAGGCATCCTTAGAGTGCCAAATCATTGGGGTAAGAGGCAGTTCTAACTAATTAAATCTATTTAAAAATAGATAAGGAAGGAATACCATACAATCAAGAATATTTTTAGGAAATTTGGTTCACAAACACACCTTGGAAGTCAAGTTAAGTGAAATCACACATGTTAAAACCATGCATGAAGAGTTCTAGAAAAATTGTGCATGATCGCCACCCTTCCTAGGCGGCAGTTTGAACCGCCACCTAGGCTAGCAGAGTGGTGGTCCCGACACTAAAGGCCAAAACATAAAAAAAAAAATGAATGGGAAGTTGGAAGAAAGCATGGAAAACTTAAGTATTTCTAGGTTACAAATATACAATACAAATTTTCCTCAATAATCATGGTTCCATTAATTAGGGCATTTGAAATATCCTCAATGATGTGAAGGAAACTTCAAATTTTTTTAATAGCATTTATTATAATCATACCTTACGTCAAGGAACAAATGTGCGGATAAGATGGCCAATTATGGAATCAATTGTAATGATTATAAGATATGGTGTAAAGTTGATAGGATTAGATTTGAACTTGTTAGCCAAAGCATTGAATCTTTTAATCATACTCTATGGAACAAGCTTAGGATTGGGGGTTTCAGTAATTTCATTGCCAAATTACATGGTCACGACCCCTCCCTGTCTAAGGATTTTGGAAAATTATTGGAAAGAGGATAAGTTTGAAGTCAGAGGGATGGAAATTGAGGTGTCTGAGTCCACCATCACCCTGGCCACGAGACATGAAAATGGATGGGCTTAAAAATTTTAAGGATAGAACCCATAGAGAATAGGAAATTGAGCTATTCTTTTTTGGCAAGGAAAGATGTTCTTTCTTTACGGATGGTATTGTCAGGTTGTGCATTCTGGGTATATGGAGAGAGGTGTGCCTTCAAATCATGAAGTACATCACTCTAGAAGGAAAATACAAAAAAATCTATACTCACCATATGACCCTTCTGAACATGTTCACCATAAGGTCATGGTGAGCATCCCCTTCTTTCTATTTATGTCTTTGACTAACTCTTTGATGGCTTTCCAATAGGAGAAAGTGGAGATGCCTCTACATGAAGGGCTCATTCTTCTGATGTTTGAAAATGGGAAACCTACTCTGTCCTCTTCCTTGAAAGAGCATGTAGATGAGGATGACCTCACTCTCATAGATTGCCTTACTAAGATGAAGGTCGAAAATGCAAAATTGTGGGGGAGGATTCTGGTAAAGAAATGGGTGAGGATGGTCATGGGGAAGTGAGCACTTCAAGAAAAATAAATCGGGATGGTAATTTAAAGGGTTTTGAGGATTTGAGTAGAAAGGTCCAGTACTTAGAAGGGGTGCTTCAAGCGATGGAAGAAACCAATTCTAGTCAAAGGGAAACAATGATGGATGTCATCAACGCTTCCAAGCAAATTTTCACTGCTCAAGTGAAGTCCAAGCAGAAATTTTGGAGCCGGAGGACCAGTCAAAAAGCTAAGTGACAAGCTGGAAGAGATGGAGGAGGGAACTAGAAGAAGGAACTTTAACTTTCACATTAGTAGCTCCGAGGACAATCTGGAGGAAGATATTAATGAAAAAGGTGTTGAGGGTGATGTGATCAAAGATATCCATGACGGTAGCAGTGGGGGATCTCTAAAAAATTAACTTATGGTTCTGGACTATTGGTAGAATTTTGACAAACTTCTGCTATTTTTCTATTTTGGAGACTATTTCTCCTTCTCTCTGGTTTTCCCACCTTAATACAAATTATGGTTCTTAATTGTAAGAGTTAAGAATTTTTAACTCCTTTCTTAGACTTTTATCTTTCCTTCTTGCTTGTTTTTTTTGTTCCTCATCTTGTAATCGCCCTAGGAGTTGATCCTATTTTTTTGTATCTAATAAAAACAATATACACTACATATGGTTTTAGGAACTCGAACACCTTCTAAAAGGACATGAATCATCATTGGGGACTTTTGTAACCATTTTTTGACAATGTAGCACATGTAATTTTTAGTGCATACGTGTCTTTGCCCATGGTCCATTCTAGAAGCTTCTTGATGTCACATCTTTCCCAAGAAACCTCCTTGGTAGAAAAATCACTCTAAATACTTTACCTAGATCACTTGTTTTCCTATCTTATCCTTGAGCCCTTGCATCTTACTAGTTGTGTAGGGTTGAGGCTAGGAAAAATATCTCCCTCCCAAATGCACAACTCGAAAAATTATATAAGCCAATCAAGAAGTACAAAAACCTTTCATTTACAAATAAAACTACACTTTTTTCCCTACCAATATTTGGTGATGAGCCCATGCCTCATACTAGTGGCATGAGGTTGGGAAAGGAGGGAAGTTCCCTTACTCACCTATATCTTATCCTTGGTGATGAGCCCATTCTTCTTACTAGTAGAATGCGAAAAGGTGTTTGGGGTATTTTCATAAAAATTTATTTGAAACTTCAAATCCCAAGAAAGTGAATTATATGTATATGTTCCAAGAGATTTAAAACCTTAAAACCATATTTTTTCAATCAAGAGGCCATCTACGGATCTAAGTCTAGATAAACTTGCAAGCAAATCACATTCTAGACTATGTAGTAAACTATGTGTAGAGTTAGGTTGTAGGTTCCTAATTGGATTTTTGTCAAAATCTTGTCTTCCTTTCATCATTTCCATTCATCAAAACCATATAACTTGTGTCCCTTCTATATCTTGGTGTTGAGCCCTCGCATCTTACTGGTTGTGTGGAGTTATAAGTGGAGTGAGTTCATTCTCTTATTTTATCACATTCATCACATTTTTCCAACAAAACAAGAAGTACTAAATATTATTTGAAAACCAAAGTTTTAGGTTACATTGTGTTTGCATAAGCATCATATAAAGAAAAACAACAAAAATAAATCATTTTGTTAGCATATCATCATCTGTAGCATGCATTCAAAAGCATATAAAACATCAGAAATTTTGAGCATCTAAGAGTACACAAGTGAAGTAAGCCATCAAGGAGATAAACTCTTACACAAGATATCCAAACCAAAAATATTCATATGTATATATATCTATAGATAATCAAGTTTGTATATAATTTCATCACACTCTAGGTGTGCTCAACACACTCACAATGAGCAAAAAATTCAAAAAAAATGATATATGTGTCCAAAAATGTAACAAAGCAATAAAGTCCTATGGCTTACCCTCCTCCTGCAGGATATAAATGAAAGAGCATGATGAGGACTCATGTTACGGATCCTATGATGTGAGTGGGAGCCCCATTAATAGAAAGATAAGAATGTCCATGAGATGGGGCTGTTGATCTGCGATAGTGGTCTTCTGCTACAAGAGTGACATCATTGTTGCCTCCTCTCGGCTAATCGAGAATTCAAAGTGAGCTTTGTCCTCATCTTGGAAATAATCTCGGTGGATCACCAAACTAGTACAAATATGTCGGTATGACGTTTGGCCATCGATGTCTACCACACATCTAGAAGGAGATCCTTATGTGTCTTCCTCATGGGGATGATTAATGTGTCAAAATGGATGCTCGAATAAAATATTTCCGGTCATCGCAGTGGCTATAAAACAAAAGGAAACAATGATGAGTGAGAAAAATCCATATATATATATATATAAATAAATATATATGTATGTATCATAATACATAACTCACTAATGTTTCTAGTCTAAATATTAGATTCAAGAGAAGAGTGTTAACTTACTCAGATCTCTTGGTTGCTAGGATGGATCTACTGGTGTTACAGGTGGTAGTGGATCTACTACAAGCACCTACTTATTCGTAACCTCCTCATAAGATACTCACTATCCCATGACAAACTATTTATCTCCCCCTCCATCACATGTAAGGGGGTCCTCTCGAGTAAGGAGTCACATCCTCGGCCTCATCCTCACCCAATACTATGGAAACCTCTCTGTTGGCTATACACTCTGTATTTATTGGTCCCCTCTCCTTCCTCCTCATGTGCCTCCTCCTCGACCTTCTCATCCTCCTCCCCACTATGTGCGGGGGAAGCCTCTATCTCGAAGAATCACCAAGGTCTAACTGGATCTTATTTTTCCCGTGTGTTGTGTCAGATCGGCACCCCAGGAGTAATAATGGTCCATGGGAGCTCATCCTTCTGGGAAGATCTAGCCTCTTTAATTCCTCGGTATACAACTAGAACTCGGGAGGGTATCAATATAGGGAAACCCAAACTATTGGGGTACCCTTTGAACTAGATGGGCCTCCACCCGGCTGGTCCTATCTACTAATTGTGTAATAGTGTTGTATGCTACCACAATAATGACATCCTCACCCCATAAGTTTTCCATGTCCCGGTATGGTCATGCAATCATGTTTTCTATAGTAAGTGCGTAGTAGGCTGGTGATTCCCCTTCATGGGGCCCATAACTTTCCATCTAACTTCTCTAATAGCCATGGGATCATCTATCCCGACACCCCTCTGATAGGGGATCATATGCTCAAAAACCCAGTGGTTACCAATGTAGGATGACTAAGGACCTTACCCTTTAGTCAAACAAATTTGTATAGATCATGATAGGTAGTACCAAGTATGTCAATTCCCCGGCATAGATGTGACCATGCTCCTCTATGCTTTGAATAATCAAGGCCCAACAATAAAGTATTTTATCACCACCCTTGTCCCTAACCAAGCACGAAGCCAAAATACCAATGATGGTCTTGTGCTAGGTAGGGATGGGAGAAGATTGAACTAAAAATAGCCTCATGTCATGTTTGGTACCAATATCGGTGCATAAGCATCTCCCATAAAAGATTACCAACGTGGGACTGTACCACTGATGTAGAACTCTCTAAAATTAGTCTACTTCCTATGACATGAATACCTGAATCCTCAGTATACATCCTCAAGAGTGATGGTTCACTCTCCTATAACCCCAAGAAATTGGAAATTATTCCAGTCTAGATCCCAAAGAACTCAAGATGTCACTAACAAATAACCGGGAGGTGCAACCAATGGTTTATGGGATATCCTCCATATCCCGAATCTTTGTAAAGTATTTCTCTCTACCTGAAAAATACCAACTAAAATATTAGGAATCTAATCACACTCTCTATCCCTTATCCATCTAATATATAGGGCTTGCATCCACTAAAACATGAGAAATAGCAAGTTAAAATTATCTTAGATTTAATAAGCTCATTAAAAACATCATAAAACAACACAAAAACAAAAACAAAAATTTACTTAGTCAAAATAAACCTCTACCCCAAAAATTATGCAAACTCCCCTCTATAGAGAAGCGATGGTTGCGCAATATTCATGGCAGTTGTGTAATTTCCCCTCTCCACAGAGCAGCGGTTGTGTAACTTCACTGCATAGAGCCGTGGTTCCGTCTCGAAAAGGACAGTCGTACCCTAATATCTAAAAAGATCAAAAAGACAAAAATTGACCATTTTTGATGAAATAAAAGACAAATCTACCTAGCGCCCCCTTGTGAACATTTCTACTACCAAATTATCAAAAATCACCCCTCTAAGCTAATTTTTTCAATTTTTTCACATTGTAGGTTAAAAACAAATAAATGTAGATAACTTACATGTCTCGATCCGTTGTTCCTCCCATTGGTGGGGTCATCATCGTGTTGTTGTTCTCTTCGATTCAACTATAGTCTCATGTGAAACCATCATAGCTAATCGTAGCTCGAAATTCATTAGGTGGGTGAGTGAAAGTGATTTCTAAAAGTGGTGGTTTTTATTATATATAGTATGTTTTAACTCTGTTTTGAGTTTGTGTGTTTTGGAGGGCTAGAGTGTTGGCGCATGTATAATTCTATCCCTATGGATATGGTAAGTTCTCTTGTCATTTTTTTAGTATGTTTTGTCGATTTCATATCTATCTACACTTGATTTGCATTTGTTTCTTGTAGGTAGTGGGAGCTTGGATTATCATCACTTTGACACATTGATGTGTCAGGTATAACCTCTAACTCCCCATTTTGGGAACACCATACTCGGACTCTAAGTTCTATGCCTCTTCATGGTTAGAACACTTCTCAGGGGGAAATATATACACATCCAATTTTGCATGTGCTACATTGATGGAAACAGTTAAAATGCCCCTATGATGATTATTGTCTTTTCCAATAGTGTTCAAGACTCATTACCTCATTAGCGAGTGTATATTTGTAGCTTAGAATGCTTCCTTTAACCTTTTCCATGCTTTTCTTTCTTTCTTTTATCTCTTTTGCATCTTTTCCCTAAGTTTTTGGCCTTAAGTTATGGAAATGTTTCGGTGGTTACATAACCACCTTGGTGGTTACATAACCACCTTGGTGGTTGCAACTGTTGGTCCCTCGGTGGTGATTGTCAACCACCCCTCTGCGTAGATCAGTGGTTACATGTTGTTTTTCCATAACCTCTTTTGGCATGTTTTGGAATGCATGTCATTTCTTCAAACATGATTTTAGTGCATGTTTCTTAGTCAATTTGGTTATTCTTATGATTGTTGGATACGTACCAACTTCCTCTTCTTTCCTTGATGAATAATTGGAATTAAATTCCCCTTCTTATTGTGATGTGGCATCCTTTAGATGCCAAATGGCTTAGACCATTTCCCCACCATTTTTCTATGAGAACTAGGCTTCTTCTGAAGCATTGGTTGGATATTTTGTTGTGATTTTCACCGTCATGTTGTAAGCACTATTCTCTTGCATTTTTTTCTTCTACCTACATTTCTACCGAATGTTAGTAAGCCACCATTGCTCTAGAACCTTCTTCTTTTCTTCTTTTGCATTCCCAAAGACATCTCCTGGACTCACACAACATTGAAGTTAGAACATAAACCGAGGGGACATAAGAGTAAACCACATCCGGCTTTTCCACAAAATTGCAAGATCTAGGTTGGGGATGTACTTGGATTTCCTAAATATTTCTTGAATTCTTTATTTAATCTATATACACATTATTGACTAGAGTAATAAATCATTTCAATTCAAATCATTGCAATATTTAAGTAATTATTGTAGCTTTCATTTTTTTGTACAAAGCTTTTGGTGATAGATTACTTCTCTTCCTACCTATATGGGTTTAATGGAATTTTATCCGGAGGAAAGCTTTTACATCTGTTTAGAATTAATTGCAATATCTTTTCAATTTGTAAAGCTTCCATTGAATCCTTCTTTACTTTTGTCGGGGAAGTTTTAGGGAAGAAAAGCTTCTGAGAAGCTTTGATTTCTTCATGTGCCTTTGAGGTGGAACAGAGGATTTACATCCATAATTACATTTTGAGAAAGATTTCTATTATTATAATAGGCTAGATTCATTCAAAGACAGATAGATAATCACATCCGGTTTTTTTAGGTTAAATTGTAGAAGCAATTGTATTTCCTCTCTTATTTTGTTTCTTTAGTTATTTTCCAAAAGATACAAATATAAAAAAGAGTTTAATTTAATTATATTGTTGTTTATTTTTTATTTCCTTTATATAATTGAAAAGAACAAAAACATAGATTAGATTTCCTTTATTTAATTATTTTTATTTCTTGCATTAGATTAATTTAATATGTATATTCAAATTCATATCTTCCAAACCACTTTAGGCCTACCTATTATCACTGAACAATTGAGGGCTTTGAACGTTGAAGATGATAGAGCTTTTGAGTTTTGGGAAAATCAACTTGGCCATAGGTTACCTTGATCACTTTCCACATATTTCCATCCATTCGCCATAGTTATCCACTCACACATCCCATATGACCATTTAGGGACCACAACAATTGAGATAAATTGTATGATCCCCGAGTCCCACAAATCGAACACATTACTTAGACACGACGTTGACATGAGTCTTAGGATCTTGGTTTTTTAGTCCTCACCACTTCCACCTATCATCATATCATAGTTAAACATCCTTAACAAAGAATCCAAAAAAATTTATGACTTTTGGCGGAACCATCCTGGGTGGAACTAGTGCCCATAGCCCACTCACTTTTCCTATCCATACATTTCCTCTAGCATTTCCATGACCTTTTCTAGAAATTTCTACAAGGTGAACGAAGGAAATTCCCACAAATTCCACAACCAATTGAGAGAGTTTCACACACATACATTGATAGACTCTTACATGTGTGTATCCTTCTTGACTATTCCATCACACCCATTTAGGTTAGAGAGGCTCTTATTTCCCTAGATGAGAAGATTCCTTTAGTGCCCATAGAGGACATTAGATTTCCATGATAACATAGTGTCCGTACTCATCATTTTTTGAGTATTTCATTCCACATAGCCATATATCCATTCCACAATGGCTCTCCCGACATGACCTCGGGAGGTCAAGTGTGCCTGAAGGTCATGTGTTGATTTTTCATTCATAAAGATACCTTTACAAAATGGGAAGAGATGAGATATTACGTAGATGTATTTTGGAACATGAATGCCAAAAAATTATGGAATAAGTACATGGTGGAATTTTTGGAGGATATTATGCTAGAGAATCCACCATGTGTAGGATGATCCTCATAGGAATATGGTGGGAAACACATTATAAGGATATAAAGGAGTTTTTCAAGGCTTGTAACCATTTCTAGAGGATTGGAAAGTAAGGACAAAGGGATGAAATTCATTAACACCCAATATTATCTATAGAACCTTTTGAAAAATGGGCTATACATTTTGTTGGACCAATTACGTTAGTAACGAGATGAAAATACATGCGGTACATTATTACATGCACTAATTATTTGACAAGGTGGGTAGAATATGCACCTATCTAGGATTATACCACTACTACAATAACACACTTCTTATGTGATAACATTATCGTAGGTATGGCTTCCCATTGAGCCTTACAAGTGATAGGGTAACTCATTTCTTAATTGATACTATCTGGATATTGTTAAAAAAAAGTTATGGTGGCTCATCACAAAACAACACCCTATCACCCACGGGATAATGGCACAAGATACGAGGCCTTTAACAAAATTTTAGCTGGACCTTAACCAAGATCTATGATGTTGGAAGAAAGGGTTTGGAATGATAAATTTTTATTTGTACTTTGGGGATACATAACCACCTACAAGATATTAAACAAAGCCACACCCTTTCAATTAGTGATTAACATAGAAGAAATATTTTTATTGAGTTCATGTTATCATCCCTACGTATTACACATGCAAGAGGACTTGTAGATGAATAAGTAGTAGAGTGCGTTAACAAGTTAGTGTAATTGCATAAATGATGTGTGATTTCTCAATGGAGCTAGAAAATAGAGAAGACATGAAAAAATGCTTGGCCTAATAGGTAGATCATGAAAAATTCATTTACATTTGGGGATTGGTGCTTCAGTATGATTCTAAGATTGTGTTCCAACCAAGAAAGTTGAAAGTGTGGTGGTTGGGACCATTTAAGGTAACTTGATTCTAGAATCATATGTATGTCATTTACAATTGCTTGATGGCACCATGTTTCCTTGTAACTTCAATGGGAGTAGGTTGAAGCCCTACTATAAATAAGATTTTTTACATTATGTTTGTAATAAGGCATTATCACCATTTGGATTAGATTTTCCTTTCAATATTATTTTTTGTTTTTAAATAATCATGTTTGCATGTAGGATACAATGTAATTGTTGAATTATGATGCATAAATTCCCTCACATACCTTTAGTGTGGGATAATATGAAAAATCAATAATAGACCCTTAGTGATGATGAATGGAATGATGGTGTTGGATTTTCTTTCTTAAAGGTGCATAAGGAAACTTGATGGAGATTAAAATATGTGGAATAACGGGTAAAATAACGTGAGGTAGGAAGTATAGGAAGAAAACTACTTGGTATGTAGCTTAGAGGAAGGAAAGGTGTAGCGTGGGATGGCGCATGTGTAAGGATATGTATCTGTAAAGTAGTTTTGCAGGCATGGAGAGGCACTTACAAGATTTTATATAGTTGAGGAAGTAGTTTTGCACTAGAAGGTTATGCATTTCATGCATTGAAGGAAAATTTGGAAGGCCTGTACTTGGTGGAAAAGAGTAGGAAAAATCACACCTACCACAATCTACAGACATTAAATACACTTTAAAAGCAAAAATTTATAAATATGTGTGAGCGATAGTTGTAAATCTACCTTGTGAATTAAAGCTCTTACGAACTAGTGCAAATTTGTGAACAAAAGTGATGGATAGGGAAACTAGAAACTAGTAACTAGCGACAAAGAGATCCTTGTGTTTTGAAGAGTTGGATTCCAGATAGAAGAATGGAAGCTGAGATGGCATTGGAGATTTGACAGTGAATATTTAGTTGTAATATTGTTCATGGTAGATTGAGTTACAAGATTGTTTTTGAAGTGATAGAACTAGGGAAAATAAGGTTTGAGATGCAATCTTTGTCGATAAGAAGACACCAAATAACTAAGAGCAAAAGTAAGAAATTAAAGAAAACAAGGTTTTGGAGTTAGGCCATAGAGCTGCGGCATTTGAAATTCACAAGATTTCAAGGTTTTAGGGTTTAAAAATGGCACTAGTGAAGAAAGTGCCTAAGGAAAGAAAGTTTAGGAGAATTCCCGAGATGATTGATTCTCGAAGATGCAATATCCCTAAGAGGTAATTGTTGGAAAGGACTAGGAATATCAAATATAGAGGTGCAAGATCGGTGAGTACAACCACCACATAGCATGTTAAGAGAGTGATATAAGGGCTGACACCTTGGTAAAGACAATCCAATGAACTGTAGAGGGACAAATTATACTTGGCGATCAAGTATGCAAGATCTTGGAAAGTGGTGGAGTGTTGGAACTTTATGAATTTCCATTTTTAGAAATACCACATGACTTTTTCAATGGTTGATGTTGTGTGTACATGAGGATTACTTCTATTTTTTGGGTAGAAGGATGCACATTGCAACACAACTAATCAATAAGGTAACATAGTTGAGAAATTAGGAGAGGAGAGTGGATATATGCAATGAGTGGTGGAAGAAACAACCACCAAGTTGTACTATCAAATGGAAATTAATTCCTTTAATGTCCTAAACATCATTGGTCCCGATACGGGAGTGGCTACGCACTTAGTAATTTTTAAGTTAGGAACATTAGAAATGTGGAAATAAGTAAACGAAAAAAATTTACATAGCACATAAGATGGTGTAAGGGACAAGGTATAACATTTATTTGTACATTGCGAAGAGAATTATGTAGGAATCCAAGACAGAACATGAGAAGTGATAAAATATCACATGGGGGTCAATTTTTCTCCTAATAGTATTCTGGGATATTCAAGTTCTAGATGGACCAATAGGAAGAGAATGGGAGAATCTCATTTAGAATCATTCACCGATGAAGATATTCATAAAATATACTTGTGATAAGGCCATCACAAGTGTATAAAAGGAACTCCTTGACATATGGTATAAAAGGATGTGTGACGTGTTGTCATGCAAATGTGCAACATGAAAATTTTCAATTTTCAAGCATGACAACACAATCTTGTGTCAAATGTTTTATCGTAAACCTTCCCGAAACTCTCCCAAATCAAGATTTTCCCCTTGTGTCGGGCCTATCCCCATCCTTTCATTGTCCATATGTGTTGTCCCAACCTCTCCCGAGTGTTAGAAAGGGAAAGTAAGCTCATGTGATTCTTCTGAGACAATATCTTTAGAGGTAAACCTTTTAGCATGCTTAAGAATAGCCACTTTTAGTATTTTTTAGTTAAGTGCACATTCTCTGGAGCTGATTTGAAGTCCTGAATTCATCAGAGATGTGTATTCATGAGCCAAGATCATTTTTCAAGTGATTTAGGAATATTTTGGAAAGATCCGAAGGTTTAGGAGCAAGTTCAAGAAAAATGGGTTTTTGAGGGCAAAAGAGCTTAAACTCGTGAAAAAACACCTAGATTCGAGAGATGATTTAAATAGCTCTAGGATGAGTAGGATTTCAAAACATATCAATCAAAATATTTTCCAATTCCCTACATGGTGATAATATCATACATTTCACAACACTCATGTATTTCTTTCCACAACTCATTCTTTGTAGGCACAACAGGTGATCCTAATAAAAAAGTCCATTTTGTAGAATATTGCAAGCTAAATCAGACATTAAGACCATTTCATATGTCTCACAATGTTTTTTTCAGTCAAAATCATATAAATAAGTGCCCAAAAATTCATCCGGGAGCTTCGGCAATGTCATTTTCAAGCTCCTCTCCAAGGTACAAGCTTCGTACTTAGCCAAACATTTTAGTGACACGTGTCACCATGAGGATAATGTGCACTTTTGGTGTCCCTCCATCCCTTTCCAAGGGGAAAATGGGGTATAAAAATGTCCCTCCCACCTTAAGCCTCATGGACCCACCACATGACCCTGAGAGGCTATGATAAGCACTTTTGCCAAATTTCTAGCCCCCACTCCAACTCACGCATCCTTGACACTTTTCATCACTAGTATAACATGCAATTTTGTGTCCCTCTATCCCTTTCCAAGGGGAAAAGTGGGGAAAAATTCTCCCCCCACCATGTTCCCACTAGGTTCCTCACATGACCGAAAACTAGCTCCCAAGTGCTCAAATAAAGTATTTTCGCAAACCCTTCATCTTATTGTCTGCATGCCACTTTTCAAAAAGGTCTAAGGCATACTTTTGGTTTCCCTCCATCCCATTTTAAGGGAGAAATGGGGATAGAAAAAATTTCCCCCTTCCTCTCTCTCCCTCATGATTATAAAACCAAGAGTTAGTCTTTTTTTCACTCCCCCGCACATTGCCCCATTTCTACCCGAAACTCTAGCAAAAAAATTCCAAATTCCTTCACCTCCATTTTTTCACTTACATTTATTCCTCCATTTTCCCATGATCGTATTGAAATAAATTTCATTAAAAAATTATAATTTTAAAGGCCCCATGCACTTTTTTTCCAGATTGATTCCGTAGCCCACAAAGAGAAAATATTCATATCTTATGAAACCGATGCATGGATCGACGCAGTTTTTTTGCATTCATCACGATTTATAGGCACCTTGAGAACACAAGTTATAAAATTGACATGCATTTTTGGATTTTTTACATTGGAAAAACCTTGACTTCGTGCCCTCATTTTATAAAATTTTATTTCCCATTTTTCCAAAGATCGGTTTGAGTTAAAAAATTGAATGTGAGATAAAGAGAAAAAACCCATATCAAAAAAGTTGGTTCCATCAAAATCCAAGGTTTAGAAGTGAATTTCAAAAATAGTAAGTATCTACACTAGAATTTTCTATAAATAACAAATTATCACAGATGGAAAATTCTTCAAAGGCAGTGTGTACAAGGAACATCCAGAGGAACGAGAAAGGTGATCGAAGGTGAAAAAGTTGAAAAAAGTGAAAATAGCAATTTACTAAAAATAGTAAATTCTCATTCTAAGTGTAGAAAATGATAGTGCACTCATTTTTAATTCATATCCCTCTTTTTGACATCTTCATAAGGTTCCCATGTGATGGCATTGCTCTAGAAAGGTAATACATCCTTCGTAAAGGACTAGAGACATCACTTGATCACACGGTGTACATCGGTGAGTAAGAACACCATAGGGCACAAAAATCGAAAAAATATGCATCATGAATTGAAGTGAACATTAAAAAAATAAAGATCCATTAAGATCTTCATTTTAAATCTTCAATCAGGTTGAAGACACTGATCTCCCCCAATGAGCTCGAAAATTTTCCAAAGTGGTTCGGACTAGTTGGACTCGGTGGGCTAGGTGAGAAAGTTATGTTGAATTTATTAAAATAATAAATATCCATCAAGTAGAGTAATTCATCGCAGAACATTCAAGTGTGTCTCGAGAATGTCTCCTGAAGGTCGAGCTTCCTGCGGAAATAAATAATTGATTTCAAAACAATCTCTTGAGAATGCTCGGTAGAAAACATCATGTCAACACCTAATGAGCCATTCCCATGGATGCAATAAATGATCAAAATAAGGCACAATGATACATGATGCAGGGGAGGGCCAATGAGAAATGGATCGAGAAGATCGGTGAACAAGGCAAGGCATTTCCTCCTAGTGTAATTTCCATCATCAAATATACTCTCACAACATTTTCAGCGGTGAGAAAAATAGAGGATGAGTTTGAAAAATAATTCAACCACTTAGATGAAATGTTCCCACCAAAGTGCTTGACATGATTTCCTTTTATTCTCACAATCTCATGAGTGAAAAAATGTTTGCATCTACTACAAATAACTTGTATCAAGTTTAGATATATGTAATAGATGTGAGATATGCAATGCTTAAGAATTATATCTTCGGGTTAGACTCGTAAAGGAAATAGGCTTTTGATATCTTGAAAGATATATACCATTGTGTTCAAATATTTGATTTCCCTTCACTCACTAAGGACTCATCATTAGAATAGATCATCATTTCATTCCAGGAGCTGGTCAAGAAAGAGGCAGGTGACTCTCTTTCCTTCAATGAAGATAATTTAGAGTCCCCTGCCGATGTCGGAAGTTACATTTCCAAAATTATAAAAGATTGTGAAGAATGGAGCGATCATTGCAAGAAGATAAGTGATGTTCCCAAAACATGGATCAAGGTGTTGGTTTGCATGTACATTATAGAGGTGGACAAGTTTATGGCTATGATAAATCAATTCAAAAAGAATTCAAGGAACAAAAGTGGGAAGCATGAATCAACAAGTTCATCATCAAGAAATTTATTCTCCCTTATTCTCTACTTTTCCTCTTTCTTCTCTCCCTCTTCTAATTCTTCGTTGGGCGTAATCATTGTATTTTTCCTATTCACTTAAGTGACATATTTTGGAATTGTAAAATTATTTTCTCAAAATTATAAGAGAAATACTTAATTTGTCTTTTCTAATGGAAAATGAAATGTCACAAGTGTAATAGGAACACAAAGAGTCGTATGAGGGAAGATTAAAGTCCAATTCATATTTCTATAAATTTGGATGGCTTCTTCATTCGAAAGGATCTTAAAAATTTATTTCTTTATAGCAATAGTGGATTGTGATCTATTGTTGGTCTTTGTGTCATCAGTGCACATGAAATAAAATCTTCATTTCTTCCATTTTCCTTTCTCATGCATTCTTTTATCTCCTCTCTTTTACACACCTTGTAAGCATAGTGATCAAGAAAGAGATTTGTATCTTTTATAGATGAATCTAAGAACTTTGTGCCTTGGTTTGTCTATCTCACTAATAGTTTCATTGTTGCTTTCCTCTTTATTGAATGTTAAAATACTCTAGTTATTGGGTGTGAAATGTGAAATTGGCCTACTCACAAAGCAATGACCCTCCTTTCTGGTTTATCTCCTTCACCCCTCATCGATGTAATTTCTTCCCTTATACCTCATACAAGTACTTTTCAACAAGTTCGGTGGAGTGCTCCTATGTGATCCCCAACCTATTTTTCCAACCCATAGCATTTATGTAAGATTATATTAGTTATCATTTAATAATGGGAGATACACCATTCAATACAGAGTGGCATAGCCCCATGAATGTTAGTGGAGGCACCTAATATTCCCAAATGAAAAAAATTCTCACCAACATTTTTTAGTGACTCCACCGAGAAGATATTTTCCCAAGTGCACCTAAAAAATATCTTTGCCTAAAAAATACAATAAAAGTATATATTACAAAAAAAAAAAAAAAAAAAAATCAGCTTTCAAAGGAAACCCATTTTTAAAGGTGACTCCATCAAGGAAGGAATCTATGTCACATTTGTTTCCCATAACATAATGAATAAATTTATAGATTGGAGTGAAGTAATAATGAGTGACAGTGAATTGCTGAGAAATGCAAATCTCTGATCAACCATCATAATAGAACATCTCTTGCAAAGCCAAGAAATTTGAAGGAAAGAAGGTCCATACCATCTCCACAGTGACCAAAAACAGAATTTTCGGAGTAGAAAAAATTATTATTTGTGAAGATCTCATTATCAAGTCATGGTGGTTACAATTCAAGAAGAGTGTTGCTAAGGAAATAAAATGGGAATCATTGTGACCAATGATTAAGAATCTAAGATGTGGATGAAGAAGATTAAAAAGAGATATAAAAGGTTGTATAAAAGATAGGATGGTGAAGAATCTATTGAAGTAAAATTTTCAACTACACACAGCTCACTAACAAGTTGAGAACATTATATTTCATCTCCCAAGTCCTCTAGTTTATTTTCTTACACATGGAGATGAATAAATTGATATTTTGAGAGGATAATTCATGTAGAATCTTTGTTATGTGGAAGAAGTAAATTTTGATTCCAAATCCTATGATGAATTTTGGAACTATGTAGTGTCCATGCAAAGAAGGTATGAACACCTTGATGCATTTCATCAAGGAAGAAGAAGATGAGATTTTTCTTATGGAGGAAGACCCGATGATTATTCACACTATGAGGTGTTTGTACCTAGAATATTATTCAATGCTTCTAAGGAATGTCTCATCCTTTAACCCTCTGATTAAAATAAAAGTAACACCTTGGAGGATGATGAAGATGACACAATAGTGGAACCTCCATTCATCAACTTATTCTAGCTCAAGGCATGGGAACCCATTAATGAAACAATTAATTTGAACGAGGAAAATTCTTATTGCATAAAAAAAGATCTTATGCTTTCCAAAGACTAAACCAAAGATGAAGAAGTAGGAGAAGCCGGTCATAAATCCCAGAATATCCTTTTAAATTTTGATATTTGTATCTTGTATTTTACCACCAAAAACCCAAGGTGTTCCGAACATCACTCACCCTAAACCGAGCGCTCACCTAAATTGCGCTTGAGGGTACCAGGTTCCTATTTTATGTCATCTTCTTCAAGGAGTTAGCATGATTAACCATATATTCCAAATCCATAATAGATAACTAAGTATGAATAAGTGCATAAACTAGATCTAGATCTTAACCATATGCGAGAACAATTAAACAAGAACCAATTAACTTTACCATGCAAGATCCATTCACGGATGTGCCTACAATTAATATCCAAATAGAACAATCCATTATATTAATTATTATAAAACATAGAAGCTTCATACATCCATAACACATTCATCATAGTCATGGATGCTCACAAACTCACTACATAACTCTAAAAACATCGAACTCTCCAAACCGTGTAAATAAATACATATTTATAGGGGTGGGGACTTTCCCTTCACCGCCCATACACCTTTCAAAAATAGGCTACATGCTAATAATAGCCATGTTCCCTTACATGATAAATACAAGAGCATGCAAGCTCACTAATAATAAATCATCTAATAATACGACAATGGTATAATCCTATTAATATATTCAAAACTATGCGTGGTGTTTGATCTTCTACTTGTCCAAAATATTTTCACATTCTCTTCAATTCTTCTACAAAATGTGCTCTGCAAACCATGTCTATAATTATCCTTGAAATGAAAAATGGCTAAGTCTTGATTCAAAAATTCCTGGGCATGCCATGTTTCTCTATACTTCCGCATGCATCTATGCGCCCTATGTCCCCATGCCTAATCATTTTTCTCCTTTAGTACTTAGGTTGTATTTCATCAGCCCAACATTACCCCACACTAATTTCATTACCATCCCCGGTAATGGGTAATCACAAATTATCTCTCCATTAAAAATAATAAAGAATGAAATAATGACTATACAATGAATGAGTAAAAAGCATAGCATTCTACTCTTCCACGAGGAGGATAAACTCTAGATATTCATTTTTGATCTCTTCCTCCAAGTCATTCCAATCACTTAGCACTTTACTAGTTTTATCCATGACGTCGCCAAGTATTACCTCCATTTCATCAAGTGTCATGTTATCACCTTCATTCTATAGTATCCTAAGAACATTGGCCAGACTTGAGACCATCCCTTCCATGAAATCCATTTTTTTGCTATTAATTTACCAATGTCCTTTATTTTCTCCTTGTGTGGGTCCTACGTTGCCACAAGCATGTTGCAATTTTATGTTATCAATGTAAGCCTCTCCACACGTCCAAGTGTTTCATTCTTTACTACTTTCTAAACCTCATCTTCTTCGGCCATGGTTCTTGTCTTGATAATCACATCTGGGGTCATGCACATGTTTAATGCCAAATATTCCTTATTTAACTCATCCTTCAAGGTCTGCAATAAGGCCTCAAATATTCTAATATTATGTGCTATTATTGCCTTACCCTTTTTTTTCTTTTGCCATAGCATTCTTTGGTTTTGGCATTCTCATGGGCCCTTCATCCAGGATCATGTGAACCAATGTGCGTAAATAGTGCAAAGTGGATGGAAACTCCTTTGCAACTTTATCCTCCAAATCCAAACTCTTTCTCAAAATCTCATCACCAATTTTCTCTGCCATACTAAGTATTGAATGCCCTATCGCCTCAGCTGTCTCTTTTTCTACTTGTCATATGCTTGATCTCGGTATCCTTTTCCTTCTTATCTTCCAAGAGCACCCGAATGGTTACCACTTTTTCTACATTTTGGCGTGTAACTTATACATAAACCTTCAAGACTGCATTGCTCACCTTTTCATCATACATCATAATAGGCTTAATTGTGACATGGCATGAGTGTGGTGCCTTTTTCATCCTACGTGACACACATGATTCCTCACATACATCAAAGTTAGGCTCATCCATATGAATCTACATGCTCTAAGATAGTTGTTTATTTGTGTCCATAGTTATCATGTTTTCATCCATCATCTTCCTTCCATCCAAATATTGAAGAGGTCTCAAATGAATTTTGGCCATGTGTAGATCATATTTTCAGCCATCTCCTAGAATCACAAGGCAAATATTCTTCTGATGATGATGAAGATGAGTATATGGAAAAATTGAAAGAGTTATCTATGCAAAATCTTGAAGGTTACGGAAGAAACGAAATACCCCCAACTCGGTCTCAAGATCCTAACTTGGGATATGGAGATGTAAGATAGGTATGAGTCAATTTTTGCTTCTCATTTTGATACCCCGATGTTTGATGATGATACAGAGGAGTTGAATGAGCTTGATGTCCTTTTCAATGCCTTGGTCAGTAAGAATGAATTCGAAAATATGTATTTCTATTTCATAATTTATGAAGAAGATCATAAATGAAAAGGAAAGGATATCCGTGAGTCCACAATGAATATCCTCAATCTTGAAGACATCTCCATCATAGAGGATGATAGTGAGAAACACTCTAAGATAATTTGCATTGAAGAGAGTTGTTCAAAACAAAGTGAAAAGCTATAGGAGTCTTGTGAGTATACTCAAGATAAACTTTCTCACCACCTTTGGATGTTCCACCAATGCAAAACAATAATTCATTCTCGAGAATGATGAAATCCTCCTACCTTATTACAAACATCAAGAAGACTTATTTATAGTATGGCTTCAGCCTACTCCCATTGAAGTAACCGGGAAACCGTGTTCCATCTAGCACCTCTAACTAGTAAGTTCCTGAATTAAGTATATAAGTTATAACATACGGTCCCAACCAATGCACTTTAATCTTTCCAGGGTGGTACAAGAACTTTGAGTCATAAAGAAGTACCATCTTTCCAACTTTAAGTTTTTTTATCTTTAGTATGTCTATCATGATATACCTTCTTCCCGGCTATTTATATATTCTAACTCCATATGGTTATAGCGTTACTTTCATCCAACTGCATCAGTTTGTCAATGTGCTCTTCAAGTGCTTGTTCATTAGCCAAACCTCCTATGTGTGCAATATGTAGGAAGGTAACATGAACTCTACCGATAGAAAAACCTCTATGCTAAACACCAACTGAAAGGGTGTGGCCTTATTCAACCTTTTATAAGTTGTCTTGTATGCCCAAAGTACAATAGAGACTTTATCATCCCATTCCTTTCTTCCAACATCACAAATTTTAGTCAAGGTATGGCTCAATATCTTATTGAAGGCCTCAACAGTTCCATTTTCCTAAGGATGATAAGGTGTTTTTTTATGGTGTGTAACCATAAATTTTGCCAATAGTATTTTAATGGTCTCATTAATAAAATGAGTACCCCTATCACTTTTCAAACTTAAAGGGCATCCATACTGTTGATAATGTTTTCCCACATAAACCTTAATGTCATATGTGTTGTGCAATCCTTTGTAGGCACTACTTCTACCCACCTTGTAAGATAATATGTACAAGTTATAATATAGCACAATCCAATCCTGTGCGTGGGTGGGGAAATAGGACCCACAAAGTCAATTTCCCACTTCTCAAAAGGTTCGCACTAGTAATAGGCCTCAAAGGCATTTCATCTCTATGCTCAGGATTTCCAAGGCAATTTGAAGTGGTCGAGCCCTTACAATATTCTTTACAATCCTTATACAATGTTTCCCACCATAAACCAGCCAATAAAATCTTACACGCGGTGGCATATCCTACATAATGTCCACCTTAATACTTTCATGAGCCTCCTCCATAATAGCTTCCTACTCATGCTCAAGTACACACCAGTGCAAAAACTTCATCTCGTCCTAGTTTGCATAAGTCTCTCTTGATTAACATGTAAAGCGTGGCGCAAATGGCAAGTTGTTTCTTTTCCAAATCCTTCATCCCTTCAAGTGCCACACCAATTCTTAGAAATACAACAATATTCTCTAAGTCGGAGAGCACACAGTTCAATCTGAAAATTTTTGCATCCAAAGATTATTTCCTCAATAATTTGTGTGTCATCTCCTATATTAATCCTTGATAAGTGATCTGGTTTAAAATTTCTCTTGCTTGGCCTAACCACCATAGTAAAATCAAATTTCTAAAATAACATAATCTAACGGCATATGTTCCTTGCATAATGAGATTTTTCACTAAGTACTTCAATTCCATGTGATCTGTATAAAATATAAATTGTGTCACCAGCAAGTGTTGTCAAAATTTATGCAACGCATAGATCATGGACAAGGTGTCACGCTCTATAGTAGTGTAATTTTTTTTTGTTGGAGTTAACTTCCTACTTGCAAAGAAAATAGGATGATCAACAATCCATTCTCTAGGCTAGGATAATACCATGCCAATAGCCATGCTAGAGGCATCCACATGCACATGAAAGTGCTTAGTCCATGAAGGTATTATCAACCAATTTTGACTAAGTTAAATTTTAAAATAAAATAAAAATGGAAATTTTGCAATTTTTCAAAAGTGTTACTTTGCGTGGTTTATCACTATAATCATGACTACCTCATTTTTGTGATCATTCTGTCTTCATTTCATCCTTTTCGGAAAGAACTCCTCCCGTCAAGTCTTAAATTGCGTTAAATATTAATTAATAATTAATTAATTAATTAATCTTTGTTTGATTAAATTAATTTTTAATAAATTTGGAGTATTTAATTAAATAAATATTAATTAAAATTCATTTGACAAGTTTTTCGGAAAAATAAGCTTCCGCTTCCCATTGCCGGGATGCCCAAATTGGCTTCCCGGCCCGAATTTCCCCTTTCCTAGAAAAATTGCTTTAAATCCCCACTCATGGGATTTCTTCCCCCAATTGCCAAATTAATAAATTGGCAAACAGGTAAGAAATATCCTGATTTCCCACATGGGGAAATTGAATGGGGATTACCCGACCCACTTTTCCATTCCCATTGCCCGATTGGTATTGCTTTCCCCATTTCCCCTGGCAATCAATTCCACTACCCGGGAAGAGGGGAAGTTGGTTTAACCTTCATAAATTCCTCTGTCAAACTCGTTGGAAAGATTCATACAAGGATTTCTAAAATTGCTTCTCACTTCTTCTATGAAACATAATAATATTTTTATCACATTCCTCAAACTATGAACACTGGAGAAAGGAACAACAAGAAAGTATAAAAATATTTCCATGCATTTACCTGAGATAGCATATAAAAGTGCCAGGACAAATATCTACACAGGTTTTAAAGAAATACAACCCATGCATTTGTTTAAGGAGAACAGTCTAAAAAAGTTCCCACGCAGCAAGAGGACAGTCTAAAATAACAAAGGAAGAATAACTTTCCATACATTCCACAGAGATAACCATGTTGTCCAAGGGAGAAGATCAACATGTAGTTGACAAAATACAATGATCACAGGCCATTTTGAGATGCTCCATGTTTCAGCAAGAAGACAAGGAAAATAGAAAAGAAGATTCCACAGAAGAGCAATCAAAAAATCACCCAACTCCACGCATTGACCAAGGAACATCAACAAGCCAAGGTAATATTGGCCATGCATTTGCATTGGGAAGAGTTTACGAACAAAAAATCATCTTCCACACCTTGGACAAAAACAAAGTTCCAACATAGGTTATAAAGGAAAGCATTTTCCACGCATTTTTCAAGAAAGAGCAGTCCAAAGCTAGGAAACAATTTTCCACGTAGTTCAAAATAGGCCATTCATTTTCAATGCAAGGGACAAGAAAGAATTGTTTTGAGAAAAATCCCATGCAGTTTGAGCAGCTCCCACACATTTATCTTTTTGTAGATCCATGCATTGTTTGAATGAAACAAAATAGTCAGAAGACAAGCCCATGTTGCTGAAGGAGAACTTATTCCACTCAGTTCAAAGCCAGACATAAATTTCACGCAAGAAGTGGATAATCAGTCCAAAACATAGCAAGAAAAATAAAATCCATTCATAGGCCCACGTGCTAGAAAAATTTCACGCATCCATTGGTTAAGTAGTTAAAATAATCCACACTTTGAAGCAACAAACTTTCACGCCTTTGTAAGAAAAGAGGAAATAACAACGGTTTCCATGCCAAAGAAGGATGTAAAGTACAAAAAACAATCCACGAATTCACCAAAGTTACACTGGGAGTATAAAAGCTTATCCACGTAGCAGGGAGAACTTTCTCCAACAAGTTAAATAAAAATTAGAGAAATAGTATCAGCGAGAGATTTTAAATATATAATATATATATATATATATATATATTATTGTTGCCCGATTTGTAACTCGAGCTTAGTCTCGATATTTTGCTTGTGTTCACATTTTTTCTTGTAATCGGGATTGGTTATTATTATTATTATTTTTAAAATAATAATAATAATATTATTATTAAAAAATGAGTCATATTTTCTTTGCATTGACAAGGTTTCAGAGACTGAGACCCGACCTCGCTTGCGTTGTTTTGCGTGCTCAAGTCATTCTTCTGTGAAATTCATAATGGCCGAGAAGTCTAACAAATCCATAGGTAGATCAAGGAAGCCAATGGAGAAATCAAATAAGTCCACACTCAAGTATGAATTCTAAGGAATCATTCCTCCCGATTCTATCAAATCGAACACGACAATATAACTGATACAAATTTGTGTCATATCAATGTGCAACAATTATGTGAATGGGTGAAAACTGAAGGCAAAACCATATTCTTGGATAGGCTATACCATAGTGGTCTACCTCAAGAAATAGCATTTCCTGTCTCGGTGCAGTGTCCAGAGCTGGTTATCACTTGCATGGAGCACTATGATCCTGAGAGACGAGGAATTCTTAAATATAATCATGAGCCTTTCCTCTTAATCACACCAGAGCACATTGAGGATTTTTTCATATACCCGACTTTCACGAGAATGTGGATATCAATCACCGGTCAATCACGAGAATTTTGGGATGAAAAACCCCGAGATGGAGTAACATGGTTAATAATAACTGGTTAGTAACCAAGAGGCCTTGAATTGACTGGCTTACCAAAGAACTGTACCATGTTGAGTTCATGGAAGAAATCGGGGGCATGATTACTCTCCTAAGTCGAGTTTTCAGTTTACCCTCTACTAGGATTTTGCACCCATGGATGTATTAGTTTACTTATATCATACTTTTCAAGAAAAATTTTGTGGATTGGGCCACCATCATCAGTAATACCCTTCACAAATAATTGATAGAATTTAAGATGACTGGATGCTCCTACATGACATCGTATCTGATTTATGCATAGTAAGAAGAAAGCTATTTTCAGGACTTGAAATGAGAGGAGTCATGGGGCCATCAAATAGTGTTTTTCATTATTACCCACAACTCAGTTTCAAAAATAGCTCTCACCATTTTAGAAGAGTCAATGATGCATTCACCTTCCACGTGATTCGAAACTGAATCGAGATACGAGAGGAAAGATTTTCTAAAGAAGCCATGAGTGTCATTTCCCAATGGGTAACATGGTTTATTCAATTTTCATCCTTTGCCTACATTCACGTGAGTGGATTTGTTGGTACTCCATGTAAGCTTCCTAATTATGTCAGTAACAGATGGGCATTAATGGAACTTGTGTAATAACTATTCCAAGTTCACTATCTTTTCAGTGACAAACACCATTCAGGAATTCATTTCCCAATCCAAATTGGGAATACCAATGTCCAAATATTTTCAGTGCACAACTCATGGAAACAGAGTTTGATCTCATCACAATCCATCCATATGCTAAGAGATCCTAGTTTGATATCAATGGATATATGCAGAAGATTCTTGGAGAAAAGTATTAACATTACCCTACCATGGAAGATTTTTAGGCTTCTGTTCGATGAACATGAAGTAAGAAGACAAGATTTTCTCACCTAACACTTTCTCAAATTAAGGCCTTCTACATCAAGAACTTTCCTGAATCATTCATAAATGATGATGAAGATGGCATTGATCCTTCATATGATGCGAGTTTATTTTACTCGTTGTCTCAAATCATTTGGACCAAAAGAAATGAATTTTCTCTTGATAGCAAGAATCAACCGATTCTTAAAAGAAGCGTATCTTGGTATGACAGAGAAATTTCCAAGTTACAATCAATTCAAGATCATGCTTTGGCATCACAAAATTGCCAACTTGAGGATTCCTTCATTCAACCAAAGCCTCTTCTCGATCAACCTTTGTATCATCCAATCATACATAATAAGCAAGAAAGGAGTGGTTGCCAAAATCCATTTCACCAAGTAACATGTCACACGAGGAGAAAAATATAAAGACCCTAACCCCGAAGAAGGAAGAGAGCATGTATCGGATTTTCTACCTTGGGTAGAGATTCATCTACCCACATTATTAATCCTCATTCATGCTTTGAATAGGCATCCACTCAGGTGCATGTAATCCAAATATCAAACACTTTGGAGCATGCACTTCATGAAGGGATTTCCCAAAATCTCCCGAATAATTAGGAGATGGATATTGAGGTTGTTTCTCCTCAAATAGAGGTCATAGATAGGCTTCTTGCAGGATCTCATGATGTTGAGAACAATGAGAATATTGATTTGAGCTCTAAGATTTTATATGCAGAAATAGTGCATGATACTCCTTCCTGGGTTGAATCTGAGGTTAAGAAAAGGAAGAGGGTTGTGAAGGTAATTGACATTGATTTCGATGCCCTTTTCAAAATTTCAAATGATGTCATTCCAAAGAAGCCTAAGGTTCTTTCTCGAATAATGGTGGATAATGACGAAAATAGATTTACAGATCTCGCCATCCCACAAGTTGATAAGGAGCATGATGCCATGACACCTGTTGATTATGAAGTTTCCAGACTTGGACTTTGGAGGTCTACATTAGAAAGTGACATGGCGATGGCTCGAGATTCAATTGATATCATGCTAAAGATACTTGAGAAATATAAGTCTCAGAACTCTCATCTCAAGGCTGAAAAGAATCAATTGGTGGAATATGTTCAACATTTGATGTTAGAGTAGGTATTTACCTTAGCTCATGTTCACCTAGGTACTTTATTTACCTTTATTTTATTTATCCTCACCCAATTATGTGTGTGGATATTTCTTTTATCTTATTTAGATATTAGGAGATATTATATATTGTTACGTATAGTTCTTTCCTTGATCTATGGTATTGACTAGATCCTTGATATCTAGTTCTCTCATAAATCTATGGTCTTGACTAATTCTTTGATGAATAGTTATTTCCTTGATTTATGGCTTGATCTACGACCTTGACTGGTTCTTAGATTGTTATTCCTTGCTTATTTAAGCAAGGCCCATTTTCAACGTATTGCATTGAGTTCCATAATAATATATGATATTGTTGCTCATTTGTTTGCAAAGGTTTATGTAAATTTATTCTGGCTAATTGCTTTCATCTTATTGATCATGATGTTTGATTAGCATCTGTGTTCTTGGCTTGGTACGATCTGGTTATCATTCCTTTCATGGTATCAAAGCAAGAAATTGTTGTTGACATCCATTTGTAAGTTTTATTTTACAAATAAAATCATTGTATATTCATATATTTGGGATCTAGTTGTATTTTGTTGTTACATGCATTTTTATGCAAAACGAAGACTTCCATTAGATATGGAAGGTGGGAAAACCCTAAGATCAACTGTAAACTCGATCATTTCTACTACCTCGGGATTCGTGCCATGAAGGGAAAAAAACATGGGATTCTTTTTCAGGTCAATTGGATTTCTCGAGATCTACGAGGGGTAATTTTACATTCTGATGTATGTCTGTCTCGGTTTGCGCACAGGAAGGTTTTCGGATCTTTCCTTTTTGGCAGGGGTCCACGGATGTTGTGCACATTTTTTCCTTTTCAGGAAAATCCACAAGTTGCTATTTTCAGCAACAAAGGTCATTGTCTACAAAGTCTAGAAATAGTAATTTTTACCAGAAGAGGCAGTTGGATGTGACTTTCTAAAACATGCGACATCCCCCAAAATAGTAAGTTGTGCAAAAACACCCATTAAAATTCTTAGTCATTGGTCATATGGTATGGTCATATGAGGACTTAAAGATTGTGATTCCTACTAGTAGGTGCTTAACTTGAGCCCCCTTTAATTTTATTTGTGTGGTGAAGGCAACAACAATTTACTATATTTTAGTGGCAACTAAAATAAATAAGGAGAGCAAAATATTAAAAAGCTTGTAACTTTTGATCGGTAACTTAGTTTTGAGTGCCATTTTTTGTAAAAGTGCTTGTTTTTTTGTGCTCTTTCCATTGGAAATATTGTAATCAATTGTGAATACAATTTCGGCTGAGCCCGGCATCCTAAATTTTTGGGAGTTGTAGTTTGTACCTATTATGGATTCTAAGAATGATATGCTTTTCTCTTAAGTATGTGGACTTTAAGAGGATATTGTAAAATTTGTGGAAGAAAATAGATCACTCAAGAAGTGAAATTATCTTCTACAATCACTCATTCACGATAAGGATACGATAATACACTTCCTCGTGAAACAAACTTGCTATCCTACAACATCACCATCATATTGTGGACAACCATATCCATGCTCTAGTCCACTTATAGCTATTGATCATAAACCCACCGACATTGATTTTTCTATCTTTGAGTTTATTCTGCTCTTGATGCTCATACACCTATGAAGCTTATTACTGCATGCTCTTCCACATATGTGTCTATTACAATACCACATGTTGTGTATCCTATTTCTGCTCAGCTGCATGGATTTTTTGAGAAGCATACTACTACATTCAGTTCTCGCATGCTCCATTCTATGGGTCTCACTAGCGGAGTCATTGGCAAACATTCACAAGGTATTGTTTCCTCTATTCCACATGTTAAGTGGAATTCTCGTCATGACATTGGTTTTCGAGCAGATACTTCATTGGGATCACACATTGACAGAGCTCCTTTTTTTGTTCGCTTGACTCTTTCTAAGGATCCTGAGCAACACATGAGTTCTACATCTTCACTCAAGCTTGAGAAACCTGAGATTTCAGTTGTCAAACATGATCAACCTAACACACATTTTGATGTTCTTTTACATGCACCCATTGTGCATTTTGCACCAAGTCATATGCAGGCATCTTCTTCATCCATCTGTGTTGATTTGGGGTGGATATCTAATCACTCGTGGAGGCAACATAGGCATTCATTGAGAGGACTCTACAGGCGTGGATCCTCCACCATTCGGCCTCTTGTTCCACTTTCTATACCTTCTACATTGTGATGCTTCTTATTTTGAGCATTTTTCTTTAGCAGGTGTAGTGTATCTCTCTTGTTTGTTGAGAGATTTTGTATATGTATTTTCGACACTTTTGGCATGTTGACAGTCTCTTTTGTGGGGGAGCTATTCTAGTAGATCCTAGTGTTAGTTTTCAGTTTTTGAGTAGTTGTTTTGAAAACTCATACAAATTTGTAGTACCACTCCACCCATTCAGTAGTATGGGAGGGTGTGGTGTTGATCTTGCTTCTTCGGGTTTTGTGTCCTTTCCTTGTTACCTTGGATTTTCTTGGATCATGACACTCTAGATTTTGTGTCCTTGCCTTGTTGCTTTGGTTATTGTTCTTGGATCGTGGCACACCTATTTGCAACACTTGATCGAATTATGTTTGGTGTTTTTTTTACACTTTCGACATCACTCCGTTGACAATATCCTTGTATGGAGCTATTCTAGTGAAACCCAGTGTCAGTTGTTTTTGAGTTTTGTGATCGAGCAGTGGATTCAGACAACAATGCACACTAAAATTCTCTTCAACACTATACTAGTTTTTTTGAGCCAAGCTTCTTGGGATGCCTTGGAGTGGGTCTTTACTCTCTTTACTTTGTTGTTACTAGTTTTGGGTACCTTGTGGTGTCCCTTTTTCCCAGTTGTTGTACATGAGTACCTCATCAGGCCTAGTTGTCAGGACTCATCGTGGACATGCTACATCTATTTTGACCCCTAGCTTCACTTGAGGGGGATGTTAGAGTAGGTATTTATCTTATCGCATGTTCACCTAGGTACTTTATTTACCTTTATTGTATTTATCCTCACCCACTTATTTGTGTGGATATTTCTTTTATCTTATTTAGATATTAGGAGATGTTATGTAGTTGTTAGGTATAGTTCTTTCCTTGATCTATGGTATTGACTAGATCCTTGATGTCTAGTTATCTCATAAATCTATGGTCTTGACTAGTTCTTTGATGACTAGTTGTTTCCTTGATTTATGGCTTGATCTACGACCTTGACCGGTTCTTAGATTGTTATTCCTTGCTTATTTAAGCAAGGCCCATTCTCAACGTATTGCATTGAGTTCCATAATAATATATGATATTGTTTTTTGTAAAGGTTTATGTAAAGTTATTCTGGATAATTGCTTTCATCTTATTGATCGTGATGTTTGATTAGCATCTGCGTTCTTGGCTTGACACGATTTGGTTATCATTCCTTTCATTTGATAAATCCCATATCATCCACTTTCCTAGTACCTAATGTGGTGGCTGCCCCGATGAAGAAACTCTCAATTTTTCAAAATAAATAAACACATTAGGCCATGTCACTAAAACTTGGCTTTCGGATATTCTCGTTTTAGGCGAAGGGATGATCAAAACTGCGGTTAAGCTTCATGAATATGTCAGTGCATATCTTGATCCAATTCTTTCTTTCAAATAAAATTTTCTTTCTAATATATCAAATTTCGATGAGATATTTCCCGGTTCTGAGGAAATGACGAGTATGGAATCCTCGATTTTAGCTATTGAAGGAATTCTCAAATTTGAACATCGAGGGACATGTTTTATTTGGTTTCTGCATCTCAAATCAAGGAAGATGCTTCTCGAGGATTCTATGATCCATTATGAGAGCATATGCAATGAATCCTTCACTTCACTCACCTTGATTCAAGAATTCATAGCTGAGATTCCTTGCAACCTCGTAAATGAGCATAATCAAAGGTGTTCATCAGAACAGGTGGAAGAGCAATTTTCACAATTTAAGGACATGTACACTCCCATGAATAATTTCTCGTTAGTTTCAATGGAGCGGTACATCAAATTAAAGAACTTGTTTGAGAACACTCAAACAAAGATTATTAATTTAAATGATATGCCAAGTAAGATTCTTGAATTACAAGTATTTTGTGATGATATTCTTCGACCAAATGAACCTCCAGAAGAAGAAAATATGTTTGAAACTTTGGGAAGGTTTAGATCCTTTCAACTGGCAAAAGTGGTAGATCTTAATTTCACTAGCAGATTCGGAAGATAATTTTCTTGGTATCTAACGAAGTGGGAGAGTCCATTTCTCATACGCTTGAGATAAAGCGAGACCCCATTTCATTGGATAAGGCATTAGTTATTATTGTATATTTTAAAAAGTGGATTTTTAAGAAAATGATGTTTTTGTTTGTTTTCGAAAGTGGATAACTTAAGTGTTTTCTATTTTTGGTTGTTTTTAATAAAGTTGGTTAGAAAAAGTCAAAGGTCATTTAAGTGCCTTATTTAATGATCATGTTAAACCCTAACTACTTTGTAACCAAATTTTGGGTTATAAAAGGAATTGAGGGGCTCATTTGTAAGGGGACTTTGAGAGAGGAGAAGAAATACTTTTGTGTGCAAGCTTTGTTTCAGGAAGAAACTTTGTGTTCTTTTGTTCAAACATTTTGGAGTTAATGAAATACAAACTTTGTGTCTCATTCATTCTCTTGTAACATTTGATGTTCTTATGTTCATTAGATGTTAGGTGTTTTAATCTTGCATGAAAATATTATCTTTGATCTTATTTTCAACGTTATCAATCTATTATTCTAGTTCACGGTGATCAAGCTCGATTATCTACTTGCTTACGTGTGTTCCCTTTTACACATTCTTGTTTAGCTAACTCAAACTCAATTTTATCTATGTTAGTTATTCATCTTTCCTCTTCGTGTGATATTAGGCTTTGTTTTTACGTAAATCTTGCATGTTCTTTCAAATCACTTCATTCCATTCCTTTCCTTCATTCCATTCCATCTCCCTTATTCACTTTTTCTTTCCATTGATGGTCTAATACACCCCCACATATAATTTTCAATGTACGAGATGTAAATACAATTTTGGTTTTCAATAAAGGAAGCCTCACCTTCATTGAGGATGTACTTCATTCCCACACTATTATATGTCATTTGCATGCATGCAAATCCATATGCAAATAGAAGGAAATCAAAAATAGGCATTGTAGTAAGCCTTTCCTTCAATGTCTCAAATGCACATTGTTGCACCTCACCCTAATGGAACTTGCCTTTACTCTTCAATAATTCTTCTCAGGCATGACAATCTTAACATAACCTTTTATAAATTCCTTGCAATATCATGTGTGCCCAAAGAATCTACACACCTCATTCTGGTTAGTAGGATCCTCTAAGACCAAAATAACAGTAACCTTAGCAGGATCCACTAACAAGCCTTCCTTACAAATGATGTGTCCCAACAAAGTCCCAAAAGGTGTAGCAAACATGTACTTCTTAATGTTTAAAGAGATTTTCAACTACCGTATCTCTCAAACATAAGCCTCAAATTATCATAGTGATCTTTCGAGCACATAGACAATCCAATCATCTAGATAAACCTGTAAGAACTTATGAATAAATTCATGGAATGTATGCATAATAATGCATGAAAATGTTGCATGCACATTATTTAATCCAAAAGGCATAACTATGTATGAAAAAATTCCCCATTCTATGGTGAAAGTTATCTTCTCTTGATCCTCTTTAGTTATCCTCACCTGATGATATCTAAAGAATCCATCAGTGAAGGAGTAGATCTTGCACCCTACAATGCCTTCCAATATTTCTTTAGTAAAAGGTGTGGGAAAAGGATCAATTACACATGTAGCATTCAACTCCCTATAATCCACACAAATTCTGATTCTACCATCTTTCTTTATATTGATCACCATAGGGCTAACCCATTCTAACTCCTTGATGGGTTCAATGATTCCATAATTTAGCATCTTATCAATTTCTTCCTTCACCTTAATGCACAAGTTAGGATTCATCCTGTAAGGCCTCTTCCTAACCGGGCACACACCTTCCTTTAGCTTGATTCTCATCTTGCCCAAACATTCATGTACCCTTTTCAGCTCATGATAGCCCATACGGCATAGGTCCTGGAATTCTCACGGTAGCTCAATTATCTTAACTAATAATCTCTAATGATGGTCTCCTTAGGCTCAATATCCATTCAAATGTTGACCTTCTTAGTTTTCATCAGCTCATGGTAGGCATGTGCCTTCTCTTTTGCATTATCCAATACATCATGTGTATCCTTTTTATGTTTCACATCTAGATTCTCCACTTCATCATCAATCACATAGACCATCTTACCCTTTTCTTTTTCTAGGAAGGTACACCCAAGTTGTTTTACATGTTTCTCTTCCTCTTCAAAGCACGCCTCCAGGTGTGACTCACCTAGTAATTCCTAAATAAGTTCTTCACCTTTGCAATATCCCCCATACTCAAGTACTACATAACATGTAATGCCTCATTCATTGGAGTTTTAATGGAAAAATAGTTGAATGCTGAATCATACCTGTAGTTAGTTCTTGCCAACTCCATGTCTCTTTATTTAACTCTGCATAGACATACCATGCACGCACATAGCCTTGTAAGGTGTAGTAGAGCTTGTGCACCCATAGCGAAGGTGGTAAAGCTTCTGCCCTCCGTCTGAGACTCTCCCACATTGCTAAACGTGGTCTTTGAATAGGATCCTTACCATGAAATTCACATATCTGAGTAGGCACATTACTCCTAAGAAATCTAGCAGAGAAGGTGATTCTCACTTCTTTCCACTCCAAAATATTGTCCCTATGAACCATCCACTAGTGCACTATTATCCCATGTAGAGTATAAACTAGCATATTCCTTCTTTCCACCTGATATACTCATTGAACTTCTATAGCACATAGGAATACCTCAGGATTTCCTTCACCAGTGTACCTTGGTACCTATTGTTTCCCAAATGCCTAACACAAATAAGTGGCATGCTTACGTGCATAAATGCACTTCTTACTTTATGCCCAACCATTTCATAAGTTCCATGTGCCCAGTTGTCATATGCAACACTTGTAGTATCACTCATGGACTATGCATCATCCCATTGGATAACTCCTTCCTTTTATGGCTCAAGAAATTTTGGATCTCTAATGGTGCGCACATAAATTTTGTTTAAATCCTCTTCACTTAAGGGCTCTACATAAGGTGTAGATTTTCCATCTATCAAAGGGATGATCACGCGCTCTTCCTTGTTCTCAAAACTTATGTAACCTTTATGGAAGTATAGATCAACACTTTTGGCATAACACCAAATGCGCCCAAACAATGCTAGAAAACTATCTACTTATGCAAGTGCCAAGACCTCAAAATCCCCAGTAAACTTGACCCTTTGAATAGTAATACTAGCATCTTTCAAGACTCCAATGGGAGTGGCTTTAGTCTCGTTTGCCATGAATATCACATTCGTAGATGGCTGCAATGGTGGTCTCCCCTTCTGAATCCACAAGTCAAAAGTGAGTACATTCACTTCTACACTTGTATGAATCAAAATATTACTCAAGATCCATCCATCAACAACAGCATTCAGAGTGATCTCTTTATCATAATCCAAGCTATAAGGAGGTAGGTTAGCATGCAAAATCTAACATTTGTGCTCAATTCCAGCGTGTAATGTCTTTTCCCTTAACCATTCCCCTAACAAAGGAATGATGTTTTCTTATCGCATCATCTTGCAAACCTCTTGTAGATCATCAACATCCATCTGAGGAAGCTCAATTATTTTCTTTTGTTCTAACTTCCATGACTATTCTTTCAAACATTGTATCTCACCTGTAAATTCCTAATCACCTCCATGGTTTCTTGATAAACTTCCTTCTGATGCATAGGGTCTGGATACTTTGCATGTAGTACCTCCTCCTTTATAATGATAGGCTTCTACTTTGGAACCTCCTGGCGCGTGCAGCCTTAGCATGTGTAGTGATATTCATAGGTATCAACTTAGGATCAGTGCTAACTTCGGCATTCACTAATATTCTCCAAAGACGTTGCACTCTAACCATCCCCGCACCCTTATCCTACTTGTGCTTCTTACTCAAATGTTCATACAAATCTAGGCATTCTTCATATTTTTGGCTCTTCTCAAAGAAAGAACACATTATTTTTTGAGGGCATTCACACCTGCAATGATCAAGCAATCCACAAGTATAACATGTTCCACGAGGAAACTCACTTCTTCCACCACCACAACTGTGGCCTATGAATCCTCCACAGTAACCTCAACCTCTACCTCATCCTCCATTAGAGCACCCTTCATTGTGATCATTACAATGATGCTCACCTTTTTCCTTTGAATTATTTGTAACACTTTGGTATGACATACACCAAAAGATCGGTGGCATCATGAATATGATCAATCAACCTATAATTTTCAATATCATGAGTGGTAGACTTACAAATATTCCAGTAAAAAGACACGTTATTTCTTATCACACATTACAGCAAAGGGAAACAACTTGAATCATGATCCAAGTGAAAAATGGTGTAGTCTAGCAACATGGCACACACTAATTTACAAGGAAAACTATCCTTAGTATGTCCTTCTACTTCACAATATGTGCACCAAATTCACTGTCCATTTCATGCGCTGAGTTAGCTAACAATTTCTCTAAAAAAATTCCATCACTGCAATATTAGCTTCCAAGAATGGGCTCACTCCCATTGTCTACACTTACAAATGCTTCGGTGCATAGGGCTACTTCAAGTTCCTCACACAGATCTATATAAGTCTTATGTGAGAGCACCCTTCTAAAAGGCATGATCAATCCTCCAACAAACCATTGAGCATGTTGGCTCGGGTGAATATCATAAGATAACTTCGACAAGAGGGTTTTGAAACATGCATCATACTCCTAAACACTCTTAGTCGTACCTTTCTTGATGTCCTTGGTAGCGTTGATGCTTTTCTAATCAAATTTAGGTATATAAAAATCTTTCAATAAAGTATCTTGAATTGCATTATAATCAACACAAGACTGGTCCAAATCAAATTTCCTATACCAACTATGCATGTGCCCTTGCATTGTAGTTATAAATTGTCTTTCCTTGTGCTCTGGAGTTAAAATCCCCTTTGTATGCCATAGTATCTCACACATATGACATGTTTAGTTACATATTCTATCCCTCTATATTCTGGAAGATGAAGAGACATCTCCATATAAATATTTTGGGGATGGTGCAGACCATGCCCACCGAGATCAAAATCTTGTATTACCTCCTACATTTCCCCCCATGTTTCCTCCACCCCTAGAACCACCAAATCCACTAGATCCCAAGCCACCTAATCCTCTTCCTATAGCAGTTATTGAAATAGAGGATGCACTGCCTTGTGTTCTAACAGTTTTGCTAAACTAAACTCCTAAAAACTATGAAGTTGTGTTATTTCTAGACATGACACCAATGTTCTACATGTCAAAGTTATGTGTTGATGTTGCACCAGAAAACATACCTCCAAATGGACCTCTAAATAACATAAAGGATGATTATACCTCCATAGATGAATAAGCTATCTGATTAACTCTTGAACTTGACTACAAACTAACTTTATTTGTCTCTACTCTACTGGCCTTCACACACTAGCTTTCTTACTAATGACTGTCGTAGAAATTGGAAAACCAAGTGCAAGGGCTAGGTCACTAGGAGGGATCAAATGCATGTCTATGGCCTATGTAGCTTCTCTTGGTGCACTCTAATCTAAGGTCAAAGAGGATTCTCTGCCATGCTTTCCAAAATGGGGGAGTTCCAATTTCTCTAGCTCCACATCCTCTACATGAGATCCAAATCCTTTATGAGCCATATCTCTCCACAATGCCATTCATTTTGTAACTTCATGTTACTTCTCTAAATTCATCTCACTTGCCTCATTAAAATTAATCCACCTTTCTTCTCTTTGTATTTTTATCACTAGATCCACCATATTTCACCACACCTACTACTGCCCCCGCATGTGGTGGGGTTTAGCTATCCATAGGTTTCTCTTCCAAATCTAGGGTCATAATCAAGATCTTAATCGCCAAAGGAATACCACGCAAATACAATCCTCTAGGCTCGTAAGAACCGAAACCGAGAAACCTCTAAACAAGAATAATTAGAAACTAAGTACTCCACAATATATCTATTTAGAACACCATGGAACCAATGATCTACGTATACATCCAAGTCATATTTGCATCGTACAAAGCCTAGAATGTTTCCTATGTCCAAACAAGTGTACGAAAAAACTCCAATTTCTCTTTGATGCTTAAGAAATCAACCAATTGTATAGCTCTATAGGAAATATGGTGAAGAACGTCTCATATAGCTCATGATACTGATTCTATTCAACCCATGTGCGCACATTAAATTCAGGTACAGTGCTAAATCTACAAGCATAATCTTCCTCCAAATCATCTAACCACTCCTCAATATTGGCCAAGGTCAACTAGTATGTTTTCATCATGCAACATCCTACTAAACAACTGAAAAATAGGTCCTAGTAGTGGAACCAAAATGTAGCCTATATTTTACCACTAATAGCCTCGAGGCACACTTTGCACATCACCCATCCTAAACTATTGGAAGGAATTTAGACATAAATCCATGAAATGATAGAGATTTCTGTGAAGGGATAGAATAGGTCATGAAGTAAAGCAAATAGTCGCGATGTAATAAAGCTATTTGTGAAGAAGTAGGAAATCCACGGGTAAAGGAGCAAAGCCGAGAATGAAATAAATCCACACATAAATGAAAGAAGCCACCAAAGACTATAAATCTTCAATAAACTAGGAAAAGCCATGAAGGACTAGAATAAGTCGCGGAAGTCAACAAAATGTTGGGGATTGAAGATAAATCACACCAGATCATGTCAAAAGCTAATAGAGGCACGAGTCAAAGGAAGTGACCTTTGAAATAGATTATATTTTTTATATTTATTTTAATCAATGTATTATGTAAAGTGTGCCTAATGAAGACTTATGTGAGAGTGCCATTTTTGAGATAAAGAGAGTTAGAATGAAAGAGATGTATATGTATTGATGTAATGCATTTTGATATATGAATAAAGATTGGAGTTTTGGGATTAAATTATCTTGCATGTTGTTATTTAATTTTTTTCCTTAGCATAGTGGGTGTATTTCCCGTGTACATCCTTAACCTTGATCAATCCACACTTAAGCCTCACAAGTCCATTGGGGTTTTAGGTCAACATAAACCGAGCTCTCACCCAAAGTGTGCAAGGGTACCATGTTCCTCTTTTATGTTAGCTTTTTCAAGGAGTTAGCATGATTAACCAAATATTCCAGATCCATAACAGATAACTAAGTATGAAGAAGTGCATAAACTAGATCTAGATCTTAACCATATGCAAGAACAATTAAACAAGAACCAAGATTAACTTTACCATGTAAGATCCATTCACATATGTGTCTATAATCAATATCCAGCCACAATGATCCATTATATTAATTTATGTAAAACACATAATCTTCATACATACATAACATAGTCATCATAGTCATGTGCACTCACAAACTCACAACATAACTCTACAAAACATCAAACTCTCTAAACCGTGCAAATCAATACATATTTATAGGGGTGGGGACTTTCCCTTCACCACCCATGCACCTTTCAAAAATAGGCTACATGATAATAATAGTGTTACACCCTTATATGATAAATACAAGGGAATGCAAGCTCACTAATAATAAACATCTAATAATGCAATAGTGGTATAATCCTATGAATAGAATCCAAAACTATGCATGGTGCTTGATCTTCTACTCATCCAAAATATCCTTCATGTGCTCTTCAAGTCTTCTACAAAATGTGTTCTGCACTCCATGTCTATAATTAGCCTCAAACTGCAAAATGGATAAGTCCTAATTCAAACATTTTTGGGCATGCCCCATTTCAAGATAATTTTGTGTCTATCTATGTGCCTTGTGTCTGCACACCCAATCCTTTTACACCTTTAGTACTTAGGATATATTTCATTAGCCCAAAATTACCCCACACTAATTTCATTTCTACCCTCAATAATGGGTAATCACATCTTATCTCTCCATGAAAAATAATAAAGAATGAAACAATGACTATATAATGAATGAGTAAAAAGTGTAGTGGCCTACTCTTCCACAGGGAGGATCAACTCTAGATATTCATTTTTGATCTCCACCTCCAAATCACTCCAGTCACTTAGCGCTTAACTAGTTTTATCCAGGATGTCACCAAGTACTACCTCCATTTCGTCAAGTGTCATGTTCTCACCTTCATTCTATAGTATCATGAGAACATTGGCTAGACTTGAGACCATACCTTCCATAAAATCCATTTTCTACACTACTAGTTTACCAATGTCCTTAATTGTTTCCTTGTGCGGGTCCTAGGATGCCGCAAGCACACCAAACTTTTCTATTATCAACGTAAGCCTCTCCACACATCCAAGTGTTTCATTCATTACTACTTTCTGGACCTTGTCTTCTTCAGCCATGGTTCTTGTCTTGATAATCTCATCCGAGGTCGTGTACATGTTTAATTCCAAATATTCCTTCTTTAAATCATTCTTCAAGGTATGTAGTAAGGCCTCATAGCTTGTAATCTTGTGTGTTATTTTTTCCTTAGTCTTTTGCACATGTTCCATAGCATCCTTGGGTTTTAGCATTCTCATGGGACCTGTAGTCATTTTTACACCCACCAAAGAACAAGGGAAACCCATGTGTTCCAGGATATCACCCAGTGGACACTAGGTGCTCACCAGAGGCACGCGCAGGCACCGAGTCTCTTTTATATGTGAGTTAAGTGGGAAAGAATCATCTATGATAGGAACTTAAAAAGATTGAGTGGACACGAGAAATAAATTCATCATAGAGCTCAGAATGGCTTCTAGATTAATGCAGGTCACTTGACAAATGGATACTTAACACTTTATAGAACTGAACTGAAAAGGAAATGCATAGGAGTTTATATTCATTCATATAACATATATGAAATGAACTACGCAGAGATATGTGTATAATCCAGAGTCTATTATATATATATATATATCCATCATATCCGACAACCTCGTCACATGCATTAGATCCATTATAGAATATCATAGTATGGCGATCAAGCCATACATCAAAAATGGATTAGAGTCCTCCTAAACATGAAATGAAAATTTCATACTCAAACCCCTTGATACATCCTTCCCCTATAGGTCATCTACCCAACCTAATAGAGTTCCTCACAGCATTTCTACAGAGCTTCAGTCTCTATTAATCTATATCTCAATTCCTCTGCGAGCGCTTGTATTTATAGGCCTCTTGAACTACTAACCCACCTTTCTGAGGCTTCAAATTTGTTGCCAAGTGTTCAAATGTGGTCCTCCATGGGAGCATGCTCCTCTAGGTCTAAACTCTCCACTCCTTATCATGATGGTCTTCTAGAAGCTTCCATCGTAGGGCATATTTCTTCCTAGGCCAACCTATCACTAGGTTGGCACCTTATCCACTCCGCTTGCACATTCAAGTCATGTTTTCATGTGTCCTACTTGATATGAAAAATATGGCTAAGTCTCAAAATCCTACTTTGCCTTGCACGCGCACGTGCTACTTGTTCTATTAAACCCTCATAGAAGTCTGTTATGCACGCTTTCTCCTTGCACGCCCTTATTTAACAAGGCCTTGCATGCCCACGTGCCTTCTTATACTTAGCCAATAAATCAAGGTCCCAACATCACCCCACACTACGCCTATTCTCTTACAGGGAACATGTCTTTAATGAATAAATAATTACAACAGATACCGGAAGAAATAATGATTTGGAAAATAATAAGGGAAAGAAGAATTAGGAAAGATGAAAGAATGGGGAAGTGTTGTTACTGCTACAACAGGAGAGGAAAATATTTCTTCAATTTGGCCTTGAACTTATTCTAGGCATAAAATTCATTTTGTGCTCTTTGGCGAGAGTCACGATTGGGGCGCTTTCCTCATCAAAACTCATTCTATCTCCTTGAGTATTCATTACCTCAACCACCCCTTCCAGTTGCTTTCCCACATCCTCAAGCACATCCATCCCCTTTGTGATTTGTGGGTATAACCCTTTTAGCTAGTTCTTGACTGAACCTCATAGGACTTTAATGGCTTCGGACTTCTTCTCAACCTCGGCTAAGATCCTATCCTACTCCGCTCTATTCCCTTTGTTCTTCTCTTGGAATTATTTGAGCTCTGCCTCATGAGTGGCAATAAGAATGCTTACCACTCTATCCCTATCTGCATAGTTTTCATACGCGGCCTTAGCAGCTTTGGTAGTAATTTTTACATCAGCAAGGACCTTGTTGTACTCAAAATGATTTCTACAACCTTCAATTTGTCTTCCCTTTCCAGGTGCATTAATACTTCTTCCATGGAATCTAAGGCCAGTGGCTTCCTCTCCATGGTGAGGATACGTGTTAAGTCTTCTAGGAACTCCAAGGAAGATCCATACTTCTATGAGGGCGGTGCTAGGTTTGGATGCTTCAAAACAATGGCATCTGTGATGGATTCTACCTTCTTGTATACCTCGCACACCCTTTCCTTTTCTTCCCTTAGTTCATGCTTTAGCTATGCGCTGATTAGTTCCTCCTGATTTAAGTCCTTGGTCCTTTCTTCGAGCTCTTCTTCCCTCTTCTCTAGCTCTGCCTCTAGGAATTTTACCCTATCATTCCTCCCAAATAATCTAGCTTCTAGTTCAACTAAAACCTTATTCAGCACATTACAGACTTATTCGTTAGATAGCTATTGAGTGCTCACTAAGGGGTTGTCTCCTTTTGACTCAGGCACCTTCATTATTTCCCTTGGCTTACCTCAAATTTCAGCTCGTCGATGTGGGACTCAATTTCCCAAGAAAGCATTTTCCTCATCCGAGGGTATGCACCTTCCTCATCAAACGAATTCATAGCCAAGAGTTGCTCTATTGGTATTGTGCTTTGGAAACACGTGCGCAACACCTTGCTTGGATCATCAATATAGTCCATTCTTGGTCTCTGGATCTCTGTGTGCCTTCCTCTTATGCACATACATGCTTTCTTATTTATCTTCATTCATAACTATTTCAGCATTGCACTCCAAATCTTGTTCTACCAAGGCTTCAATGATTTTTACCGCTTCTTTTTCTACCACCTCATTTATCTACTCCTGCATGAGGCTTGGAGTCTGATTTTCATACTCACTTCTTCACTTCCTCCCTTATCTTGGGTGCCTTCCTCCTCTTGGCTACCCTTCCTCTGCACGAAGAGAAACTCATTTTCCTCTTCTCTTCCTCTTCCTCTGAATCATGCACATCAAACACTTGGTGGTTCTTGGGCTCCTTCAGGTTCATCTTCTTCATCATCATCCCTCTCTCCTCTATAGGCCTCCAAGCTCTCTGTGTCCTCCGAATCAGCCTCCTCCATCACCTTTTGTTTCTTCCTAACTGGGGATTCTAGTATAGGAGATTCATCTCTTTCTTCTTCCTCCTCTGGTGACTTCTCTTTTGTGATAGGATTTTCTTGTTCTGGTGCCTCCTCTCTGATTGGGGACCTCTTCTTGTGCATGTAAGTACTAGTTCTAGTGCTTGTCCCTGGGAACCCACTGTTGGCATATTCTGGACACTTGGTGCCTCTTTCCCTTGCACCTCTTCTTTTCCTTTCTTTGTTGGCACAGATTCCTTCTTCCCATGGGGTCTTCTGGGATGGAGACATCACATTCCAGGTATGTGCCCTTCTCAAAATTTGGCCTTATGTGCAGATATACATGCATTGCGGTCCTTCCTGTAATTGGAAAATTCAAAGGCTTTGTCATCTAGACCTTGTGGGAGACATACCTCTCCATGTATGCACACTTCTTGGGGTAAATGAGATTTTTGTGCAACTCCCTATGGTCTGATCCACCTCACTAAGGTCGAACCTTAGTATTTTTGCCTCTGTGAACCGGTTTACCCCTGCTTGGAAATATAAGGTTGTGAAAGAGAATGGGATTTTACACCATGGGCTCATGGTTTCATCCACCAACTTGAATCTTCCAATGTAGAAGTTCGGTACACTAAAAATTCAGCTTCTCCCTCTATAAGTCCTGGGCAATTGCTCTGGGATCCTCCACTCTGCCCCGAACACATCCATTAATTGTTTATACCATTTCTCAAGACACGCCTTATGAATAACCATCATGATGTTCAAGAGGACATTTCCAAAGAGTATCTTTTCACCTTCCTACACACTGCTGATAATCTCATCCATGATGTATGCGGACAAGTTGTAGATGGAACCTTCTGATATCCTTCTGCAAACATTTAACCAAGACTTGTTCACTTCGTCCACCTCTCTTAGTCATTTAACTTAGTCACCAGGCGCAGCCATTTTCATCACCGGTTTGTGATGTCCATGATATCAAAGTACCTTTGTGACCCCTTCTTATAAGCGTATGTGGTCACTATTTCTTTGATGGATTCCTTGTCACTCAAGTCATCATCTATACTTTCTCCTTCACAAATGAGGCCTGTGAATTTTGAAATCAGCTGAGGAGTTATGCGCATCTTGTGCCCTGTGAAGTAAAAGTGGTCCTCGTGCACGCATGACATTAACCATTGATAGAGGCACTCAGGTTTTCCAAAATAAGGCAACTCATAGAGTTGCAATAGTCCCACCTTCTCCAACTTCACTTTTACCTCGTTGCTATAAATAGGCAAACCCTCTAGTGTCCTTTTATTTGTTGGGTGCACCAACTCTAGCACCATTTCTTTTTCTCATGTTTGTGCGATGGTTGTAATCACTTACAACCATTTTCCTTAAATGGGACTCCCATTCCATCTCGAGCAAAACCCCATCTGGGTACTACATTTTGGTGTACCATTCTTCATTTGTACTTACGGGGGTTTCTGGTTGTTTCCCTTTTCCCTTTCCCTTGCCCTTGCTCTTTCCCTTCAACTTCTTAGGTGATATAGTTGGTTTCTTAGGTGTCATGGTTTAGGTTATCTCAACACTTCAACTTCTCCTACTTGCTCTTGATTTCCTACCCTCTCCAATCTTAGACCTCAAACTTGTGAAGAAACCCTTTTCATCTCGTGCCCTAGCTGTCAAACCCTAACTAGAATAACCTTTTTCACAAGACGGCACTTCTCCACAACTCTTTTTCTCTACGCCTGTGAACTTCTTTCCTTCATTTTACAGACCAAATCTAGTCACTCACGGTTAAATTTCTCAAAAAAATTCACACGGATCAACTCTGGAAACCCTAGTTTACAAGAGCTCTTCTTTCTTTGTATTCGCAAATGTTGATAATGAAGTGCTCAACCTTCTATTTATAGTTTTTCCCACTTTTTAGCATTAAATGATACTTCACCTACCACCATACTTCAACACTTATTACATTTTTTCCACCAATTTGTGCTCTAGTGCACCAACTCACGTGCCCATACTTGCGTGAATAATCCTTCAATCTTCGGCGAGTAAACAATATATCTTATAGAAGGCTCTTACACACGCGTTACCAGTGCCAAAGGTACTTCTTCTGTCCTCATGATTTTTTCTCTCACCTACCTTGTTTTTTTTACGCTTCTTTCTCCCTTGTATGTGGAACCAAAATGTAGCCTTATCCTGATACCAACCATCCTCGTTCACCTTTTCTCCTATGCACTTTCTTCCACAGGGCCATTCAACTGGGATTTCCAACACAATCCTTCCTGAACTTCACACTTTGCACTTTCCTTCACATTATTCCACCCCACACTAAAATGATGTGCAGTCCTCTACGCATTCACAACCTTCAAAAAGTAAAGAGGACCGGTGCCCAAGGTGTAAAAAAAAACAGCAACAAGAAAGGGAAACACAAGAAAAGATAATTACTAAAGGAAATCCTAAACTATCTGGCAATATTGCCTTACACCAAGAAGACTTATTTATAGTAGGGCTTCAGCCTACTCCCATTAAAGTGTCTTCGCATTCTCATCCCATCCAAAACTTATAACGCATGCACTTTGAATCAAGGATGTACGAGATGATGTAAGGACCCAACTAATGGACTTGCAACTTCCTAAGATAATGCGAAACTTGGAATCATATAGTAGCACCATATGCCCAACCTCAAACTTTTTTTCTTAATGTGATGATCATGCCATGCCTTTTGTTTTGCTTTTTTAGTCTTCTAGATCCACCTAGAAAGTGATCATCTTTCATCCAATTACATTAACTTGTCAATTCTTTCTTCCAGCGCTTGTTCATCTACTAAACCTCCTACGTGCACTATACGCAGCGATGGTAACATGAATTCAACTGGTAGGATAGCCTCCACGTAAAACACCAATTGAAACGGTGTGGCCTTATTTAACCTCTTGTAGGTTTTCCTATATGCCCATAGAATTGCTTGATACTTTTTCATCCCAATCCTGCCTACCAACGTCACAAATTTTGGTTAGGGTATGACTTAGTATCTTGTTAAATGCCTCCGTGGTTCCATTTTCTTGTGGATGGTAAGGGGTAGTCTTTTGATGAGCCACCATGAATTTTGCTAACAAAATCCTTACTATCTCATTTAAGAAATGTGTACCCTTGTCACTAGTCAAACTCAAAGGGCATCCATACCTTGTAATAATGTTTTCCCATAGGAACCTTGTTGCAGTAGTTGTACAATCCTTAGTATGTGTTTCTTCTTGCCACCTTGTCAAGTAATCTGTGTAATTGATTATATAATGTGACCCAGTCCTACGCATGGTTGGTGCAATAGGGTTTACAAAGTCTATAGCCCTCTTTTCAAATGGCTCAATGCTGGTAATAGAGCACAAAGGCATTTCATCTCTTCACCTTGGTTTTCCAATGCACTGACAATGGTCACGTGCCTTGCAATATTCCTTATAGTCTTGATATAGGGTCTCCCACCATAATCCAGCCATTAATATCTTGCATGTAGTGGCATCACCTGCATAGTTCCCACCTGCACTACCTCCATACACCTCTTCTATTATGGCTAGGCGTTCATGTTCTAACACACACTAGTGCAGAATCTCATCACTTCCTAATTTTTTATAAATCCCCACTAATCAACATGTAAGGCACCAAGTGTATAGCTGACTGCTTTTTATCTAATGCTTTCATTCCCTTCAGTGCTACACCTGTCTTGAGAAATACTGCAATATCTTCTAAGTCTGAGGGAATGTGTTGCAACCTAAATAGTTGTGCATCTAGAATGGTATCCTCAATGCTTTGCACATCCTCCCTTGAATCGATACTATAAAAATGACCAGTCCATAATCACTTTTTCTTAGTTTGACAACCTGTTGTGAACTCGAATTCTTGGAACAATAGTACCCACCGACATATGCATCCTTGTAGAATGGGCTTGTTCACTAAATATTTCAATGTCATATGGTCAGTGTAAAATATAAAAGGGGTTTCCAATAAATATTGTCTAAACTTATGAAGCGTGTAGATCATTGACAATGCTTCGCGCTCTTTTGTAGTATAGTTCTGCTCCACTGGTGTCAACTTCCTACTTGCAAAACATAAAGGATGATCAACAATCCCTTCACCAGTTGTGCAAGTACTACTCCAATGGTGGTTTTTGAGGTATAAACATGAACATTGAAGGGCTTATCCTAAGAGGGGAATTGTAGTATGGGCATGGTGATAAGCCTATCTTTTAAAGTGTCAAATTCCTTCTATTGCACCTCTCCCCAATGGAAGGCACTCTTGTGTCTAAGTAACTCTTCTAAAGGCACGATGATCTTGGCATATCCCTTGATGAACTTCCTGCAGTAACCCATGTGTCCAAGGAATCCATGCACTGTGTGTTAACTAGTAGGTTCCCCCAATCCCATAATTATCTGTAACCTTGGTAGGATCTACCAAGTAAGACCTCCTTACATATGATGTGCCCGAATAATGTTCCAAATAGGGTAGTGAAGACCCATTTCTTAATGTTGAGGGATATCCTCAACTTTTGACACCTTTCAAACATTAATCTTAAGTTGTCACAATGGTCCTTCACTAACCCATATATTGTCCAATCATCTAGGTAAACTTGAAGAAATTTATGGATGAAGTCCTAGAAAGCTTGCACCACAATGCACGAGAACACAGCAGGCACATTCTTTAACCCAAAAGGCATGACTGTATAGGAAAAACTTCCCCACTCAGTGGTGAAATTCATCTTCCTCTAGTCTTTCCTTGTAATCCTTACCTAGTGATAGCCCAAGAATCCATCCGTGAAAGAGTAGACCTCGCGTCCTGCCACTCCCTCTAAGATTTCTTTAGTAAATGGGGTTGGGAAAGGATCAATGATACACACTACATTCAAGTCCCTGTAATCAACATAGATCCTTATCCTCCCATCCTTCTTAATACTAATCACCATTGGACTTATCCATTCCGACTCTTCCATAGCCTTAATGATACATGATGCTATCATTTTGTCTATCTCCTCCTTGACCTTTACGCGTAAATTAGGATTCATTTGGTACGGCCTCTTCCTGATTGGATGTGCTCCTTCCTTCAGCTTTATCCTCATCTCCCCCAAGGAATGGTGGATGAATTTAAGCTCATGATACCCACGTGGGAACAAATCTTGGAATTTGTGTAACAAATCAATGATTTTAGAGACTTATTTCTCTGACCAATAGTCTCTAATGATTTCCTCCTTGGGTTCTTTTTTGAGCTGATGTTAACCTTTTTTGTCTTTAAAGGTTCATGGTAGGCACGTGGCCATTCATCAGCAATATCTATGACTTTGTGTTTCCCTATAGAATGGTTAACATCTAAGCTTTCCTCCTCTTCCACATCAATGACATATACCATCTTCCCCTTTTCTTTTTCTATACACTTGCACTCAAGCTGTATTTCTTGTGTTTCCTCTTCCTCAAAGTGTGCCCCTAGGCCAGGCTCACCTAAAAATTCTTGTATTATGTCTTCTCATCATAGCACTATCCCCTATTGTAAGGTGCTTGACTACCTATAATGCCTTATGTACTGATGGCTTTACACTCTGATACTTGAATTTTTGAATGAAATCAGCCACCAATTCTTTCCAATTACCGGTTTATGACGCATCTCTAGTGTATATACCACACACGCACACAACCTTATAGGGTGGAGTACAACTTGTGAACCCATAATAAAGGTGGTAATGCTTCTGCACTTCCCATCCAGGCTATCTCACTTGCTTGGATATGGAAGGAAGAAGTCTCTTTACCATTGTAGTATTTTATAGTCATGGGCACATTTCTCTTGCAAAACCTTATGGAGAAGGAAATTCTTACCTCACGCCATTCCAAGAGGTTCTCGATGTGTCGCCCACCAGCGTGCAGTAATTCCAAGTAGGGTGTAGTTAAACATTTTTCTCCTTTCCTTCTCACATCTCCAATGGGCCTCCATTTCTTGCAAGAAATCTTCCGATTAGCCCCTCCTGAGTAACTTGGTATTTTTCTTCCTCCCAGGCATCATCAGTATGTGTTTTTTCACCTTGATTACTAATCCTCTTAGATGTAGTCCTATCAACTCATAGGTCCCATGTGCCCAATTGTCACATGTCATGCTTATGGTATCACTCATAGACTGGGCATCCTCAAATTGGATAACTCCTTTTATAGGGTGAATTATCTCAGGATCCCTTATTAAGCGCATGTATATTCTATCAAGAACTTATTCCCCCAATGGCTCTGTGTAGGGCACCTACTTCCCATCTGTCAAAGTAATGATCACCCATTCTTCCTTGTTTTATAAACTAATATATCCTTTGTTAAACCTTATGTCAGCATTATTCTTGTAACACCATGGGCACCCAAGCAATGCTAGAAAATTTTATGCCTTGGCGAGTGCCAAGACTTGGAAGTCTCCAATGAACTTGGTCCCCTGAATGGTAATAATTTCATCCTTTAATAGTCTAATGGGCATTGCCTTAGTTTTTTTTGCCATATAAAACACATTTGAAGATGGATGCAATGCAGTCCTTCCCATCTAATGTCAAGCATCTAAGGTAAAAACATTCACTTCTGCTCTGTGTTGATGAGGATATTGCTTAGGAGCCATCCATCAACAACTTGCATTTAGAGTAATCTCTTTGTCATATTTAAGGCTATGTGGATAGAGGTTTACATGTAAAACTTTTCTCTCATGCTATGCTCCAGTGCGTGGTACCTTCTCCCTCAGCCACTCTCCCAATAAGGGAATAATATTATCTTACCTCAACATTTTACATACTTCTTTGACCTCATCTAGGTCACTTCTTGGAGCCTCGCTATCCTTCAGCTTCCCCACCTACCTTGATTTCTCCTTGAGATATTGTATCTCCCCTTGTAAACTCTGAATTATGTCCATAGTCTCCTGGTATACCTCTTTCTAGTGGGTAGGGTTTGGATAATTTGTATGTGGCACCTCCTCTCTAGAAACTAATGTCCTTGGTTTGGGAATCTCCTTGGCACATACAACCTTTGCACACATTGTCACCATTACAAGTTTGAACTCTAACTCACGCGCCACTCTTGGCATCCATTATGAATCGACCCTTTTTACACTTACCATAGTAGCGCCCTTATCTTTTCAATGCTGCTAGTTCATATGCTCATAGAGTTTCGGCACTCTTCATACTTGTGCTTCTTCCCATACCATAAGAATTATAATAGATCAGGACACTCTCATTTATAATGTTCTGTGGATCCATAATTATAAAACTTTCCCCATGGGAACTCACTTATTCCTCCTCCACGGTTTCCATGACCCCAAAATCCTCCATGAGAACTTCTTCCATACATGCCTCCATCTACGTGCTCCTCATAATGGTGGTCATCACCCTTAGAACTACTGGAAAGGCTGGTCTGGCACACACCATGATCAATGGCCTCATGGATCTAGTTAATAAGCCTACAATCCTTAGTATCATGGGTTGTAGAGGTAAAAATATTACAATAGCAAGATACATTCTTCGAATTACACACTGTAACAAGGGACATCTACTTGCATCATGGTCCCCATGAAAAATCTCATAGTCTATTGCTACGGTGCGTACTATCTTCTCGAGGGCAACTATCCTTGGCATGCCCCTCTACTTCATAATCTATACACCACATTCCACTGCGAGTCTCATGAGCTGAGTTCATAGATAACTTTTCTAGTTGCTTAGCCATAGCAATGATTTGAGATTCCAAGAATGGACTAAAGCTAGTATCAACGCTTCTAATAGCTTCGGTCATAGAGCATCTTCCAACACCTCACGCCGGTATGTAAAAGTCTTATGAGATAATTCTCTTCTAAATGGTGTATCAACCCTCCAAAAAACCATTAAGCATGTTGTGAAGGGTGAATTTTATATGACAATTTTGAAAAGAGAGTCTTAAACCGTGTGTCATACTTCCATAAACTCTTCGCCTTGTTGAATCTCCTTGAGGGTGATGATGTTCTTCTGTTCAAACTCAGGAATGTGGAATTTTACTAGGAAGGAATTTTTAACGTGGTGTAATCTACCACCATCTAATGGGGGTCATACTTCCTATACCAACTATATGTGCGCCCTTGCAATGTTGTTGCAAATTGACTGGCCTTCCATTCCAGGGTTGTGATCCCCTTCGCGCGCCATAGAAAGTCACACTCGTGAACATGCTCCACAGCATCCTCTATTCCCAGGTAGTCTGGAAAGTATAAAGACATTTCAAATATTGCTTGAGGAGGTGGTTGAGGCCCCTAGTTCCTCCTAGTCCTCTCGGTGTTTCCTCATCTAGACCCACTAGATCCACCAAGTCATGTGCCTCTTGATCCACCAATTCCACCTCCAGACCCTCCTGCGGCCAATAATGGGCCTGAAGTGGTCACGCCTAGTATCCCCAACATCCCATTGAATTATGCACCAATGGTCTACAAGATCATTCCATTTCCGATGTATTCCTAGTGCCACTTCCTAATGCGTTACCCAAACCTTGTGTATTTGCTCCTTGCCTAAAAATTCCTCCAAACACTAGAATAGAGTGTGCAGCCATAGAAGTTCCAAATGAGAAATTATACCTCTTGGGTGTCGATCAGTCACTCCCACCAATACCAACTGTGTTATCAACACTCCTCTGATTTGGAAAACTAAGCGCCAAGGTTTGGTCACTAGGTGGGTTCAGATGTGTGCCAACGACTCTTCTCTCTCCATGTGATGAACTCTCATCAGAAGCCTAAGGGGTCTCTCTCCCGATGATTGTGGAGATGGGGTGACACAAACTACTCAGGTTCCACATCCTCTACATGAACCTCAACTCCTTCCCACAATGTCTACCTCCATAGATCCATCATACTTGCAACCTTGTGTTGTCTAGAAATTTCCCTTTCACATGCTTCACTATACTTGAGTTATCTCTCCTCCTTTTACCCTAGCTTCCTTGCCCAACACTCAGGAAGGTTTAGCTAGCCATCGAAAATGCCTCTAAACTCAAGGTAACGATCAAGATCTTCATCGCCAAAGGAATAACACATAGAAATGATCCTCTGGGCTCCCACAGAAACTTGAACTCAACAACTTCCAAACAATAATATGTAGAAATATCATATTCTAGAAACTAGTTATCTAGTACTCCTCTCCACCAAGGATCCACAACATGAATCCACGTCATATCTACATCTTACGCAACCTCGATACTCTTCTTGGGTCCACATGCGTGATCTACAACACCAACTTGATCTAGACGCATATGCTTTGAGAGCCATTCATATAGATCTACTGGAAAGCAACAAAAGAAATTTTCATACAACTCATGGTAGAGGTTCTCTTCTACCCATCTGTGTGCATCAAACTTAGGCCCAGTGTTGAATCTCTGAGAAAATTCTTCCTCTGTGATCTTGAACCATGATTCAATACTTTCCAGAGTTAGGAATTTTGTCATCACTCATTGCACAAATCATGATGTATGTTATTTCCCACTACGAATTTGAAAAGAGGTCTCGGCAACGAAACCAAGATGTATTCATTTTTACACCCACCAAAGAACAAGGGAATCCCATGTGCACCGGCCTATCACCCAATGGGCATTGGGCACTCACAAAAGGCACGTGCGGGTGCTGAATCTCTCTTTTATGTGGGTTAAGTGGGAAAGCATCATCTATGATAGGAACTTAAAAAGAGTGAGTGGACATGAGACATACATTCATCATATAGCTTAGAATGGCTTCTAGATCAATGCAGTCACTTCAGACAAATGGAAACTTAACAATTTATAGAACTGAATTGAAAAGGAAATGCATAGGAGTTTATATTCATTCGTATAATTAAATAGAACTATGTAGATATGTGTATTAACCAGAGTCTATTATATTTATATTCCATCATATCCAAAAACCTCATCACATGCATTATATCCATTACAGAATATCACAGTATGGAAAACCGAAGCCATACATCATAATTGGATTAGAGTCCTCCTAAACATGAAAGGAAAATTTCATACCCAAACCCCTTGATACATCCTTCCCCTATAGGTCATCTACCCAACCCAATAGATTTCCTCGTAGCATTTCTACAGAGCTCCACTCTCTATTGATCTATATCTCAATTCCTCTACGGGCACTTGTATTTATAGGCCTCTTGAATTGCCAACCCACCTTTCTAAGGCTTTAGATCCATTTCCAAGTGTCCAAATGTGGTCCTCCATGGGAGCATGCTCCTCCATTCTGAGCTCTCCACTCCTTGCCATGATGGTCTTTTAGAAGCTTCCATCATAGGGCATATTCCTTCCTAGGCCAACTTGTCACCAGGCTGGCACCTTATCCACTCTACATGAGCATTCGGTCATGCTTTTAACGTGTCCTTCCTGGTATGACAAATATGGCTAAGTCCTAAAATCTTACTTTTCCTTGCACGCACATGCTACTTGTTCCATTAAACCCTCCTAGAACCATGTCCTACACATTTTCTCCTTGTGCACCCTTCTTTGCCCACGTGCCTTCTTGTACTTAGCCACTAAATCGTGGTCCCAATAGGACCTTCATCTAGGATCATGTGAACTATTGTTCCTAAATATTGCAAAAGAAGATGGAAACTCCTCTGTAACTTTTCCTCCAAATCGACCTCTTTATCATAATCTCATCACCTATTCGATCTACCATACCGAGTATCGAATTCCCTTTTGCCTCAACTATCTCTTTTTCTTCTCGTCAGTGTTTGATCTCAAGTATGATCCTTGTCTTTCTTATTTTCCAAGAGTTCATAAATGGTTTCTACTTTTTCTACGTTTTGGTGAGAAACTTCGGACACCTTCGAGAGTGCATTGCTCACTTGTTCATTAGACATCATAATAGGCTTAATTTTTTCATGGTGCCGCAGTGGTTCCTTTTTCAACTCGTGACACACATGATTCCTCATATACACTGAAGTTAGGCTCATACATATGATTCTTCATGATCTAAGAAATTTTTTTCTATGTACGTGTAGTTTCCTTTTCTTCATCCATCAACTCCCAGCGAAAGAGTGAAGAGGTATCAAATAAATTTTGGCCATGTGTAGATCATATTTTCAGACATCTCCTAGAAGCACAAGGAAAATATTCTTCTGATGAGGATGAGGATGAGTATATGGAAAAATCGAAAGAGTTATCTATGCCGAGACATCTTGAAGGTTATGGAAGAAACTGAATACCCCTAGCTTAGTCTCAAGATCTTGACTCGGGTTATCGAGATGCAAGATGGGTATGATTCAATTTTTGTTTCTCATTTTTATACCCCAATGTTTGATGTTGATATGGATTAGTTGGATGAGCTTGATGTCCTTATCAATTCCTTGGTCGAGTGTGAGAGAAGTGAAGATATGTATTTCTCTTTCATGATTTATGAAGAAGATCATAAATGAAAAGGAAAGGAGATCCTAGAGTCCACGATGAATATCCTCAATCTTGAAGAAATATCCATCATGGAGGATGATAGTGAGAAAAATGCTGAGTTGATTTTCATTAAAGAGAATTTTTCGGAACAAAGTGAAAAGTTTTTTTATTAGATAAGATAGAACAAAGTGAAATGGTTTTAGAATCTCGTGAGTATATTCAAGATTGACTTGTTCTAACCACCTTTGGATGCTCCACCAATGCAGAACAAGAATTCATGCTCAAGAATAATGAAATCCTCCAAGTCAATGATGTAACCTCTATTTTTGAAAGCATTTGCTCAAATCAATAAAGGGAGATATTTGGAATAGTTGTTGAATGGGAAGAAAATAAATTTACTCCCACTCCTCATAAGTTCCTTGTTAGTTTAAAATATTATCTCACATTGCAATTCAAAGGTGAAGTATGTTTCCATGACAGGACCAATTTTCTCACTTTTGAAAACACAAAGAAATGGTGTCCCACAATCGTAGAATCAAGTGGATGCCACAAGATCTAAATATTCCAAACATGTGACAAATTCTTCATAGAATGTAAAAACATTTTAATTTTATTATGAGTATGATGATGGGATATTTTTTCCTTCTTCTTCTCAAGCCATGCAAATCCATCACAAGAGCATGGTATGATCAAATAGTGACTTTTGTTCTTCAAAGGTCACATTTCAGTCCATTGTCTCAGGATGGCATGTACTTTTCCCAACCCATCACTGGGTATGTGTATATTATTTTCCCACCTCTGTAAATATCCATCCCCCTGTATACAATTTTCCTTTTTCATTTTTTTGATGTGTTTCTATTCTACATTTTTTTTTTGTGTGTGGAAGAAATGAATCCTTAAGCCCAATTGATAAGGCATTGGTCCACGAAATGAATTGAGATTCTAGGATTCTTGTATATTATTTCCTCACTATGATCGATCCACAACATGTCCCCAAGATAGAGCCATATGTTGTTATGCAAATTTGTAACATGAAAATTCAAATTTTCAATCATGACAACGGACCACTGGTGTTACAATTTTGATTGTAAACCTTCCCGGACACTCTCTCAAATCAATCATTCACCCTATATCAGGCATATCCCCATCCTTTCAATATCCATATTTTTTTCCCAATATTTCCCAAGTGTTAGAAAGAGGAAAGCAAGCTCATGTGATTCTTCCGAGACAATATCTTTCAAGGTAGACCTTTCAACAAGCTTAGGAATAGTTACTTTTAGCCTTTCTAACGGAGGTGCACATTCTTTGAAGAAGATTTAAAGTAAGAAATTAATCATGGATGTGTATTCATGATCCAAGATCATTTTTCAAGTGATTTTGGAATATTTTTGAAAGATCCAAAGGTTAAGGAGTAAGTTCAGCAAAAGTGGGTTTTGAAGCTAAAGGAGCTTGCAGACTGCGAAAGAGTGCCTAAGCTTTGGGAGATAATTTCAAGAGCTCTAGAATAAGATGGAGATTAAAAAATATCAATTAAAATATGATTCAATTCCCTACATGGTGATCATATCATACTTTTCACAACACCCATGCATTTCTTTCCATAACTCATTCTTTGCGGAGTACAACAAGTAATCTTGATTAAAAAAGGACATTTTTGAGAATATTTAAAGCTAAATCAGACCTTGAGACCCATCCCATACATCTCAAAATGATATTTTCAATAAAAATCACATAAATAATTTCCCAAAACTTCATGCGGTAGCTCTAGAAATGTCATTTTCAAGCTCCTCTCCAAGGTACAAGCTTCGTACTTAGCCAAAAAATTCAGTGACAAGTGTCACCATGTAACTAATTCACACTTTTGATGTACCTCCATTCATTTCAAGGGGAAATGGGGAATAAAAATGTACCCCCACCTTAAGCTTCATGGACCCACCACATGACCCTAGGAGGCTCTGATAATCACTTTTTTCCAAATTTCTAGCCCCCACTCCAACTCATGCATGCTTGACACTTTTCATCACCACGATAATGAAAAATTTTGGTGTACCTCCATCCCTTTATAAGGGGAAAAGGGGGAATAAAAATTCACCCCCCATCATGCTCTCATTAGGTTCCTCACATGACCAAAAACTATATCCTAAGTGCTCAAATTAAGCTCATTTCGCAAACCTCCCAGCCTATGTATGCATGCCACTTGTCAACAAAGGGATAAGGCACACTTTTTTCATTCCTCCATCCCATTCCAAGGGGAAAAGGGGAAAATAAAAATGTACCCCCTTCCTCTCTCTCCCTCATGCTTATAAAACCTGAAGTTAGTCTTTTTTTCACTCCCCCACATTGCTCTGTTTCTACCAAGAACTCTAGCAAACAAAATTTAAAATTTATTCACCTCCATTTTTCACTATCATTCATTCTTCCATGTTCTTGTGAACTTGGCGAAGAAATTACATAAAAATTTAGAGTTTTTAAAGGCTTTAGGCACATTATTCTACCGATTGACTTCGTGAGTCCGCCAAGAGAAAATATTCATATCTTACAAACCGGTGCACAGATCGACATGGGGTTATTTACATTCATAACCATTTATAATAACATTGAGAACAAAAGTTATAGAATTGAAGTGCATTTTCTAATTTTTACTGACAGAAAAACCCTAATTTCGTGACCTCATTTTATAAAATTTTATTTCTCACTTTTCCAGAGATCAGTTTGAGTTTAAAATTTGAATGTGAGATAAAAAGAAAAACCCATATCTAAAAATTTGGTTCCATCAAAATCTAAGATCGAGAAAGCCACTTTCCAAAAATAGTAATTCTCTACACGAGAACTTACTATAAATAGAAAATTCTCACGAGGGAAAATTATTCAAAGGCAGTGTGTATGAGAAACATCCAGAGGAATGAGAAAGGTGATCGAAGGTGAAAAAAAAAATTAAAAAGAGAAAATAGCAATTTACTAAAAATATTAAATTCTCGTTCTGATGATAAATCTCTAGATTTGCATAAATAAATCAAGCAATAATTAATTAAAATCAACACATGAATAGAAAACTACAGAAGATAGAAACCAAATGTAAATAGAATGGAGTAATTTTTATTTAATATGAGAGGGCATTTTATACAATTGCTTGCTCCTAAAATCATGGAGTCAAGTCTTATCATTTTATCCCCATATCTCTCCTTTATTCCCTAGTCTTACTCTCAATCCCAAGATATTCTCACACATTTCTATCTCTATGAGTTGTGCATGACAACTAATTATGCACACTCATATATTATTTTATAAATATTAAAAACTATTACTACCAAATAACCCAAACCACTCCTAAGTGTTCACACTATGAACAATATTTCGGTAACAGCCCCCTTAGTGTGAACATGGGGAAAGTTATCTCTTGTACTTGCTCATGATCTACAAAGAAATGAAGGTTTTCAATGAGTACCAACAACTCAAACAATATGAGGTTTTCAAAGAGAACCTCCAACTCAAAAAATGGTTTTCTAGTGGAACCAACCACTACATAGCAGCGTACATTATTTTGCTCACATCATTGTTTCTAACTTAGAGGGATTACAAAACAGAAATTATGCTCATGCAGGAGCTTTAAACATGAATGTTACTTCTGTTCATTATTACAACATAAAGTAAACACACCACACAACAAAAATAAAAGGTCACCAATACCATGAAGCAATCTCTTTGTTGGTGACTAACAAGAGATGCCAATTTTCCTCCATCCTCCTATGCCTCCATCCTCCATTGTGATGTTGCTAACTCAGCTGAATTTTTCTTTGAGGATCATTTTACAATTATATTGGGTGTCGGTTCAATCGATAATGCACCCTTACAATAGTAACCAGCTTTATATTTAACCAAAATAATAAAGCATATCAGAGTTTTATTGCTGGAAATCACTCACTATTTTTTTACAAAATAATTAGAAACATCAAAATTATTTCCACAATTTATCTTAAAATACAAAATGGGTTTCTATAATATTTTTACATAAGTTTTCCATAATACAAATAAACAAACCCAAAAAATTGCAAAAATTCCAAATCTAGGTTTTTGAGAAAAACACGAATTACCAATTGTTTTTTTAAGATCAGAATCCAAAAATGGTGATGGAAGCTTTAAAACTCTCAGATCTACATCCTTGAGGCTGCAGTTTTTTCCTGCAATCACTCTCATAAATCTTCCTAACCTGATCTAATACCAGATGATGATAAATATCTAGATTTGCATAAATAAATTAAGCAATAATTAATTAAAATCAACACATGAAATGGAAACTACAGAAGATAGAAACCAAATGTAAATAGAATTGAGAAATTTATTGAATATGAGAGGTATTTTTATACAATTTATTGCTCCTAAAATCATGGATTCAAGTCTTATCATTTTATCCCCATATCTCTCCTTTATTCCCTAGTCTTACTCTCAATCCCAAGATATTCTCACACATTCCTATCTCTATGAGTTGTGCATGACAACTAATTGTGTACACTCATATATTATTTTATAAATATTAAAAACCATTACTACCAAATAACCCAAACCACTCCTAAGTGTTCAAACTATGAACAATATTTCGAAAACATGTTCCCAGTGCATAAATTCACAATGGGCTCAGTTTTGATCAATATCCCTACTTTCTGGCATCTTTATAGGGTTCCCAGGAGATGGCATTGCTCTAGAAATGTAATTCATCCTTTGTAAAGGATTGGATACATCACTTTGGTCACAGTGGTGTACATAAGCAAGGAAGAACACCACATGTATAGCGGTGGAAAAAAAAGAGGCATCATGCATTCAAAAAAGTTCAAGATTCATTAAGATCATCATTTTAAATCTCCAATCAGGTTAAAGGCACCCAATCTCCCCCCAATGAGAAAGTTGAGTGAGCTCGGTGAATTTTCCAAAGTGAGCTAGACTAGTTGGAATCGGTGGACTAGGTGAGAAAGTTGTGTTGAATTTCTCAAAACAAGAAAGATCCTTGAAGAAAAGTAATCATCGCAGAACATTCAAGTGTCTATGCATTTCTCCCCAAAGGTCAGAGCTTCCTCTCGACAATAAAGAATTGATTTCAAAACAATATCTTGATAATGCTCTAGTGGAAAACATCATGTCAACACCTGATGAGCCATTGGACCATGGATTCCATAAATGATCGAAGAAGGAACAAGGATACATGATGCAAGGGAGGGCCAATGAGAAATGGATCGAGAGGACATTGAGCAAGGAAATGCATTTCCTCCTGGTGTCATTTCCTCATCAAATATACTCTTATAACCAACAATGAGAAAAATAGAGGATGATTTTGTAAAATAATTCAATCACTTAGAGGAAATGTTCCCACCGCTTCCTGAGATAATTTCATTCGATCCTCACACCCTCGTGAGTGAAAATGTGTTTGCATCTACTGCAAAGAAATTATCTCAAGTTTGGATCTACATCATGGATGTGAGATATGAAATGCTCAAGAATGCAATCTCCAAGTTGGACTCATAGAGGAAAGAGGCTTTCAAGATCTTAAATGAGGTATACCATTGTGTTTAGAGATTTGAGCTCCCTTCACTCACTGAGAACTCATCATCAGAAGAGATCGTTAATTATTTCCAAGATTTGGTTAAGAAAGAGGTAGGTGACTCTCTTTCCTTCAATGAAGATAATTTAGATTCCTTGACCAATATTAGAAGTTACATTTCTATAATTATAATGGATCATGAAGAATGGATCAATCAATGCAAGATGATCAATGATGTTCATGAAACATGGATCAAGGTGTTGGGTTGTGTATGCATTTCAGAGGTGGATAATTTTATGGCTATGATAACTTAGTTCAATAAATAATTCAAGGAACAAGAGTGGGAAGCATGAATAAACAAGTTCTTCATCAAGAAAGCTTCTTCATCAAGAAATGTCTTCTCCTTCTTCTCTACTTTTCCCTCTTTCTTCTCTCCCTCTTCTAATTCTTCATTGGGCTTAAACATTATATTTTTTCTTATTAAATTAAGTGACATATTTGGGAATTATAAAATTATTTTCTCAAAATTAAAAGACAAATAATTAATTTATCTTTTCTAATGGAAAATGAAATTTCACATTGGAATAGGAACATGAAGAGTCATATTGTTGGGCCTCAAAATATTGGCTAAGTACCAAAGGGAGCATGTGCATGTGGGTCTAGTAAATAAGAAGGGTGTGTGGGGAAAAGTGTGTAGGACAAGGGTTTAAGCAGGGTTTAGTAGAAACCACATGGCGCACGCAAGGTAGAACAAAGGATCTCAGGACTTAGCCATATTCGGCTCTCCAAGAAGCACTTGAGGAAAAATGTGACCCAACTAGGTGTGCTGAGTGGATAAGGTGCCATCCTAGTGACTTGGTGGTCAAGGAAATAATATCCCATGCATAAAACATTCTGAAAGACATCATTGTAGAAAGTGGAGAGCTTAGATCAAAAGAATCATGCTCCATTGGAGGACCACATGGACACTTGGCAAGCAATATTCTCTAGAGGAAGGCATGGTGGTGGGTGCTAAACCTATTTATAGAGATGCTCTAGAGCAAGGAAGACACACCTGAATAAAGAGAGGTCAATGAGGGGAAGCTTCAAGATCATCACAGAGAGGATGAAAGGTGAATCCCTGCAGAAAAGAGTAGGAGGTTCTAAGGGTTGGGGTTACCATTAGAGGGTTGTAGGAATGATATCATATATAGAGGGATGGGTCTATGAAAATTTATGTAATATAGGAAGCATAGCTAGGGTATCTGATACATGAGTCATGTTTGTCTTGATACATTTGGTCTGTTATGACCCTTTTGAATGTAATGTGGTTACTAGAACTATGATCAATATAAATATATGTTCTAAATATATTGTTCATGGGTGCAAACCCTAGTATCTTTTCTTTATGTCATGACTCAAATCTACTCTCTGTATGATGTTTCTCTTATCTGAATGGGTATATTGATATAATAACTCATCCTATGCCTTCAAAATGTATGCATGGTCATTTATTTTTTTCATTTAATCTATTATCAATTACATCATCTTCTCACAATGCTCATATAAAGGAAGGGCTCAACATTTGCGGGTGCCTTGAGTGAGCACCTAATGCGACCATGGGTGATACGTCGGTGCGTATGGGATTAAATTTTTGTTCTAAGGGCACATAAAAATGGCTACATCTTGGTTATGTTTCAAGACCTCCTTTCAAATTTTTGTGAGAATGATGTGTGATGACGAAGTCCTTGACCTTAGAGAGTGTTGAGGCATGGTTTAAGAGCACAAAATATGAGTTTTCTTAGAGATTTAGTACTGGACCTGATTTTTATGCACACATATGGGTAGAATAACACCTGTATAATGAGTTGTATGAGACCTTTTTTTTTTCTTCCAGTAGAGTTGTATGAATGGCTTTCCACGTATGCATCTAGATCAATTCGGTACTATAGATCTCATGTTTGGACCCAAGATGAATATGAGAGGTTGTAGGATGCTTGATCTCGACTTGGACACATGTTATTGATCATTAGTGGAGAAGAGTGCTGGCCATTTATACCCCGGAATACATTTTTCTACATATTCTTATCCCGAGGTTGTTGAGTTTAAGTTCCTAAGGGAACCAAGGGGATCATTTTTTCTAGCTATTTCATTGGATATGAATATCTTGATCATTACACTAAGTTTGGAGGAATTCCCATGGTTGGCTAAGTTTCTCTGAATGTTGGGCAAGGAATTTAGGGTGGAGGAAGATGGAATACCTTATGGTAGAAAAGGAGAGGGAAGAGAGTCAAATCAAGTATAGTGAAGCATGTGAAAGGGAGTTTGTTAGACAATGTGAGGTTTTGGCATTGATGGATCTATGGAGGCATACATTGTGGGAAGGAATTGAGGTTAACGTAGAAGTCATGGAACCTAAGTAGTCTATTTTACCCCATCTTTGCAAGCACGGAGAGAAATCCCTTCACTTCGAATGAGATTTCATCATGTGGAGAAAGGAGAAAGGAGAAACCCCTTCAAAGAAAGGAGAGAAACCTCGGCACTTAGTTTTCCAAATCAAGAAAAAAGTATTTTTAACCCATGATATCGTTATAAGTGATTGATTTGCACTAGGAGGTATAACTTCTCATTTGGGACATCTATGGCTGCATAAATAATTCTTGTGTTTGGAGGGATTTTTGGGAAAAGTGAAAGTACACAAAGTTTGGGTATCATGTCTGGGAGTGGCACATGATACATGTCTGGTAGTGGAGAAATATCACAAACCATTGGCATGTAGTTCAATGGAATGTTGGGAACGTCATGCGCGCAACCACTTCAGTTTGTTACCAACTAGAGCGAAGGATCTGGTGGAATAGGAGCTAGAGGACCTGGTAGACCTGGTGGATCTAGAGGATTGGGAGGGATAGGACATAGTGGATCCAATGGATTTTGTGGTGGAGGAAACATCGAATGAATCAAGGTTCTAGATAAGGAGCACAAGGACCTAGGCCACCTCTCGTAAGTATTTTTGAAATGTCTTTACATCTAGCAGATTACAATAGTGTTGAGGATGTTGTAAAGCATGTGGACAAGTGTGAGCTACTATGGTGTGCAAAGGGGATCACTACCCTAGAGTGAAAGGTAAGTCAATTTCCAATGACGTTACGGGTGCACTCATAGTTGGTACCAAAAGTATGACCCCATCGAGATGGTGGTGGATTACACTTGTGTTGTGGAATGCCTTCTTGGCTGAGTTCTATATCCCTAAGTTTGAACATAAGAGCATTAGAACACTAAAGGAGATCTATCATAGGATGGTAGAGAGTGTGCGGGATTATGAAATGCATTTCAAGACTCTCTTATCAACACTCTCCTATGATATTCACCCCTCTCAACATGCTCATTGGTTTGTTGGAGGATTGATAACACCGTTTAGAAGAGAAATTTCACACAAGACTTTCACTGACCCACGCGAGGCCTTTGAGGGTACTATGCATGTTGAGGCCATCAGAAGTGTTGATATTGGTGTTAGCCCCTTCTTTGAAGCTCAAATTTCTATAATGGCCAAATAGTTGAAGAAGCTATCTACGAACTCAGCACATGTGACTCGTAGTGGTCTATGGTGCATGAATTGTGAGATAGAGGGACATATAAAGGATAGTTTCCCTCAAATATCGGTACGCACCATGATAGTGAAGCTGTGAAGTTTTACTCATGGAGATCAAGATGCAAGTAGGTGTCAAATACTATAGCACATGATCCGTAAGAATGTGTCTTTATATTGAAATATTTGTACCTCTATGACCCATGACACCAATAATTATAGGTTGATTAACTAGATACATGATGCCATTGATCTTGGTGTGCATTACACCAAAGATCGCAAGAAGTTTGAAGGATGTTGGTCATCACTATGAGGGATGCGAAAATGGATGAGTGCATGAGAGAGAGCTTCGAGAAGGATTTTTGGTCATGGTAACTATAAAGGAGTAAGTGATTTCTTGTGTGGGATGTGTTACAACTATGGATCCATGAAGCAACTGCAAGTGTGAGTGCCACTGATCTGCTTTCAATGCTCATGGTGCAAAAATAAGCAAAAGTATGAGGAGTGCTATAGTTATCTGATTACATGAGCTGGAAGAACTAGAAGGACAAAGGAGTTGTGATGGTAAGATTAAATAAGGTTGACTAATAGTGGATGTCAAGAGTGACGTGTGAGTTAGGACTATAACTTTGTCTTGGTAGCGACATGAGTAAAAGTTTCACACATCGGGAGATACCAAGACAAAGAAAACTAGTTATAAGGGAAGAAGTGGTACATGGAAATTATCCAAACGCTTCTCATCAAAAAGAGGTATATCAAGAAACCATGGATGTGATTTGGAGTCTACAAGGAGAGAACCATTAAGTGTGTCCAAGGAGTAGTCAAGGTAGTTAGAGCAAGGGAATAATGTTGAGGCTCCACATAAGGATTTGGATGAGGTTAGGGAATTATGCAAGATGTTAAGGAAAGACAATATCATTCCTTTGTTAGGAGAATGGTTAGGAGAGAAGGTATCATGCACTGGAGGAGAGTGCAAGAGGAAGGTTTTGCATGTTAACCTTCCTCCCCATATCCTTGATTATGAAAAGGAGATTATCCTGAATGTTGTTGTAGATGATTGGCTTCGAGCAATATTCTTGTAAATATGGGCACGGATATGGATATGGGCATGGAATCAAATGGGAAGGCCCCATTATGGATATCTTTGAATGTGAAATATATGGCAAATGAGGCGAAGGAAATGCCCATTGGTGTCTTGAAGGATGAGGTTATCACTATTCAATGGGCCAAGTTCACTGGAGACTTCAAATTCTTGGCACTATCCAAGGTGGATAAATTTCCAACATTTCTTGGTGCCTGATGTTACAAAAATAATACCGACCTATGGTTTAACAAAGGGTGTATTAGTTTTGAGAACAAGGAAGAACAGGTTATCATCCCTTTGACTGATGGAAAGTTAGCACCATATATTGAGCCCTTGGGAGAAGAATTTCTCAATAGGATATATGTGCACTCTATCAAGGACCCTAAGGTGATTCACCCTACAGAGGGAGTTAACCGGTTTGAATATGCTCACCCATGTGTGACACAACTAGCATAACATGTGACAATTAGGTGCATAGGACTTATGAGTTAATTAGGAAATAGTTAAGAGGCTTTGTGATAATGCTAAAAAGGCACACTAAGTAAAGTGCCTATGAGGGAATAAATTACTAAGTTACTCGGAGGAGCTAACGTTGATGATTTCTTAAGGGAAATGGAGGATCAATGGATAAATGAGGATGAAATAAGAGGGATGATCGTTATAACCTACTCAAGACGTAGCACGTTGGTGGGAAACACATCACAATATCCTTCTAGAGTGGCACGAGGTGAGAGTAGTGTTCTTTGTTAGGTTCTCCAGAAGCAATGCACACACTACAATACGAGACTACCATGGGAAGTAACTTGTCTCATTCCACATCTAAGCATGTGAGAATGCATGGATGGGAGGTGCGGAGGCCTTACCACCTTCTTTATGGGTACATAAGTTGTATTCCACCTTGTAAGGCTATGTGCGCACATGGTATATACAACTGCGAGATGTGCCTCTAGACAGAAATTAGTAGGAGCTAACAAATGACCTTCTTCAAGCTTTCAAGTATCAAAGCACTAAACCATTAGTGGATAGAGCATTGTAGGTTGTTAAGTGCCTAATGATGGGAGATAGTGCCATGGCAGAAGATAGGATATCATAGTTATTTGGTGAACCTAGTCTGGAACCACGCCTTGATGAGGAAGAGTCGAAGAAGTGCAGCTTGAGCACATGTGCATGGAGAAATAAAAGGGAAATATGGTCTACGTAATAGATGGAAAAGAGATGGAGAGTTTGAGGCTAACCATACTAAAGGTTCATGTGAATTTATTAATAGTGTTGATAAGAAAGCATGTGCATACCATGAACCCTTGAAAAAAAATAAGTTTAACATTGGTTCGGAGAAATTTGAACCTAAGGAGGCCACTATTGGAGACTATTGGGCAAAGAATGTAGTCTTGAAGATTATTAATCTATTACATGACTTTCAGGATTTATTCCCACACGGTACTACGAACTTAAAGGCATTCGCCACTCTTTGGGGAAATGAGGATCAAGTTAAAGGAAGGTGCGTGTCGACCTAGAAGAGACCGTATCAAATGAATCCAAATTTTCACTTACGGGTTAAGGAAGAAATAGACAAGATGATCACTTTAGGCATCATTGAAGTTGTGGAGGAATCATAATGGGTAATTCCAATGGTCATAATCATTAAGAAGGATGGAAGGATAAGGATTTGTGTTGATTATAGAGAATTGAATGTAGTGTGTGTCATTAACCCTTTTCCAACCCCCTTCACTGAAGAAATTCTAGAAGGAGTAGCCGGGCGTAAGGTCTATTCCTTCACGGATGGGTTCTCAAGGTATCACCAAGTTAGGATTGCAAAGGAAGACTAAAAGAAGATGAATTTTTCCACTGAATGGGGAAGATTTGCCTACATAGTCATGCCTTTTGGATTGAATAATACATTTGCCATGTTTTGGCACATTTCAATATAAGAACTTGGGACTTCATTCATAACTTTTTGCAAGTCTACCTAGATGACTGAACTGTGTATTGACTAGTAAAAGATCATTATGACGATTTGAGTTTGATGTTTGAGAGATGTCGGCAGCTGAGGATATCCCTCAACATTAAGAAGTGTGCTTTTTCTACTCCATTTGGAACCCTGTTGGGGCATACTATATGTAAGGAAGGTTTTTTTGTGGTTCCTATCAAAGTTGTTATTATTGTGAGATTGGGGGAGCCTACCGGTTAGAGCACAATGCACTGATTCCTTGGGAATATGGGATACTAACAAAAATTTATCAAAGGGTATGTCAATATCATCATGCCATTGGATAAGTTACTAAAACACAAGATTTCCTTTCATTGGGGAGAGGTGCAAGAGTGGCGGCATTTGACAATTTGAATGATAGACTTGTCACTACACCCATATTACAATTTCTATCTTAGGATAAACCTTTCCATGTGCTTGTTGATGCCTCGGGGATAGCCATTGGAGAAGTCCTAGAACAACCCGAGAAGGGATTTTTGATAACCCCTTTGCTTTGCAGTAGGAATTTGACACCGGTGAAAAAAACTACACCACTACCGAGCACAAAGCACTTTTGATTATCTACATGTTGCATAATTTCAGCAATATCTCTGAAACCCCATTCAAATTCTACATTGACCACATTGCATTGAAGTAATTGGTGAACATCCCATTTTGCAAGGGCATATGTCGTTGGGTCCTATTATTTCTAGAATTTAAGTTTTTCAGTTATGGTAAAACTAGGAAAGAGTAATTTAGGACCTAATCATTTATCAAGAATTGACTCAGGGGAGGACACGCAGAGCATTGAGGATACCATGCCGGATGTGCAATGATTTAGGTTACGGTGCACACCCTATGACTTATAAGATATTACGGTGTTTCTTAAAATAGGTGTGGCAGTGAAAGGAATGAAGTCTTTAGAGAGGAAACAATTGGCTATATGTTAATTAGTAGAGACTTATACAAGTTAGGCCATGATGAGGTTTTGCAGACGTGCATGTTAGAACATGAGCACATTGTAATTATTGAAGAAGCACACTAATTAGTAGAGACTTATACAAGTTAGGCCATGATGAGGTTACTGTGCGATGCATGTTAGAACATGAGCACATTGTAATTATGGAAGAAGCACATGGTGGGATTGCAGGAGGAAACTATGTAGGGAATGCCACTGCGTGGAGGATTCTTCTCACAAGGATTTGGTGGGAAATTATATACCAAGATTGTATTAAATTTTTCAAGGTGCAGACCATTTCCGGTGCCTTCACGAACCTAGAAGGAGGGATGAGATGCCCTTAAGACCAATAGCCAGCGTAGAACCATTTGAAAAATGGGCAATTGACTTTGTAGGACCTATTTCACCTATCATGAGAAGGATTGGTTCACATTGTATCATCACTTACTTTGATTACTTGACAAGGTGGGTAGAGGCAACACCTACTGAGGCACTTTGTATAGTAGTGATAGTAGCTAGATTTTTATGGGAGAACATAATCAACATGTATGGATGTCCTTTAAGCCTGACTAGTGACAGGGGTACCCATTTTCTGAATGAAATGGTCAGGATTCTGTTGGTAGAATTTATGGTGGCCCATCACAAGACCACCCCTTATCATCCCCAAGCTAATGGAACTGTTGAGGCATTTAACAAAATTTTGAGTCACACATTAACCAAAATTTTTGATGTGGGAAGACAAGATTGGGATGACAAAGTATCATTTGCCTCATGGGCATACGGGAGAACCTATAAGCGGTTGAATAAAGCCACACCATTTCAATTAGTATTTGGCATGGAGGCTATGTTACCACAATTTTGAATTTATGTTACCATAACTACGTATAGCGTGTGCGGGAGGATTGGCTGATGAACAAGCACTTGAAGAGAGGATTGATAAATTAATGCAGCTAGACGAAAGGTGATCACTTGCTAGATGGAGTCAAAAGACAAAGAAGGCAAGATAAAAAGCATGGCATGATCATCATATCAAAACAAACAATTTGAGGTTAGGCAGATGGTTTTGTTATATGACTCTAAATTTTTGCGCCATCCTAAAAAGTTGAAATTCCATTGGTTGGGACCATACATCATCTCGTACATCCTTGATTCAGGTGCTTTCCAATTACAAGCACTAGATGGGACAAGACTACTAGGCCATTTCAATGGGAGTAGGTTGAAGCCCTACTATAAATAAGTCTTGTGTTTGTAAATAAGGTAGTTTTTATAGTTAGCCTAAGATTTCCCTTAATGCATTTCTTTTCCTTTTGTTTCCCTTTCTTTTCACTTGTTTCTTTCTATTCTGTTTTTTACACACCTTGTGTTCCGGTAACCACATTACTTTCAAATTTTGTGTATGCACAGAGGGTCGTGCATCTATTTTAGTGTGGGGTGGAGAAGAGAAAATTCAAATAGAGGCTGGAAGTCAAAGTTATGTTTTAATGGCTCGGGTTAAAAGATCAAAAGCATGTATTGTAGGAGAGCATGTGTAGAAAAAGGTGGATGAGAAATTTTTGTGTTAGGATAAGCCTTTACAATGACCACATATAAAGGATGAGAAGCACAGGAACAACATGAGGTAGGTGAGGGTAAAAATTATGTCAGGACGATGAAAGAAGTGCCTTCGGTGCTTTGTAGACACACATTTAAGAATCTTGATTAATTAGTAAGCATTTTTACATGCTAGAAGGTAATAGAAAATTTTCACACATGATTGGGCACATAGGTAAGAGCACTTAAGGTCAGCTTTAGTGAAAAAATCCACATTTTATGTTAAGTACGTTGGTAAGCGGCATAGCATTTATTGCGGGAGATAGGAAAAAATCTATAAGTAAAGGATCGGGAACATCATTATTTACCTTGCTATTACAAGATTGAAGAGCTCTTGTGAACTAGGGCATCCGTGAAGAAATATTTGTATGAAGGAAGAAGAGTGAAAATTTGAAGTGCATGACTAGGGTGACCTATGAACCAGTGGAAGGAGTACATGGGTGTAGGGAGGTTTCAGTGAAAATACGTCATCTTGTGGAAGAGTTTTCTAGGTTAGGGTTCTACAGCTAGGGCATGGGAGTAGAAGGATTCTTTCATGAAGTTGAGCCACAAATTTGAGTAGAGTAAGGAAGAGGAGCAAAGAAAAGTTTTTTTAACCCGACAAGAAGATGACACCAAAGAAGGCAACCATTTCACCTAAGAAGGGCAAGGGAAAAGGAAAACAAACTGCCACCACCAATTTCAATGAGGAGTGGTATACGAAGATGTAATACTTAGATGGAGTGTTACTTGGGAAATAATGGGTATCCCATGTAAGGAAGATGGTCGTGAGTAACTACAACCATCACATAAGTACCACAGAGAAGGAAATGGCGTTAGAGCTGGTTCATCCAATAGATAAGAGGACACCAGAAGGGATGCCAATCTACAATGATGAGGTGAAGGTAAAATTAGAGAAGGTTGGGTTGCTGTAAATTTATGAGTTGCCCTATTTTGGAAAGCCTAAGCGATTATACCAATGGTTGATGTCATGTGTGCACGAGGAACACTTCTACTTTACAGTCCATAGAATGTGCATCACTCCCCAACTCATAACTAATTTTACCAGCCTGATCTGCGAAGGATATTCATTAGATGATGACCTAGAGGATAAAGAGGATATTAAGAAGACCGTGGAGGAGTATGACTATAAGAAGGGGTCTCGCTACTTTAACATCCCCGATATCTCTAACCCAGTGATGAGGATGGACATGCGCTAGTAAACCAAACCCCAATGGTCAAGAGAGGTGGACATAGGTAAACAAGGCATGGTTGAATGTGTGTCAAAAAAATTTAGAAGGAACCATCTATAACTTTGTCCACCTACATTGCAGAAGAGATCATCAACGCCGTGTAAGAAGGAGATAAGATTATGTTTGGCAATGTTCTTCTCACCATCATCTTCTTAAAAATTGGAGTGCTTGATGGGCTAGATAAGTTCATATGGGAGTATCCAAATGAATACCCCTCCCCCGTGAAGAGGTTTGAAAAATACACATGCGACACCATGACGGCTACCCATAAGGCACACTTGGAGAAATGGTACAAGTGAATGCATGACACATTTAGGGCTGAGTGGAGGATACCTAAATAGTTGCCAACACTAGTAGATGGAGAAGCTTAAGTTCACTATCTATCAAGCACTTTTACATTGGCAGGTTCACTCTATTAGATGGGACCAAGAGCCCATGGTGTAAATTACCCTTCTCTTTCACTACACAATATTTCCAAGTAGGGGTCAACCACTTCAAGGAAGCTAAAATACTAAGGTTCGACCTTAGTGAGGTGACCAGGACCACCATGAATTATAAATAAATCTCGTATACCCCAAGAAGCATGCTTATGTGGATAAGTATGTCTCCTATGAGGTACGCATGACAAAACCCTTGACACTTCCAATCATTGGAAGAACCGTAGCAAGGGTATACCTACACATTAGGCCCAAGTGTGATAAGGGTTCTTACTTGGATAATGATTTCTCCATCCTAGAGGATCCCACTAGTAGGAAGAAGGCCATGCCAAGAAAGAGGGAGAGGGAAGAGATGCCAGAGAAGAAAGCACCAAGTGTGTAGACAACACAATTTGTGGGTGCACTTTGGAATCGTGTGCCAATCCAATCACATACACACGTAGGAAGAAGTATCCCATCAAGGAGAAGGAAAAGACACCTGAGGAAGAGGTGCTAGAGCAAGAAGATTCACCAAGGAAGGAATCACCTACTAGAGAGGAAGAGGAAGAAGAATCCCCAGTTAAGAAGAAGCAAAAGATATCGGAGAAGGAAGACTCAGAAGATACAAAGAGCTTGGAGGCCTATAGGGGTGAAAGAGATGATGGTGAGGATGAAGAAGTTTAGGATCATCTCGTGTATGATGTACATGACTTGGAGGAAGAAATAAGTGAAGAAAATATGGAGAAGAGGAAGGAACTCAAGGAAAAGGGAGAGTGAAGAAGTAAATACTAAGGATCAAAGGACCCCCAGCCTCACCAAGGAGAAGATAGAAGAGGATGCGGAAAGAGAAGTAGCAAGAATAATAGAGAAGTTAGTGGAGCAAGAAGTGGAGTGAAGTCGCTAATGAGATACTCAAGGAAATAGAGGAGGAAAGTGTAGGGAAGGAGTATGGAAGCATGGGTGGAGATCCCAACCTAGCAGTGAGCTTTCCAAAAGCAGCATGCACGGGAGGAAAAGGTGTGGTAGCGGCACAAGGGAAAGGGATGAGCTACATAAATGATCCAAGTAAGGTATTGTGCACATGCTTCCAGTATCATACCTACATACCAACTCATTGCATGGTCTTCGTTTGAGGAAGAGGGTGCGTACCCACGAACCAAGAAAATGCTATCTTGGGTGTTTGAGTCCCACATCGATGAACTTGAGTTCGAAGTAAGCCAAGGGGCACTGATGAAGGTACCATAGAACAAAGGAATAAACCCATTGGTTAATTGTTAGCAAATTGTCTAATGAGAAAGTCTATAATGCACTTAACAAGGTGTCAATTGAGGTGGAGGCAAGACTCTTTGGGAGGAATGATAGGGTGAGATTCCTAGAAGGATAATTGGAGAAGAAAAATGAGGAGCTCATTAAAAGAGCAAGGATCTAAAGTAGGAAGAGTTGATCAACACACAATTAAGGCACGAGATGAAGGAGGAAAAGGTAAAGGTGCACAAGGTATACAAGAAAATTGAGATGATTACAAATGTTATTGTCTTGAAGCATCCAGACATAGCACCTCCCGAGCAGAAATATGAATCAACCTTACAATGCTTGGAAAATTTGACTTGCATTCTTACGATGGAAAGGTGTGACCACTTGTATTAGAATCAGCGAAGAGGCAGCCTTGATGCACTAGGAGAAAGAGGAAAATCATAAGGTTGTGGAGATATTCACTCAATACACTAAGCTCCTTGCCACTATAAAGGCCTTTTTGTAGATAGTTAAAGCTTCTTATGAAAATTACTTGTGACAAGGATATAGTAACAATCATTCTAGTTTCTACACATGAGGCAGATCTCAAGGAGTTTTAGGAGAAAATAAGGGAAACATGGAAGAGTGGGATAAAATCCTAGCCAAGGTAGAGAAGAAGTCAGAATCCATTGAGACCTTACAGGCTCGATCAAAAACTAGCTTAAGGAATTATATCCCTAGATCACTGCGGGGATGGATGTCTTTGGATAACCTCGTGAAACAATTGGAAGACATTGTGAGTACACTAAATGCTAAGGATGATGAACTAAGTTTTGATGAGGTAAGCGCTCTAGTAGGTGACCTTTGTCAATAGGTGCATGGTGAAGTGGATTCATGGGAAAATATTGAGGCAGATATAAGGAAGGATTTCCCACTCATCCTTCAGCAATAAACAAATTCTTCTTCATTCCTCCATTCTTTATTTCTTCCATTTCTCATTCTTCATTCCTTCATTCTTTATTCCAACCATTCAAATTCCCACCATTCTTTATTCTTTGGAGAAAGGATGTTTCGAGATAGAGAAAAAGCTTAGTGTGGGGTGATGTTGGGCCTCAAAATATTGGCTAAGTACTAAAGGGTGCATGCACGCGTGGGTTCGATAAACAAGAAGAGTGTGTGGGGGAAAGCACACAGACAAGGTTTTAAGTAGGGTTTTGTAGAAACCATAGCACATGCACAAGGTAGAATAAAGGACCTCATGACTTATCCATATTTGGCTCTCTAAAAATAACTTGAGGAAAAACATGACTTGACTAGGCGTGTTGAGTGGATAAGGTGCCAGCCTGACGACTTGGTGGTCAAGGAAAGAATATCCCACACATAGAACATTCCCGAAAGACATCATTGCAGAAAGTGGAGAGCTCGGATCAGAAGAAGCATGCTCCATTGGAGGACCACATGGACACTTGGAAAGTAATCTACTCCTAGAGGAAGGCATGGTGGTGGGTGTTAAACCTATTTATAGATATGCTCTAGAGAAAGGAAGACACACTTGAATGAAGAGAGTTTGATGAGGGGAAGCTTCAAGATCATCATAGAGAGGATGAAAGGAGAAGCCCTGCAGAAAAGAGTAGGAGGTTCTAAGGGTTGGGGTTACCATTAGAGGGTTGTAGGAATGATATCATATCTAGAGGGATGGATCGTGAAAAATTATGTAATATGGGAAGCATAGATAGGGTCTCTGATACATGAGTCATGTTTGTCTTAATACATTTGGTCTGTTATGACACTTTTGAATGTAATGTGGTTACTGGAACTATTATCAATATAAATATATGTTCTGAATATATTGTTCATGGGTACAAACCCTAATATCTTTTCTTTATGTCATGAATCAAATTTTCTCTCTGTATGATGTTTCTCTTATTTAAATGGGTATATTGATATAATAACTCATCTTATGCCTTTAGAATGTATGCATGGTTATTTAATTTTAGTCATTTAATATGTTATCAATGGCATCATCTTCTCACAATGCTCATATAAAGGAGGGGCTCGGCGGCCATGTGTGCCTCGGTGATTACCTAGCACTTTTTTTGGTGATAGGTGGCATGCATGGCATTAGATTATTCTTCTAAGGGAACATAAAAATAACTACACATATGAGGGAAGATGAGAGGCCAATTCACATTGCTATAAATTCAGATGGATTCTCCATTTCAAAGGATCCTAAAAATTAGGATCTTAGTAGCAAAAGTGGATTGTGATCTATTGTTGGACTTTGTCTCATCAATGCACATGAAATAAAAGATACATTTCTTTCATTTCCCTTTCTCACATGTTCTTCTAACTCCTTTCTTTTATACACCTTGTAAGCATAGTGATCAAGAAAGAGATTTGTATATTTGATAGATGAATCTAATAGCTTTTTGCTTGGGTTTTTCCATCTCACTAATATCGTCATTATTGTTTTCCTTTATATTGAATGTTAAAATACTCTTGTTATTGGGTGTGAACTCTATAATTGGCCTACTCAATGAAATATCCATCTTTTCATGATTTCTCTCCTTCACCCATCATCATGATAATTTCCTCCCTTGTACCCCATACAAGCACTTTTCCACAGGTTTGGTGGAGTGTTCTTGTGTGATCCCAAGCCTATTTGGCCAACTCACATCATTTAGGTAGGATTATATTAGTTAGCATTCAATAATGGGAGATGCACCATTTAATGCAGAGGGGTGTATCCCCATGAATGTTGATGGAGACACCTAATTTCCCAACAACAAAAAAATTCTTACCAATATGGGGGTTATTTTTCTCTTGATAGTATTGTGGGAGATTGGATTCCTAGATGGATCAACAAGGAGAGAATGGGAGCATCTCATTGAGAATAATACAATAGAAAATATATTCATAAAATATAATTTTTATAGGTCCATCACAAATGTATAAGAGGAACACCTAGACATATGGTTTAAGAGGATGCACGGTGCCTTCAAAAACAAATTGTGCATACGGAGTTACCCAATTCACCAAAGGGACAAGTAGAATTTGTTTTCATGCAGCCTTTCTACCTTACATGATTCTTATTTTTGAATGGAGACATGAGACCCTGGTGTGAAATACCATTTGTATTTACATCTAGGTATTTTAGGATCAAAGTAAATAGAATTAAGGATGTGCAGCACTTAAAATTTAACGAAGATAAGGTAGAACGGAAGTACCACACTCTACATAAGACCTATGGGTAAACAAAAAAGTAGCCTTATGTGGAAACAATGGAGTCATATGGGATGGACTTGAACCCCATCATAACTTTGGTTTTTAATAAGGAAGCACGCCAAGTGTATATCTATCTTTGGCCAAAGCTAAAGGATGGTAAGGTGGTCAATGTGTGTGACACCAACATCACACCACCATCTTCGGGGAGGAAACTGCAAGGACAATTAAGTGAAAGCCAAATAAAATCTAGCAACTTGAAATAATAATGAGAAGAAGAAGATGAGGATGAGACAAAATGAAGTTAGATCATAGTAGAAGGAATACGAGGTGGACAGAGACGCATAGAAACTTTGCAATGTACCCCTCCAAGGACACCTTTAGCAAGCCCAACTTAAACTACACACATGACTAGTTTGGAAGAAGAAGGGTATGATGAATAATCCCTAAGGATAGGAGAGGACTCTAAGGGATATGGGAGGCCTCATGTGATTCATATTGTGGAAGAGGAAGAGCTCAAAAATTATAAGCACGAAGAAGAAGAAGAAGAGAATGAACAAGATATTGGGCAAAAATATCATGAGAAAGAGGAAGAGTAGTAGAAATAAGATTAGGAGAAAGAGGAGCGTGAACAAGAACTAGACCAAGGCATGAGATAGGACACTGGTACTATAAACTATGATATTTCCCAAGAGTTACTGTAATAGTAGCACGCGGCGGGACTAGGACCTCAATCGTCAAGAACAAGGCCAAGGATATTCTCACCCCCTTACCCTTGCGTGGAATATGTAGATGACACATTAAAATTCATCGAGTGCCAAATTTCAAATCTCTATTGATTCTAAAGAATTATATTGTTGGGACATGCTCGATAGATCAAAATCTCATATCGGGATACGCAAAATGTTTTCCTTTGCAATGCAAACTCACATGGAGGATCTAGAATTTGAATTAAGTAAAAAGGCCATGGTTGAGCTACAAGGGAGAAAGGATGCATCAAAAAATGTTCCAAATTTGGTTTCCACACAATTTTTAGACACACATGCAATTAATTCCTTGATAAATATAGAAAATGAAATGGTGCGTAGAAATATTAAAAAAGGATCTACAACTGCGTGATGTGCGGGAAAATTTTGAGGATGTGAGTAGAAAGAATAAGAAGTTTTCCCCATAATTAAATAAGGAAAAAAATAGGTTGGCCTATGTAAATAATAAGGTGGGAAAAATAATGACCCACATTGGGCATTCATGTCTTGAAGTAATTGTAGAGGCCAAGCTTGATAAGAACAAGGTAATTGATAAATTGGAAGAGTTGATAAATATGTTACTAATAAGGTTGAATATAGGATATGAACAGTTATGGATGAAATTTCCAAAGAGAATCAAGAAAATATTCATAAAATCAAAAATGAGTATGAATATCTTGCACGAAAGTGAAAAGAGCCTCACATAAGGCCGAGAAAATATTCATCAGGTTTAAGGATACCTCGATTATAGATGTGTGCCTCACGAGAGAACATACACAAAGGATCCGCCTCAAGACCCATTTGTATACATAATATAATTTGACACACGTAAAACTTTTGTAGGAGGTAGAAGATATGAATAAAACTATATTTAAACTAAACACAAAAAAGTAGAGGCACGATTGGGCGAGTTGCGAGTTATGGTGATGAAAGGGGTGGATGTCCTAGAAAAGATGGCGTCTAAATGGAACATCATTTTGAAATAATTACAGGAGGATATTTGAATGACCTTAAAAAGAATAAAAAAACATTTTGGAATAATTTCTAGGAAGGTTAGATAGTGCACTTGAAGATTGGAAAGGACTGGAAGCATCCATCAGCGCAGAATTCCCACAATTCCTACAGATACCATGAGCCTATTTTTGATCACAAAATAGTTAGAGATTATTTATTTATACATTATTCATTCAATATTATTTGGGGTATCACCCACATTTTTTCATCCAATATTCTTTATTATTTTGTTCATTGATTCATGTATTGTCGAGGATAGATAATATACCTATTGTGGGGTAATGTTGGGCTGAGAAAATGTCTAAGTAAGAGACATGTGCAAAAGTCGAAGGATGCACACAAGGGTATGTGACAAAGCATGAAATAATTATTTTTTCAAAGGTTTAACAAGTTTGTGAAATGATGTATGGAGGATAGGAACAACAAAGTTAGGAGATAGTCGATTTCCAGCGCGGATAAAAATAGGAAAATTTAGAAGTTCACGGGATCATCGAGGATATATAGAAATAGACAAAAGCATAGATAAAGAACATGCAGATTTAATAATAGACATAAAGCATGCATAGGAGAGGTACATATGTTTATATCATATGATACAGGAATAAAGTGGGAATTATTTATAATGCATGGAATAGAAATGGAGATTCTATAAATAAAGCAAATTGTTTATAGAGATTCGTAGGTTAGATTATATTTATAGGAAATATTTATTTACAAAATCTTGTAAGATATGTATAGGAGTAGTATATTTTTAAATTCAAGTGGTGAAGGACAAATTCCCACCCTATATATATATAAATCCATGTAAGAATTAATTCCATGAGTAAGCTCTGTGATTTCAAGTACTATTTAAGTCTTGGTCGATTTCTTATATGTGCATGAGTCTATTTAGTAAAGATTTGTGCTACTGATCATTGTAAATCATCATGATTATAATGTAAATACAAATTTATTTTGGTTATAGTTAATTTTCTTGTTCATGTTACAGTAGTTCATATTCTTCAAATGGTGTATTTGTATGTTATGTTAGCTATGAGCGCGGGAAATACATCTTGGTAGTCAAACACAATGAGGACCTAGTAGAGTTATGTGCACTTTGGGTGAGAACTTTGGATTTTCCTGGGTGATGTGCCAACATGCTTGATAGTTTTTTTTTAGACTAGACTTCATCACAACAAAGGATTTAAAAATTCATACAAGTCCAAAACACAAAGGCAAATGCAACTTTGAGAAGCACCAAGCTTCTTACCATGGGAAGAGGGGATGAAGATATCCCAATATTATAACCAAAAATATCTCCAAAATTAGCACCACAAATCTACTTATCTCTCCATGCATTTCCACCCCTTATCACTCCATAATTCACCCCTTATCACTCTGTACCCCTTTCCATAAGATTTTGAACTTGATTTTTCTTGGATGGAGATAGGGGGTGATTTCCAAACCAAATGGAAATCAACCCCTACTATAAACCAAATGTAGGGGTGTAACAAGAACCTTTCAAGCTTGACCAACAAGCATTGAAAGTGAGGATGAAGGGATTCCTCCCTCTTCCCAAACAAACTTCAAAATCCACACCCTCAAGGGTGGATGGAGTAAAAGAAAACACAAGTTTAAACACAAAAATATCATTTCTTTCAATCAACATTTCCACATGCAAGAATTCAATTTCATAAACAAATAAGGATCAAATAAGAACAAGATCCTACCTTACAATCCAAAGCAAAGTCCAATTCCAAGCTTATTCACCAAGTCCCTTTCTTTCTCCCCAAAGCTCTCCCAAAAATACCACCAAAAATGAACAAAAACTCCCTTCCTCTCAACATGAGGGATTAAAAAGAGAAAGAGGCCACAACACAAGCCAATGGGAGGGTGACAAGTGTCACCCTCCACCAAAGATTCATCCAACCACAAACCTCCAAAATTGCACTCCAAAATAAAAATAATGAAAAGGGAAATTAAACCAAATCACTCAAGACAACGGGTAGTGGTGTAATTGTTCTTGGGTCTCTTTATAATTGGTAGGTCCAAGGTTCAAATATTGGCTCTGTGTTATGGTGGTATACTACCAACAGTTTGGATACCCCAGTGATGGGGTGCCATGATAATGTGGTTTAATTTGTGGGCTTGTTGAGAGCTTAAACTACCATCCTTAGATGGTTCCATGGCGGTGTGGGCTGGTGATGCCACAAAGGGCAAGGGCCCTCTCTCAAGGTAACTCAAGCAAAAAAACCCAAAACACTCATTAGTATTCCCCAAATACCAAAACATAACCTAGTTTCAAAACCATCAATATAAGGTGGGTGAATGGAGGAAAAATGGGCCAATATGCTTCATTTACCTTGAAAATATCCCACCCACCCATAGGGATAGGGCCTAAGGCCTCTTTTCAAGATAAATAAAGTCATTTTCTTGCATTATACTCCTCCTAAATGGTACATCTTTCCCAAATCCGAGTTTGGGAAATATGTGGCATTTAGGAGGGGAAATTAAGCTCACCTAATCCAATATTAGGTGTCCCAATACCTCCTTAGCCTAATAAAAACACCCCAAAGACAAAATTTACCAAAGGCCATAATGATTAGCATTAATCACTAAATCAAGCATTAAAAAAGAGAGGTGTATTTAAAACAATTAGAAACTATAACAAGAGGTGCACAATTCACATGGTTAAGAGATGGACTAATACAAGAACATAGGGGTGAAATTCCATATATAAGCCAAGGTTTAAAACAAGATGAACAAAGTACCACAATCATCGAGGGTAATTTTTTTCCCTCAAGGCTTGTCGTGCTAGTTAGAGTATGTATCTTGAGTCCCAAGTTTCTCACATGGCTAAACACATGTCACCTGCACACTCAAAACAAACATTATACATTTCCAATACCAATAATCATTAATATTATAATATTTATATGTCATAATGATCATCCATACACGATCACAACTAGCTAAAGCAAGTACATCATGGTATAATCAATCATCCAAAGTAACAAGAAATTTTACGACAATATATCCACAATGAATCCAATAGACAACAAGATATCATAATCAAATCCAGTCATGGCATCATCTCAATACATAAATGATCAATAAATATTGGCCTCATATGCCCCATCGATAACCTATCGTTTCAAAGAGTTAGCATCCTAGTTTCGAGTCAAAACCCATACTAAAGAATATCAACATCAAAATGGTAGAAATGTAGTAAGAATATATCTATCATTATAATATCATGATACAATGAGTCAATAAAACTCAAAATGTGAATGAAAAAAAGAGTGGTAACTACAATATCCTTCCTATTTCAGTATTTTTAGAAAAAAATTAGTATATTCCAGCACTTATTCAACTCATACTCAGTTGTGTGGCATATGGGGAGAGTTTGGAGGCACCTACTTTATTTTATATTGTATATTCTTATTTGTAAAATCAGGTCTTGATCCATTTGCAATGGTGTGATCTGTGGGGTTATGGAATGTATTGAAGAAGCTAAGGGATTCTTTGGAAAAAATTCCTCTCTTATTGCACTTAAAGGGGAAGATATAAAAAAATTGAATAAATTTGGTACACAGTCTTCTTCCTTCATAGGGGGTGCATTTGGACCTATTTCGTATTCTCTTTTTACACATTTATGTGTTGTGTTGCATGCACCTAATACTCTAGTTCCTCCTCAGCACATATCTGGTACTAATCACCCCTAATCCTTCAAAAAAGTTCAAGAAAATACATATCTCCAAGTAAAATTAAAGCACAAGAAAACAATTTTATATATATTTGATGGATTTTTGTTGAAACCTATTTTTATTCTTCTTGCAATATTATTCAACATTATCATGAAAGGCTTGAACATGTGAACTTTATGATTTTGTATGTAATGTCACATTTTAACCTTGTGATAAGTATCCCTAAGATAAAATAAAACCATAGATCTTGTTAAATTTTATTTTGTGATAGCAACATGTTGAACCATTTCACAAACATCATGAGTCTAACTCCTCTAACTTGTTTGATTTGATCCATAGTGATGTAAGAGATCCTTTGTAAGTTCTCTCTTTTGATGGATCCTTGTATGCTATAAGTTTAATCGATGGATTCTCTAGAACGACTTGGTCATACTACATTAAGAGGAAGTCCAATTTTTTGTATAAGTTTCAAGAGTTTAAATCCCTAGTTGAGAACATGGATAATCTAAAAAATTAATAATGGAGGTGAGTATGTGAATAATAATTTTGATGAGTTTTGTGTGTCTTGTGGAATTTAGAGAGAGTTAACAACTCCATATTCCCCATAGAAAAATGACATAGTTGAAAGGAATAATATAACCATAATAGAAATGGTTAGGATTGTGCTTCATGCTTCTAAAGTGCATAAGTTTCTATGGGCTGAAGCCATGAACATTATTGTCCAAATTCTAAATAGGGTTCCTACTAAATCCTTGCATCAAACTACACCTCATGAAGTATGGACCAAATAGAAACCTGATATCTCTCATTTAAAGATATTTGGTAGTCTTGCTTCCCTTCTCATTCCTAAAGCTAAGAGATAGAAACTTGATCCTACCTCTTACTCTTGCATCTTTTTTGGGTATGGAAGTCACACAAAAGGATTAAGAGTATATGATCCATCCAAACATGAGATCATAGAAAATAGGAATGTTCATGTTCTTGAGAAACCATTTTGTGATTCTTCCTCTCTTCCCTCCTTTGTTTCTCATGAGTTTGTCACACTAGATATTGATAACCCTTTATAGTCACTTTTGCACCCACTTAAGAATAAGGGAACCTCATGTGCATCGCCTATCACCCAGCGGGCACTGGGCACTCACCCGAGGTATGTGAGAGGGCACCGAGTCTCTCTTTTATGTGAGTCTAGGGAAGGCATAGCTCATGACTTTGACTTAGTGAATTAATAGACATGAAGAGCTATAGAGCTCAGGATGGCTTCTATACCCCTTCAGTCATAGTAGAACCAAAACACGCAACAGAAATAATAGAGCTAAGAGTTGTAGATCTACTACTATACTTAACCATTCAAGTAAGATTCATGATTATATACAAACAGAAGTATAATAGAAGTATGCAGGTAATACAAGGAAATATTCTTAACACATTTGACATGGTAACCTTATCACATTCATTCATAGTGTTACTTATAAAATATTACAGAAGGCAGACCGTAGTCATGCGCCATATGTGGATCCATACATGCATTCTTGCAAGACAAAAATTTCACTCCCCATTTCCCCATTACATCCTTACTTGAATTATGTACCCATTTTCATCCCATAATTCCCATAGTAATTCTACAAAGCTCCGCTACCTTATTTCTGTCTCTCTTTATTTACCAAGGGTGCATGTATAAATAGGCTTCTGAGCTCTAAAAAACTCCTCTGCAACCTCAGATCTGGCCCCAAGTGTCAAGGTGTGGTTTTCCCTGGGTGCATGCCTCTCCGTGTCATGATTAAATTTTTGGATCTTTCTATCACAAGGTATATTCCTTCCACACACACCCTGCAAGCTCGCCGAGGATGGAACCTTATCTCGAATGGAACACATTCTTCATGTGTTATATCCCAAAGGCTGAAATAGGCTAAGTCCTGAATTATTCTTCACATGGAACACACGTCCTAGGATCTTCAAGAATCCTTTTTAACTCTTCCTTGCGTGCCTATGTGCCCTTAAGATTTGGAAGCTAAAATTAGCGGCCCAACATTACCCCACACTTCACTGTTCTCTGCCCTTGAGAACCTTCTCAAAGAATGCGGTATAAAAGAATGCAAGGCCTTGCCTTGGAAAAGAATGGAGGAAAGAATAAAGAAAGGGGAAGAGAAATAATAAGGGAAAAATTCCTAAAGAAGGAGGGGAAATTTTTGTTGGAGGTTGGCCTCCAGTGTACTCCAAGCGCTGACTTCCTTCTATGCTTTAGTGCAGATGTCACCAACCAAGGTGCTCACCTTGTTGTAAGTTATCCCCTCCCCTTGTGTGATAATGGATTCTACCTTAGTCTCCAGTTCTTTAGTGTGGTCCTCCAGGGCATCTATCTTCCTTGTGATGACCTTATAGAGCTCTTTTAGCCGGGTTTTGATTGAGATTCACCGGTTCTCAATGGTTTTAGATTTCTTTTCTACCTCGGCCATGATCCTTTCCCACTCAAATCTATTTCCCTTATTCTTCTCTCTGAACTCCTTCAATTCAGCCTCATCACTGGAAAGCAGTATGCTTGTCACCTTGTCTTGATCTCACGCAATGGTCGTAAGCAACCCCCGCGGTTTGTGTAGTTGTTCTTACGTCTACGAGCACCTTGTTATATTCGGCCATGGCGTGATGACCTTCAACTTGTCTTATTTCTCCAAGCAAGCCACTACCTCTTCTCCTGACTCTAAATCCAAGGGCTACCTCTCCATGGTGAGGATCCGATTCAAGTCCTCTAGGCAATCCAGGGAGGATCTATACTTTTACGCAGGAGGGTTAAAGTTTGGGTGTTTCATGATAATTGATTGGGAGATGAGCTCCACCTTCTTGGAAACCTTGCACACCCTAGCCTTTTCCTCCTGAAGCTCCCTCTGTAGTTGTGCACTAATTAATTTCTCTAGGCTGAGATCCTTTGTCAGCTTCACCACTTCTTCCTTCCTTTTCTCCAACTGGTCCTCCAAGGCTCTAACCCTGTCATTTCTACCAAAGAGCCTAGCCTCGATTTCCACTGAGACTTTGTTTAGCACGTTGCACACTTGCTCATCTGATAGTTGTTGTGTGTTTACAATGGGGTTGTCCCCCTTTCCTTTGGACAGCTTCAATACCACTCCCTGGTTAATTTCAAATTTAGGCTCATCGAGGTGGGAGTCAAATGCCCAAGATAGCATCTTCCTCGTTTGCGGGTATCCTCCCTCAGGGTCAAAGGACTCCATGGCAGTGAGCTCCTTGGTGGGCATGGTATTTTGGAAATGTGCACACAAAACCTTGTTGGGGTCATCAATGTAGCTCATCATTTTCCATCCCCCTTTCATGTATTTTCTTCCTGTGTGCACGCCCTTGGGAATAGTCACCGAGAGATTTGGTCCTTTTGTGCTACTTCCACTCTTCTCCCTTTGTTCCTTCTTGAACTTGTAGAGCACAAGGTCTGTCTTGTGCCCCAACTCTTCATTAACCAAGGCATAAATTATCTTCTCTACCTCTCTTGTTGCCTTCTCATCCACCTCCTCCTGAGTGAGCTTGGGCCCATCTAGGTTCCTTGGTGCTAGCCCCTTCGCTCCCCTCTTCACCATGCATGCCTTCCTCCCTTTGGGCATCTTTCCTCCTTACAAAAATGAAGGCATCATTTGCATTCTCAGCCTCCTCTCCTTCTGAGTCATGGATATTAATTGGCTCTTGGTCCACCTCTAGCTCCTCCCCTTCATCGTCATCCCTTTCACCTAAATAGGTGTTCAGGTCATTCATATCTTCAGACCCTTGTTCCTCTGTTCCTTGTTCTTCTTCTCTGGCTGAAAATTATGGAGTGGGGGATGTTGTCTTTTCTTCATCTAAAGGTTCTTCAAGGGATGGTGGCTTTGCAAGCTCCGAGGTCTTTTCCCTGACCACCATTCTTCTCTTCTTCTAGACATAGGTACTTGGCCCTACGGTACCTACATCTTGCCTCCCCACCACCCCTTGTTCTTCCTCTTCTTCTTCTTTCTCCTTGCACTTTAGCGCTAGCTTCTTCCTTCCCATGGGGTTGTCTGGGATGGATATTTCATTTTCTATGTATGTGCCCTTCTCAAACTTTGGCCTTATGTGCAGGTAAATTCAGTAGCGACTCTTAGCAATCGGTAAGGTCATCGGCCTTACGATGTGCACGTCCTACGACACGTACCTTTCAACATATGCATGCTTTCCTAGATAGACCAGCTTCTTCCTCATCTCTCTGTGTTCACTGTTGAGGGTGGACAGGTTGAGTCTTAACTTCTTTGACTCCTTATATCTGTTTACCCCTGCTGGAAGAATTGGGCAGTAAATGAGAAGGGGAGTTTGCACCAGGGACTCCAACTGTCATCCACCAAGATAAATCTACCAATGCAGAAGTGTTGGTACACCAAAACTCTACTTCTCCTTTAGTCATCGCAGGAGTTGCTCTGGGATCTTCCATTCTACCCCGAATGCATTCCTAAGGCATGTATACCATTTATCCAAGTGCGCCTTGTGCACCCCATCATTGACTCACAAGTATATTTCTGGAACCTGTCCGTGGGTGAAGGGTCTTCATCGGGGTACTCCCATACGAACTTATCAGATGCATCTAGCACCCCGATTTATGAGAACACAATGGTTAGTAGAATGTTCCCAAACAATATCTTTCCTCCATCCTCCGCGTTGCTTATAATCTCGTCTACTATGTACTAGGAGATATTGTACATGGTTCCTTCCGTGACCTTTCTGCAGACATTCAACCAGGGCTTGCTCACCTGGTTCCACCTCTCTTGTCCATTTAGCTTGGAAATGAGGTGCGCGGCCATTTTCATCACCGGATCACTGATATCCATGATGTCATAGTACCTCGATCCCTTCTTATAATCTTGGGATGCGATGGTTTCCTTTATTACCTCCTCATCCTAGAGGTCATCTAGGATCACGTCCCCTTTACAACTCAGGCCTGTAAAGTGTGAGATTAATTGTGGGGTTATGTGCATCTTGCACCCTGCAAAGCAAAATAAATCTTTGTGCATGTGCATCATTAGCCATTGGTACGGGAACTTAGGCTTTTGAAGTCACACAAATCGTAAAGCTAGAGAATACCTACCTTCTCCATTTTCACCTTGACTACATCGTTGTAAATCGGCATCCCATCAGGTGTTCGTTTGTTTGTGGGGCACACCAGCTCTAGTGCCATTTCCTTCACAATTATACTCAATCGGTGATTGTAATCAATTATGGTCATCTGTCTGATGTGGGACTCCCACTCTTGTCCTAGAAAAACCCCATCCGGGTATTGCATCTCTAATTACCATTCCTCATTGGTATCCAAGGGGATTTCATCTTCTTTCTTTCCTTTTCTCTTCCCCTTTCCTTCTTAGATTGCACTGCAGCTTTATCAATTGATTCCGTGGCCATCATTTTACCCTTTGCTTTCATTCCTTGGTTGCCTTTGAGTTGTCTGAGGGTTTTCTTCACGCGTCCCGTGCCCTAGGGTACAAACCCTAATTTTTATTTCCCTCTTTTGATCATGGTGTTCTTTCACAACTTTCCTCACACCCGTAAATCACTTTCTACTCATGTTTGTAGATCAAACAAACCGATTACGCATGAGTTTCGAGATCCTCCTTTGCACGAGTTAGCTCTCAAACCCAACTTCAATTGCTTTTCCTTGCGTGCCCAATTCTCATGTGAAACGCTTTTTCACCCATGCCTAATCCTTGTGTGAAAACATTTCCAACCTTCCTTACAGCGCATAGACAATCCATCTTGACGAGAAGACTTTTGTGTGCATGTTACCAGGTGCCAAGGCACATCTTTGATCCTCATGATTCTTACTTTTTCCTACCTCATATTTTTGTGCTTTTTCTTCCTTTGTACATGGATTTCCAATGGAACTCTATTTTGTCATCCATCTGCCTTCCTAATGCATCTTTTTAATAGGGCTAGTTCGAATGGTCTTACCAACTCAATCTTCCTACAAAATAACTTCATGCCTCTCTTAATCACCTCACCCCACACTAAATCGATGCACGGTCCTCTGCGCAATCATAAGTTTAAAAATTAATAAGGTTACTGGCGCCCAAGGCACAAAACAAGACAACAACGCGAAATGGAAAAAAAAGAAAGGAAAATCATAAAAGGAAACTCTAAAATAAGCGTGAGAACTACCTTATTTACAAACACCAAGAAGCATTATTTATAATAGGGCTTCAGCCTACTCCCATTGAAGTGTCTAGGTAATTTTGTTCCATCCAGTGCTTGTAGCTGGCATGTGCTCGAATCAAGGATGTATGAAATTACATAAGGACCCAACCAATGCACCTTCAACTTTCCAAGATGGCGTAGAAATTTAGAATCATATAACAATACCATCTGGCCAACCTCAAACTGTTTGTTTTTAATGTGGCGGTTGTGCCATGCCTTTTGTTTAGCTTTTTCAGTTGTTTGGATCCATCTTGCTAGTGAGCACCTTTCATCCAACTTTATTAACTCATCAATTCTCTCTTCCGTGAGCTTGTTCATCATCTAGCCCTCTTGTGCGCACTATACGCAGCGATGGTAGCATAAATTCAACAGGAAAAATAGCCTCCGCGTGAAACACCAGTTGAAATGGTGCGGCCTTGTTCAACCTTTTGTACATTGTTCAGTATGCCCAAAGGACTACGACACCTTGTCTTCCCAATCTTTCCATCCTACGTCACATATCTTAGTCAATGTGTGACTAAGGATTTTGTTGAATGCCTCTGTTGTCCCATTTGCCTAAGGGGGATAAGGGGTATTCTTGTGATGGGCTACCATGAATTCTGCCAATAAGATCCTAATTGTTTCATTTAAGAAGTGAGTTCCCCTATCAATTGTTAAACTTAATGGGCACCCATACTTGCTGATAATGTTCTCCCACAAAAATCTAGTAGTCGTGGCTACGGTGCAATCCCTAGTGGGCGCGGCCTCTGCCCACCTTGTCAGATAATCAGTATAGGTAATAATATACCGTGAGTTAGTCCTTCGCACAACTAGTGAGATTAGTCTGATGAAATCTATTGCCCATTTTTCAAAAGGTTCCACATTGGCGATGGGGCGCAAGGGCATCTCGTCCCTTTTTCCAGGTTTTCCAAGGTGCTACCAGTGGTCACAAGCCTTGCAAAACTCAATACAATCTTGGTGAATTGTTTCAACCATAGTCCATCTACTAGGATCTTGCACACAGTTGCATTCCCTGCATAATGTCCTCCGAAATCCCACCATGGGCTTCTTCTATTATAGCTATGCGTTCATGTTCTAGTACACACCGGTGCAAAACCTCATCACGGCCCATTTTATACAAATCCCCATTGATCAACATGAAGGGTGTTGCATGTATGGCTAACCTTTTCCTTTCCAGAGCATTCATTCCTTTGGGTGCCACACCTTCCTTGAGAAAGATAGCAATGTCTTCTAGTTCTGAGGGCATGCACCGTAATCTGAACAATTGTGCATCCGCATGGTTTCCTCAATACTCTGCGTGTCCTCTCCTGAATCAATCCTTGATAAATGATCTGGCCCACAATTGTTCTTTCCCAGTTTTACCACCACTTTGAATTCAAATTCCTGAAATAGAAGAACCCAATGGCATATGTTCCCTTACAACACTACTTTGTTTACTAGATACTTCAAGGCCATGTGGTCAGTGTAGAATATGAAAGGAGTTGCCAGCAGATATTGCCTAAATTTATGGAGTGAGTAGATCATTGACGATTCCTCGTGCTCGGTCATTGTATAATTCAGTTATGCTAGTGTCAACTTCCTACTTACAAAACACAAAGTATGATCAACAATCCCCTCTCTTGGTTAAGCAAGAACAGATCCTATTGTTGTACCAGAGGCATCCACGTGGACATGGAAAGGTTTACCCCATGATGGGAATCGTAGAATAGGTACGATGATAAGCCTTTATTTTAGAGTGTCAAATGCCCTCTGCTACACCTCCCACTGAAAGGCACTCTTGTGTCTGAGCAATATTTCCAAAGGCACAGTGATCTTGGCATATCCCTTAATGAACTTTCTGTAGTATCTAGTGTGTCCAAGAAATCCACGCATGGTGCTTTGGCTGGTAGGATCCCCTAATCCCACAATAACAACAACCTTCACGGGATCTACCAGTAAGCCCTCTTTACATATGATATGCCCCAACAACGTTCCAAAAGGAGTTGTAAAGATACATTTCTTAATGTTGAGGGAGATCCTTAACTACCAACATCTTTCAAACATCAACCTTAAGTTATCACAATGGTCCCTGACCAACCCATACATTGTCCAATCATCCAAATATACCTGAAGAAACTTGTGGATGAAGTCCTTAAATGCTTGTACCACTATGCGTGAAAATACAACGGGCGCATTCTTCAACCCAAAGGGCATGACCGTATATGCAAAACTTCCCCACTCGGTGGTGAAATTCATCTTATCTTGGTCTTCCTTGGCAATCCTTACTTGGTGATATCCTGAGAATCCATCCGTAAAGGAATACACCTCCCACCCAGCAACTCCTTCCAAAATATCTTCAGTAAAGGGGGTGGGAAAAGGATCTATGATACAAACAGCATTTAATTCCCTGTAATCCACACATATCCTAATCTGCCCATCCTTCTTTATGCTAATCACCATTAGACTTATCCACTCTGATTCCTCCACAGCCTCAATGATACCGGATGCTATCATCTTGTCTAGTTCTTCTTTAACCCTTACATGCATGTTGGGATTCATCCTGTAAGGCCTCTTCCTGACCGAGTGTGCACCATATTTCAACCTTATCCTCATTTCCCCCAATGAATGGTGGACACCTTTCAACTCATGGTATCCACGTGGGAATAAATCCTCAAATTCGCATAAGAGATCAATGATCTTTGATACTTCCTTGTCTCGAAAAATACTCCCCAATGATAGCCTCCTTGGGTTCCTCTTCCAAGCTGATGTTAAATTTCTTGGTTTTGAGTGGTTCATGATACGTGCATGCATATGCATCCACACTGTCAACTACTTCACGCGCCCCAACCGAATGGTCAACATTTAGGCTCTCTATCTCTTCTCCATCAACAAGGTATACCATCTTTCCTTTCTCCCTTTCAGCACACGCGCACTCAAATTGTATGTCTTCTAGTTCTTCTTCAAACCATGCTTCTAAACTAGGTCCACTGAGTAAGTTTACTAACATATCTTTTGACATGGTGTAATCCCCTAGAGTGAGGTGCTTGATAGTTTGCAACGCCTCACCAACTGGTTGTTTGGTACTTTAGTACTCAAATGTGTGGACCAAGTCAGTCGTTAATTCCTGCCAACTTCCCATTTGGCGGTGTGTTTCAGAATGGATATACCATGCACACACAACCTTGTAGTGTCGAATATAGCTTATGCACCCAAAGAGAGGGTGGTAAAGCTTCTGTGCCTTCTCCCCAAACCCTCTCACATGCCTGGATGTGGGAAGAGGTGGGTCCATTGCCATTGTAATCCTTAATAGCGGTGGGTACGTTGCTTTTCGAGAATTAGATAGTGAGCACAATTCAAACTTCACGCCATTCTAAAAAAATTTCACTATGCGTGGCCCACCACCTTGCTGTTGTTCCCATCAAAACATAACTTAGCATACTTCGCCGCTCGTCCTCCCTCCAGTGAAGCTTCCATCTCTCTCAAAAATACCTCAGGGTATGCATCCCTAGAATACTTTGTTATTGTCTTCCCTCCCAAGTGCCGAACTATACGCGTTGTTGTTACCTTGGTTACTGATCCTTTCATATGTCACCCAATCAATTCATAAGTCCCACGCACCTAATTATCGCATGCTATACTAGTAGTATCACTGATAGATTATGCATCATCAAACTAGATGACTCCTTCTATAGGGTGGATGGTCTCTAGATCTCTTATGGAGTGCACATATATTTTGTCCAGGACTTCCTCCCCAAGGGGTTCAGTATAGGGGGTGGACTTCCCATCAACCAGTGGTATAACTACCCGCTCTTCCTTGTTTTCAAAACTTATGTACCCCTTGTTAAACCGGAGATCTACATTATTCTTATAACACCACGGGTGCCCAAATAGAGCTGGGAAATTATCTGCCTCGGAAAGCACCAAGACTTCAAAATCCCCAATTAACCTAGTCCCCTGAATAGTAATGGTTACATCCTTCAAGACACCTATGGGCATCACCTTTGTCTTATTTACCATATACAGCACATTTGAAGATAGTTGTAATGCAGGGACTTCCCATTTGATGCCGGCATCCAGAGTGAGGACATTAACCTTCGCACTGTGTCAATGAGGATGTTCTTCTAAGCAACCACCCATCCACTACCGCATTCGGGGTAATCTATTTGTCATAATCATGGTTTGTGAGGTGGAAGGTTTGCATGCAGGATCTACCTTTTGTGTCCTTCCCGGTGCATGGCACCTTTTCTCTCAACCATGCCCCTAGTAGGGGAATAATATTCTCCTACCTCAGTAGTTTACACACCTCCTTAACCTCATCCAATTCATCCCTTAGTGCTTCCACTGGCCTCCTTTGCTCATCTTTTCTAGTCTGCTCTTTTAAGCATTGGATCTCCCCTTGTAAACTTTAAATTACATCCATGGTTTCCTGGTAGAGTTTTTTCTGGTGAGTTGGGTTTGAATACTTCCCATGTACTACTTCTTCTCTCAAAACCAGAGGTCTCTACCTAGGTGCTTCTTTTGCACATGGATTTCACCTCGTCATCACCATAACGGGATCTAGTTCTGATTCACATATTACTCGCGGAAGCCACTTGTGCATCAGCCTTCTTAATACTCACCATGGTAGCGCCCTTATCCTTCCGGTGCTGCTGACTCATATGTTCATACAACTCTGGGCATTCTTCATACTTATGTTTCTTTCCACACCAGGAGCATTGTAGAAGATCTAGACATTCACGCTTATAATGGTTTGTGGCTCCACAATTAAAACACATCCCACGTGGGAACTCACTTCTTCCTCTGCAGTTACCATGACCATGAAATCCTCCGCAAAACCCTCTTCCATGCGCATCTCCATCTCTGCTCCTCATACTGACATTCATCTCCTTCTAGCGCACACCAAGATCAATTACCTCATGAATCTGGTCAATCAATCTATAATCCTTGGTGTCATGAGTGGTTGAGGTACATATTTTTCAATAACAAGATACATTTTTGTGGATCGCGCGCAACAGGGGCACCTACTTGCATCATGGTCCTTGTGACATATTTCATAGTTTACTGCCATGGTGTGTACCACCTTCCAAGTACATATCCCACCATTATCCTTTGTGTGTCCTTCCACGTTACAATTTGTGCACCACATTCCTCCACGAATCTCTGGAACTATGTTGGCAGATAATTTCTCCAATTGCTTAGCCATGGTAGCAATCTGAGCCTCCAGAAATGGGCTAACACTAGTGTCAACACTACCAACTGCTTCAGCACGTAAAGTAGCTTCCAATGCTTCGCGCAGGTCCATGAACATTTTATGAGATAAGGCCCTCCTAAAGGGTGTGATCAATCCTCGAAAACCACTAAGCATGTTGTGAAGGGTGGATATCATAAGACAACTTAGACAAAAGAGTTTTAAAGCACACATCATATTCCCGCATGCTCTCTGCCATTCCCTACTAGATTTCTTTGAGAGAGCTAATGCTCTTCTATTCAAACTCAGGTATGTGTAATTCTACCAAGAATGCATTTCTCAATGTGGTATAATCCACAATAGTCTGATGAGGGTCATACTTTCTATACCAACTATGCACACGTCCTTGCAAGGTCATCACAAATTGACTGGCCTTTCAATCCTGGGTCATGATTCCCTTCGCGTGCCATAGAAACTCACACTTATGCACATTCTCCGTGGCATCTTCTGTTCCACTATAATCTAGCAAGTGCAGAGACATCTCAAAAAAGACTTGAGGAGGTGGTTGAGGCCCTTGCCCCCTCGATCCAGTCCCTTGGTTTCCTCTAGTGTTTCCTCCTCCACCAGATCCACTAGATCCTAAGCCACTAGCTCCACCACTTCCACCTCCAGATCCTCCTGTATTAGGTACAGGGCCTATGTTTATCATGGTGAGCACTCCCGTCATCCCACTAAATTGTGTGGCCGACAGCTTTGTGATCTAGTACCACTCCCAATCGTAGTTCCTCCACCACTTCCCAACACACTTCTAAAACCTGCCGTATATGTTCCTTGTCCAAACATTCCACAAAATACCGGAATAGTGTGTGAAGCCATAGAAGTCCCAAATGAGAAATTGTATGTTCTAGGCACTGATAGGTTGCTTAGGTTTATTTCCGATATCAAAAGGATCAAATGTACTCTTCCTCATTTGAACAAACTAAGCGCCAAGGTCTAATCACTAGGTGGGCTCGATGTGCGCCAACAACTCTTCTCTCTCTATGCAACAGACTCTCATCAGAAGCCACAAGGTTTTCTCTTCCGTGCTTACCAAGATGGGGTACCACAGATTTGCTGTGTTTGACATCCTCCGTGTGAACCTTAACTCCCTTCCACCATGTCTGGCTCCATAACCCACTTGTAACCCCATGCTGTCTATCGATCTCCTTTTCACGTGCTTCGTTATACTTGAGCCGCCTCTCCTCCCTTTCCTATTCAAATATCGATCAGCCATCCCCAACCTGGATTCCTCTCCTAGTGCCCAAGGTGGTTTAGGCGGCCATAGGGAATGCCTCTAAACCATGGTTACCATTAATATTTTGATTACAAGGGTAATAGCATGCAAAAATGATCCCCTGGGCTCTCCCAAGAACTCAAACTTAGCAACTTCTAGACAGGAATACGTGGAAATGGAATATTCTAGAGTGTAGCTAGTCGAGATTCCCTTCCACCAATGGTCTATAGCATGGGTCCATTTTAGATCGAATCTTGCAGGTTCGATATGTTTCTTGGGTCCAAGGGTATGATCTATAATGCCATCCTAATCGAGATGTATAAGCGAGAGCCATTCAAAAAAATCTCTGGGAAATGTGCAGTAAGAAGGTTTCATACAACTCATGGTAAAGAGTGTCTTCCACCCATCTTTGCGTATCAAACCCAAATCCGGTATTAAATCTCTCGAGTGAATTCATCCTCCGTGATTTTAAACCAATCTTCAACACCTTCAAGGGTTAAGCGTTCTCTATCATCAATTTTTATAGAGACCATGATATATGTCATGTTCCACTACAACTTCGAAAAGAGGTCCCAAAGAATGAACCAAGATGTAGTCACTTTTACACCCACTTAAGAACAAGGAAACCTCATACACACCGGCCTATCACCCAAGAGGCGTTGGGCACTCACCCAAGGTGTGCAAGAGGGCATCAAGTCTCTCATTTATGTGAGTCTAGGGAAGGTATAGCTCATGACTCTAACTTAGTGAATTAACATACATGAAGAGCTATAGAGATCAAGATGGCTTCTATACCCCTTCATTCATAGTAGAACCAAAATGTGCAACAGAAATAATAGAGCTAAGAGTTATAGATCTACTACTATACTTAACCATTCAAGTAAGATTCATGATTATATACGAGTAGAAGTATAATAGAAGTATGCAGGTAATACAAGGAAAGATTCTTAACACATTTGGCATGTTAACCTTATCACATTCATTCATATTGTTACTTATAAAAGATTACGAAGGTAGACTATAGTCATGCGCCATATGTGGATCCATACATGCATTCTCATAAGCTAAAATTTCACTCCCCATTTCCCCATTACATCCTTACCTAAATTTTATACCCATTTTCATCCCATAGTTCCCGCAGATAATTTTACAGAGATCCACTACCTTATTTATGTCTCTCTTTCTTTGCCAAGGGCGCGTATATAAATAGGCCTCGAGCTCTAACAAAATCCTCTACAGACCTCGATCTGACCCCAAGTGTCAAGGTGTGGGTTTCCCGGGCACATGCCTCTCCATGTCATGATTAACTTTTTGTATCTTTCTATCGCAAGGTATATTCCTTCCAGACACCACAATCGCCGCCAAAGTAGAACCTTATCCGAACGAAACACGTTCTTCATGTGTTCTGTCCCAAAGACCGAAATTGGCTAAGTCTCAATTGTTATTCACATGGAGTGCACGTCCCGGGTTCTTCAAGAAGCCTTTTTAACTCTGCCTTCCACACCTACGCACCCTTAAGATTTGGAAGCTAAAATTAGGGCCCAACACCCTTCTCTATAAAAATGGAAACATTAAAAAAATCCATGAGGATGAGTATCCTTCTTTAGATATTATGGATGTGGATATTGAGGGGGATTCATCACAATTTGTGTCTCAGTCTAGAATTCCTAAATGGGCTCAAAATATGGTTTCTAATTCTCAGTCTAATAATATGAGAAATATGACCCAAATAAACCATACTTATCATTCCTTATCAACTTTGTATGAGGTTGAACCTCAATATTTTGAAGAATCCAGTCTAGATGAAATATGGATTGATGCTATAGAATTTGAATACAATGCTCTAATCAAGAATAAAACTTGGGAATTAGTCCCTCTTCCTCCTAAAAGAAGCATTGTAGGATCCAGATGGTTGTATAAAATCAAGTATAACTTTGTTGGTAAGATAGAAAAGTTTAAGGAAATATTAGTAGCTCGAGGGTTTACTCATAAACCTAGTATAGACTATGTTGAAACCTTTTCTCCCTTTGTAAAAAGAGTGTTGTTAGAATTATTTTAGCTAGAGTTTCTAAACATGGATGGGAGATTTAACAAATGGATGTTAAAAATTCTTTCTTAAATGGTGATTTAAAATAAGAAATCTACATGCATCAACCTAAATGGTTTGAAAAACTTGGTAAGGAATTATTTGTTTATAAGTGTTGGGGTTAATCACATGAGTTATATAGATATATTATTCAGATCTAAGCATACAAGCAATATATATGGAAATAAACTTGAAGAACAATACACAAGATATAACATGGTTCTCTCGGTGTGGGATAAAACAAAAAACAACTAATCTTATTATTCAAAGATTTGTAGAGAATATACAATGAAGATTTGCAATCTTTCATACCTCTTGGATGTACATAATTTATTCCTCACAAGATTCTTTTTTTCTTTCTCCAAGAATTACTTCTTATAATTCTCCCTTCTTTGTATCATCTAACCATAATTTTCTAGCTTATATAATCATATAAAAACTTAGGGAAACTTAGCAATGCAATTACAACCATTATATGAACTTTATAACAAATGTTAGATCTAATTCCCATGATTTAAATAAAAAAATCACGCATACAGTAACCGATGTCAATTACCCTAACCGATGTCATTTTCTCCTTGCCTTGATAGATACTTCGGTCCCGGGTGACCAACGACGGTCTACCAACCGACGCTAATTATTGTGTATTAAAGCAAGTTAATAACGCATGCTAATGTGAAGCAATTAAGCTCCATAATCTCAAAATATCCCACTTGGAGATAAATTGTTACAATGGTACCATATAGCTCCATTCTTATATCCTTTCTTTAGCTTATTTCTCCCTCTTCAAGTCTTAAACTCAAAGACCAACGAATTGGAGTGTAACTCAACTTCTCCTTTGCCCACGACTTCATTAGCATATCCGCTAGGTTCTTATTTATATGAATTTTCTCCAATTTTAGTTGTACATCCTCCAATAGCTACCATATGAAGAGATATCTCAACTAAATGTGTTTCATTATTGAATGAAAGGCTAAGTTCTTTTCTAGATGAATCAAACTTTGATTATCATTGTACAATCTGCAATCCTCTTGCTCCTATCCCAACTCTCCCATGAATTTTCTCATCCATATCATCTCATTTCTATCCTCCATAGCTGCAACATGCTCAACCTCTCGTAGTAGACAATGCCAAAACCTTTTGCAATCTCGAAATCTAACTAAATATCATGCCACCTACTATGAATACATATCTAGTGGTGTTTCTCCTATCAAACAAATCACTAGCCATATTCAAATCAACATAGCCGTATAAAGAAATATATGACCCTCCATAACATAACTACATGTCGGATTTCCCTCTCAAATACCTACAAATATATTGGACTAATTTCCAATTCTCTTTACCTGGATTGGCCATAAATTTGCTCACAACTCCCACTACCTATACAAAGTCTGGTTTGGTACAAACCATAGCATACATGACACTTCCAACTGCTGAAGCATAAAGAACTTGTGTTATGTACTCAACCTCCTCGTGTGATGTAGGACACTGGTATTTACATAATTTAAGGTGTCCACCATAGGTGTACTTACAAGTTTTGAATTCTGCATATTAAACCTTTCCAACACCTTATTGATATAAGATTCTGATCAAAATTAAAATTCTCATTCTTCATGTCTCTATGTATTTGCATACCAAGTATTTTCTTTACAGCTCCCAAATCCTTCATTACAAATGTATGAGCTAAATTTTCTGTAAGATCACCAATTTCTTGCATACTAGATCCTACAATAAGCATATCATCGACATACAATAACAAAAGAAATTAGCTCCCATTTCCAAGCTTCTTGAAATAAACACAATGGTCAGATTCACATCTCATATAACCATGTTTGTGCATAAAGCTATCAAACCTCATATACCATTGCCTTGGAGATTTCTTGAGCCCATATAAGCTCTTTTTCAACCTACACACAAGTTTCTCCTTACCCTATACTTCATACCCAAGCAATTGTTGCATATATATCTCTTCCTCCAAATCACCGTGAAGGAGATTCATCTTAACATCAAGTTGTTCAAAATGAAAATATTTTGTTGCAACCAAACTTAAAACAATATAAATAGAAGTCATTTAACTACGAGAGAAATATCTCACCAAAATCAATACATGATTTCTATGTAAATCCTTTTACAACAAGTCATGCCTTGTATTTTTATGTCCCGCCCTCTTCTTCCTTGATCCTATAAACCCATTTTTTCTGACAATTTGTTTTACATGTTGGGAACTTAATCAAATTCCATGTCTAGTTCTGATTTCAAGGATTCCATCTCCTCATCCATGTCATGCTCCCACTTAACATGGGTCTTATCTCGTATTGCTTCTTCAAAACTCTCTAGTTGACCACTATCAGTCAATAATAAATAAGATAAGGAAGGTGAAAATATTTTTAGAGGTCCACTTACCCTTTGTGACCTTTTCACTGATATTTGGGGTGTCGGAGGATCATTTTACTCATTCTATAAATTTATATCAATCTCAAATAGTGATCGAGTCGTTCACCTCTAGCGACACTGGTTCGCTAGCAAGCGAGTCTCCCATAGTTGACATTAGTTCAGCTAACCAATGCTAGTTTGGCTCTTCTTTAACCGGCCGATTCAGCTGTGTGAGCAACGCTAGTCGATTCGATGTCAACCAACACCGCCATCTTGTGTAGACTCAGAGGTGTCACTTTTAAATCCGAGAATGCATTTTTATCCACAAACTCTTCTACCATTTCATCTTTGGGTACTAAAACTTGATCCATGTATATTCTCTTTTCATTCCATTCAATGTTATGACTCCTAACAATATTAGAATCTTCTAAATCCCAAAAATGGAATCTAAAATCATCAAATCCATAACCAATGAAAGTGCATCTCTTGGATTTATCATCCAACTTGTTTCTATTTTCTTTATCAAGATGCACAAAAGCTTATAAACCAAATACACTGAGAAAATAAAGATCTACCTCTTTTCCACCCAAACTTCTTATGGTATTCCACCATCCAAAGGCACTTGAAGGCCCATGGTTAATTAAATAAATGGTTGTGTCTACTACTTCTTCCTAGAATTGCACGGGTAAACCAAAGCATGTATCCTTATGCTTCTTACACGTACATGATTATCTTGTTCATTTTTTCTACAACACCATTCTCTTGTGGTGTTCTAGGAACCATTTTTTCTCTGCGTATTCCATTTACTGAACAATAATCATTGAAATCCTTGCTACAAAGACTCACCACCATTTTCAAATCTAAGGAATTTTGACTTTGAATTGTATTCATTTTCCACAAGGGCTTTCCATCTTTTAAAAGTCTCAAAAACATCATATTTCAGTTTAATAGAAGAAATTTTTACCTTTCTTGTGGCATCATCAATAAAATTCACATAGTATTGGGATCCTCCATGAGAAGCTACTTGGATTGTTCCCCACACATCTGAGTGCACAAGCTCCAATTTTTATCCTTCTTTTTTGACCCAACTTTGAGAAATATCACTCTCTTTTGCTTTCCAAAGATACAATGCTCATAGAAATCAAGATCTACATCTTTCAAATCTAATAACTTACCCTTTTCCTTTAAGATCTACATTCCTTTTTGACTCATATGGCCTAGTTGATTATGCCACATGCTTGCATCTAAATATGAAGTAGATAGCACATAAAAGGAATCAATAATATAGGTAGACAAATACAATGTTCCTACCTTCTTACCTCTTGCTACAACAAGAGATCCCTTGGTAACCTTCTAAGAGTCGGTTGTGAATGTAACCATGTAACCAGATTCACCTAGTTTTCCTGTAGAAATAAGATTTCTCCTGAGGCTTGCACATGCCTCACATCTTTCAATATCCATTTTTCTACATTCTACAAATTTAGATGAACTTATCCTTTACTAATAATATTGCATGGTTCATCATCTCCTAAATAAACATGTCCAAAATTACCCTAGACATAATTTCAAATAACCCTTATTAGGGTAGCATGGAAAGAAGCTCCTGAATCTAAAACCCATGATTCAATTTTATTATCCAAGGAGAGAATAAGGGAATCTTGCATTACCTCTAAAGATGCAACATTTTCCTCTTTACCTTTCTTTGGTACATTCTCTTTGTTTTCCTTGAACTAGCAATATTTCTTTGCATGTCCTTTCTTTCCACAATTCCAATAGGTTATTCCTTTACCTCTAGATTTAGATCTGTCATTCTTAGACTTTGATTTCCCATTATTCTTGCTCGTAGATCTATCCTTTTTCCTACCACTTCTTTCTATATTCAAAGTATTACCATACGATAATTCTCATGCACTTTTCCTACGTATTTCTTTATTCGATTATACTAACCACATCATCAAACTTTAAAATATTAGTAGTAGAATTTGTATTACTAATATTCATTACCAATTTATCCCAACTATTTGGAGAAGAGCATAGGAACAAAATTGCTTTCACTTCATCATCAAACGAAATATTCAACCGATTTTAATTAATTTACAATAGACCATAAATCATTAAAATGACTTGATACAAATTCACCTTCTTATATCTTAGAATTAAATATTTTCTTCATCAAATAAAATTTATGTGAAGCACTAGGTTTTTCATGTAAATTAGCTAAATATTTTATCAACTCTACTATGGTTGTTGCTTCGATAATATTCGTAACCACATATGTTGTCGACTCAATCTTATAGATCCTAGAGCCTTTCTTTCAAGAATTTTCCATTCTTCATTAGTCATCTTTATAGGTTTTTCCTTCTCATCCAACGGTAAGTATAGATCTTTCTGATACAGATAATCTTCCACCTAGATCTTCCATAGATGATAATTACGATCGCTAAATTTTTTAACTCTATATTTTCCATCTTCTCGCCATTATTGTAGCTTCCACTCAAGCAGAAATCCCTTTGTGAGTAAATCTATCAAAATACAAACCCCTTAAACAAAAATCTCTTATATCAGTTTTTGGGGTTAATCACACCAGTTGTATAGATATATTATTCATATCTAAGCTTACAAGCAATAAATGCAAAAATAAACTAGAAGAACAATACACAAGATATCAATGTGGTTTACCCAATGTGGGTTACATCCACCAAGAACATTCAATCTTATTATTCAAATATTTATAGAGAATATACAATGAAGATCTGCAATCTTCCACACCTCCTGGATATACAATAATTTCTTCCTCGCGGACTTCTCTTTTTCTCTCTCCAAGAATTCCTTCTTACAATTCTCCTTCTTCTTATCATCTAACCCTATTTTTCAAGCTTATATAACCATATAAAAATTTAGGGAAACTTAGCTATGCAATTACAACCATTCGATAAAATTTATTAAAAAAATGTTAGATCTAATTCTCATGAGTTAAATAAAACAATCACGCATAGGTAACCGATGTCGATTACCCTAACCGATGTCGGTTCTTCCTTTCCTTAACCAATACCAGCCCCAGGTGAACGATGTCAGTTTACTAACCGACTTCGGTTATTGTGTATTCCAGAAGTTAATAAAGCATGCTAATGTGAAGAAATTAAGCTCCACAATTTCAATAGTAAGCTTAAAAAATCTTTGTATGATCTTAAACAAGATCTTAGAGCTTAGTAGAGGGCTAAGATAAATAGCTTCTTTCAATATCTTGATTTCAAAAAACAAAATTGATAATGATATGTTTGTAAAATCATAAAACACTCATATTATCATTATTGTCTTATATTTTGATGATCTCTTGATTATTGTTAGTGATAAGAATATAATTCTTAAAATCAAAGAGAAATTAAGACAATGTTTTGAAATGATTGATATTGGAGTGTTGAATCATATTTTAGGCATGGTTATTATTAAAGATTGCAAATCTATTGTTGCATCTCAAACAAAATATGCTTCTAACCTCCTTAAAATATTTAACATTGATTGTAAACTTGTCACCATTCCTATATAATTTTGTGTTACATCAAATACAACACCTGCATGTGATAAATTTAATCCTACTTTATATAGACAACTTGTTAGTAGTTTGATTTATTTAACTATCACTAGGCCTGATATATCTTATGCAATTGAAATTGTTTCTAGATTTATGTAGGATCCTTATGAAGACCATTGGAAAATGGAAAAAAGGATTTTGAGGTATATCAAAAGTACAATCAATTATGGTTTGTATTATTCTTCTAGTAATGATGAAAATTTATTTGGTTATTGTTATCCCGGCCATGTTGGCAATATTTTAGATAGAAAATATACTTTTTGATATGTTTTCAAGTTGGGTGCAGTGAAATCACTTAGAGTAGTAAACAGGTAGCCAATAATAATTATCTCTTCTATTGAATCATAGTATAAAATTGTTATGGAAGAAGTAAATGAGGTTATATGGTTGAAAATTTTGTTGGATGAACTTCATATGGGAATCAAAGGAAGTACTCTTCTTCTATTTGACATCCAAAGTTATATTTCTCTTGAAAATAATCTAGTTCAACATCAAAAGAATGTTGGAAACTAAGACACAGAGGAGGGGGTGAATCAATGTTTAATCAAACTTTTACATGTATTTTCATTTCCTTAATCTTGTTATGAAAAGAATATAAAACTACACATAAGAAAATTATAGGAGAATGTACACTGAGACATAGGATTTAATGTGGGAAACCCAAACTGGGAAAAAACCCACTAAAACCATGAACTATGCTTAGGATAGAAATGCCTTTTAAATGTTACATGATTTCATGGTTTATCTTATACTCAACCTGGAGCTTCAACTCCTAAGTTTGACCGATCTTCTACTCGGTCTGAGGATTTAACCCCTATAATTTAACAACTACAACTGATATTTAGTAAGCTACTACTTACAAGGAGGCTACAACCCCCTATATTTTAAGCTGCAACTTAAACTTGTTCTATGTTTTTCTCACACTTTGTTTACTATCTCACAAAGCTGATAATGACCTCTAGATTAGCACACTTTGCATCTTCCTCTCTACTTCATGAGTTTTCTCTGATACACTTTATTCTAATCATCTCAATTCATCCAGTCTCGCATAAAAGGTTGTTTTTTCATTCTTTTCACTCCTCGTACCTTCAACCTCCGCCGCACACCCCTAATTTTGACTCTAAATCTGCTTATAAACTTCCTTTTTTCACATGTAATTTCATCAAAGAATCAACTTTCCACTTACTTTGCTCTCGATTTCTTGAATAATTCACAACTTACTTTGACTCATATATACATGCTTTGCCTCGTGTTCAATGTTCATTACTTTGTAGTTTCATATCTCTTGACTTGCATTTCAGTTTTGGAATATTTAATACATTCTATACCAATTAATTTTCAACATTATTCTCAGCTTATCTACCTCTTCCTTGTCCTCTCTTCACTTCATTCTACTCAAGACATTAATCTTTCTTCATTCTTCAACATGTGGTAATTTTCTTTTCATACCATTATCTTCAATTTCGTAATAGTTCTCTTTACTAATTACATCATCTTACCAATACATTCACTATCACCCTTTATATCTAAGTTCACACTTCTCTGAGTTCACATACTCTATCTTTGAGTTCACCTCTTTTTGAGTTCACACATTTTGTCTCTAATTTCTTCAATACATTCATTTTCACTTCTTATCTCTAAGTTTTTAGTTCTATGAATTCACCTATATCTCAGTCAAAAGTACTTCTTGTTCTTCACATCATCTTCATTTTATGTAGATTGTGATTATACATATAGCACCATTACTATTTTCTAGTCATCTAACTCTCTTTCTCCATTGTATTCATATTTTAACTTGGCATCTTCTAGCATCAAAAACACTTATTCTCAATGTAACATTCATCTTGGTAGGATCATACACTTCATACCTACTAGGCACTTGTCAACTTCTATAGATAGTATGTTTACTTAGGTCTATAAGATACATTTTCTACTAAATTGCACTTTTCTCTACAATCTCACTTTTTTAGACTGTGTCACACCTTATTTTTAATACATACACACATACAACTTATTCGAGAAAACAAAAATTGCTTATCTAAATCTTCATGTTCTATACTTTTGTTTCATCTTATTTTGGATTCTTTTTCATTGTTTTAGCAATCCCTAACCTTTCATGTTCATATTCTTGTCACTTTAGACTTGATCGAGGATAATGTCTTGTCAAGTACTCAATCGTTTTCAACATTTTTGGATTCTTTATGATTTCAACAACTTTGAACTATGTGGTCCCTTATGCTTTCACCCTCACCGGAATATAAGACAACTACTTATACCCTCTAGAAGCAATGCATATGTTTTGTGCAATAACCTAAGCAAGAGTTATTTGAAAACATTTGAGATATTGACCAAGTTTTTCTTTGATGCTCCAAGAGGCACAATTCATAACTCTACACGAAAGGAAGAATGATTTTTTTGGAAGAATGTCACTAAAAATTAGTCAAATTGAAATGAAAACCTCTAATTCTTCTTACAACACACTTTTATGCTCTATACAGAGGTTTATTTGCATTTTTGTGATTTTTCGTTGGATATAATTTGAGATTCAAATGTTTACCTTCTCCAAACCCTAGAATTAGGGTTTCAATGATCACAGCACACCCTAAGACATAAAAATTTGATTTTTCTTTCATTTCTTGATAATTTTTGAAAAAAACAATTACAAGAGGTCTGAAGAATGTTTTCCCAACTCATTCAATCCTTATTTCGTTTTACAACAACTAAAAAGACTTCCAGACAGTGTTTGGATAGTGTCGAGTATGAGTAGATTATGACGGTAAAGCTATCATATCAAGAATCATCTTTTCTTCTAATCTAGGGAGTGCTTATAAATATCTTGAGAGGAATAATCAAGCATGAAGTTCCTTTTTTATGCTTAGAGACCATCATCATACTCAAAGACACCTTTAAGTGTCAAAATATGCCTATACAATGGAAACCAATTTTACATTGTGTTCAACAATGAGCTTCACAACTGTGATGAAACCTCTATCATGTTTTATACTTATTGTAAGAAATAAATAGAACTTAAATGACACTAATCCATTTATCCTATTTGTAGACACCGAAAATTGGTTACCCAATTTGGTGTCCCTCACATTCGTTTATCTTCTCGGGTAACCTGGGGCACGTTCATATCACCATGGCCCCCTTGGGATATTATTCAATTTGTGATTTAAACACTTATCCTAGGTTTAATTCACCCCATTATGTTTTACCCATGAGTAATTAAATATTAACTACTCAATTACACCTTTTTACATTTATTATAACCACTTATCTATCCCATATCTATTCTATCCATATATTCCCCCTAATTCTCCTCCTCCCAAACCGAGCAGCGGGATATTTCCCATATTTGAGGTGACAGGATCACTATCATCATTCTAGAAATCGCTCCTTTTGGCCATTTTGGGAGTCTGTTCCCTAATCGGCGCCGGCCGTACTTTGGTCGATGCTGATTTTTTAGAATGGCACCGATTTCATCTCATTCGGCGCCGATTACAAATAGAGGCCCAGAACTCAGTTCTGGTTAGACAATTAGACGGTGAGATAGATAGTGAGCTAGACAAGGAGAATAAGAGATTTTTGAGCATCAAGTCTCGAGCATCATCTATCAAGTGAGAGAAAATTCTATCCAAACAAATTCCCGAGAGGAGTACTGTTACTCTGCTCCCGCCACATCAACATCGTGAGTCCTCATCGATCCCTTGGTGACTCTGCTTTCTACATCCAAGACAGGGTGGAGCCTTGCGATATCCTTACGACACTTGCAGATCCGGCGGAGATCGATGATCTAGTCTCCACCGCCTCTGCTTTCTCAATCTTCCTACAAATTTTCCCAAGTTGACACCGATTTATATCGAGCCTACACCGACCTGCATCACTCGGCGCCGATTTGAATCAGTCGACGCTGATTTTCCTAATCGATGTCGATCACCTTTGAGACAAGTAGAAGAACTCAGTGTAATGTAATCCAAAGATCATTTTTTTAGAATTTCTGTTTCTGCCGCTTTTCTATCATTGTTTAGATTTTGTTTATTACTTTTGATCAGAAAATTTAGTCCTTTACGTACATCTTTTATCATGTATGCTTCTTTCCTTAATTGAAAACGTGGACTGACATCTGTCGAGGGAGCTTATCACTTCCGGGACCCACTTTTCGGGTAGTCCACGCAAATATATTTTAACGTGGTCTTTTTATGTCAATCCTCGTGTCTCGTAAGTTTCTTGGATCTACTTTATAGGATTGCTTGTGTGCCCGCCTTGTCTACATCGGCTTTCTTTTCCATCTACATTTCCGGATCTTGTCTATCGGGTATCAATTTTATTTGAGTTTTTCAAGGCTTTTGTGTTTAGTTTGGTACATTAACTTGAGACAGTAACAAGCGTGAAATTATTGATCTATATTCGGCATGATCTGGGGACCCAACTAAAGTCCCTTATTGGTAAGTTCATCTCTTTTCCGAGCCTCGAGCTTTGTCCTTTTTCTTCATTGATTTTTATCGGTTGTTCTTAAGAATTTTCTCCATCGTTTCGGTCTTGTTACTTTCATTTTTGAATTTGCAAAGTTAGATCCTTTCTTTTTTTGCAAATCTCAATTCCAATTTCTATTTCTAAAATTAGTAAATCTTTCATTTGATTTCAAGATTGCATGTTCGATCCATCTCTTTATGCAAAATTGTTATTTCCTTGAAATTTTTCTAGTTCCCTAAATAGAAATTTTCATTTTGCTATTATCTGGATATATCTTTCTGGATTTGTTTGTATGTTTTCTTAACCTTTTCTTGTGGAGCACTTTGCTTGTTCATGGGATTGTTCAAGGGGAAGGGCTCAAAACACACTTTTTGAAGTCCACACACCTTGGAGAGCTAAATCTACAGTATTTCTCTTTACGGTATTTTCTCCTTTTTATGAACTAAGAAAAAAAAAGACTTTCTTTGTTTGTTTTCTATCACATTCGAACCTTTCGATTTTCGTGCTTAAAAAGAATTTAATCGCATTTGGGAAAGAATCTGTTTGACTTGTCTTCATCGAAATCAAACACTTCATATTTAGTGCTTAAAAGGTACTCTTTCTTCATCATTTTTGTTGTGTGTTTTCCATCTAGTTTTAATTAGGTTGGAAAATTTATCAAAATCGGTAGTAACACTATTTGATTTTTATTTTTCACCCTTGCACACAAAGCCGTAATCACTAGGTATAAAGCATTTAAACAAGAATTCCTCCCCCGCCTCACCTACTTGGAAGTGATATCCAAGAGGAAGAGCCTACGCGGTACTCGGGCCACGCTATAAATTCACAAAAGTTCTCGTATATATTTGCAAAGCACCACTCCCCTTATCACGGTGGTGTGTGAAGTGTGGGGGTAGGCCCCTATATCAAGCCATGTACCGGTCTTTTATCGATGTTCCTTCAGACTCCTCACCAAACATTCCCAAACCATCCTTAGTTTGGCTATCTCGAGTAGTTCCTGTTCTAAAAAGCCTTCCCCTAACATTTTCTTTCTTAAAAGCATAAAAATTTAAAAGAGATAATCACCTACGCCGCTTGATTTATCTCAGTGCATTAGTTAGGTCAATCTTCTTCTTTCTCGCTATATTTCTTTTTTTTATGATGGTCATCACTCGATTACAATCTAGAAAATGGCTTAAATGACCCCTTCTTCCTCCGAGATCATCACTACAGGATGTTTCGCACCCCCTGAATCTTCCTCGGGACCGTTGTTAGTTGGTTCCCCATCTCGGTCATATAATCCTTTCTATCACCTAAAGCAATCCCTTCACGTCCAAACTTCCCCACCTTTAGAAATATCATCTCGCTTCGACATAGAGTATGTTCCTCATGGGGACCCCGAATTTCGAGCACTCCTTTATCGCAATCCAAAGAGCCTTATGGACTATCTAGTACATAAGTCTATTCAAATATCTGATTAGGGACCACCAATCCAACAATTTTACGATTATCCTCATGAACCATCCCAGGATTTTGTAAAACAGTTGGCCTCATTTTTCTCACCTTGAACCACGGAAGAGGGTGGTGCACCTGTACCTCCTTTTTCTCTTCCACCAACCATAACGACTAGTTCTCAAATAGTCTTGCCTATTCCGAGCGCCGCAGTTACCTCGGTTATCCCACAACCTACTTTTGAGAAGTATTATGCCTTAGCTATAATGGGCTCATTTGTGCACTCATAGATTGCTGTTAATTCTTCTATGCCATCTATTGTGTCTCAGGGTCAGTATCTCTTAGTGAATCAACCCCCTTTCGCGAGTCAGTTGGTTCCTTCTTCTCATCCTCCACCTCATCTTTCTTCTAATGCTCCAGCGACAGTAACCTTTACCCATCCTCTAGCATCGGCACCCTTAATAACCAATCCGGAAATCAAAAGCCTCATTCAGACTTTGTTCCCCACCATGTCCAATCAAGTCAACACCCATGTTCCTCAATCCATTCTGATTCAATCAACAAGTGTAGGAGCCCATCAATCACAGGCTCTATCTTTCATTCAACCACCTTTTTCTCAACCACCCGTCATCTCACAGACTGTCTATACACAGGATCCTTCACAAAGAAAAACCTCACCAGGTGTCACCCAGAACACCTGGTTATTCCTCTTACCATCCTGTTAACCAACAGATGAATCCCCCGTTAACACCACAACAAAATCCACCAATTGCTTCTTATATGGGACATACTAGCATACCTCCCCCTCAATCTGATGTGGTCCAAATTCTTTTCAAAAATTACAAACCTCGGAGGCATCCATCAAAGGGGCTCATCCCTCATACTCTTTTGAAGAAGTATGAAATGAACCGATTCATCCATTAGTGGCTTTTAAGCCTTATCCTCCCCAATGGGAACTTCCTAAATTTTCAAAATTTCATACTTGGGAGGACCCTCAATAGCATATGTGAGCATTCAAACATGCTTGCTACCTTATAGTCTAGGATCAGGAGCTTATGCTCCATACTTTCCCTATGTCTCTCACAGACCGGCTTTAGACTGGTATAATAACATTCCCAAATTCCTTGTTTTCTTTCTCTCAATTGGCCTAGATGTTTTTGAAAAATTTTCGATAAATATCGCACATAAGATCTCGATTACAAATCTTTATAACATTCATTAATTTGATGATGAGTCTATTGCAGACTTTTTTTTGCTTGTTAGAGAGGGATAATAAACCAATTGTCTTTCTCCTTCCTCAATCTCAACAGATCGAGTTATTTACTCGATCCCGTGCTAATCATATTTCTTCTACCTTAAGGATCCAAACCTTTCACACATTTGAAGAAGCCTTTACGATGGCACACAAACTTGAATCTCACGCCATCGAACAAGGGAAGTTAAAACTTTGTTCTAAAACTAAACCACATTTTTCTCGGTTTACAAAATCAAACCCTTCCACTTCTAAAGACAAGAATCAGGAATCCACCAACGCTATCGTATTAAAAACACCACGAGCCGATAAAATTTCTAATCAAACACCATGGAAAGACTCTTCATCTTCTCGAAAAGGACCCTCATCATCTCGATCTTTTACTTCGTTGGGAGAATCATATACCTCTATCTTGGAAAAAATGTTGGAAGTTCACATGATCGAACTTCCCCCTATTAGAAATTTTGATGAAAGCCAAGAACGTCCATTCTAGTATAGGAAAATGACTTGTCATTATCATAGAACCAAAGGTCATGACATTGAACGATGTCGACCTTCAAGAATCTTGTCCAAAATTCATTGATAAAGGCAAGCTCATTTTGGATAACCCAAATGCTCCCCTAAATCAGGTGTTGGATGTGTTTAAACAACCTTTTCCCAATCATTCCCCAAACCATGATGCTTCAGTGGTCTCAAAACCAAACACTCATACTATCAAATTCATTTCTACTGAAGAATATTCTTCTAAACTCCGAGCCATCTGCGAACACATCGATAGAATCGAGCCTCCTGTCACTCCCGCTAATTGCTGGGATTCTCGCCATCCTCGATGACCCATCTTTGAGTATTCCCACATTGTTGGAGACAGATTCACCTCCCTCTGCCTCTTTATCTAATCTTCCATCCATGCCCGAGACAGCTTTCATCCTCATCTCTCTCATCGTCGACATTCTTTTGATGCTCGAGAGACATTTACATCCCTTCGAGTTTCCACTACATCTACATCTACTTATGTTTCTCCCATTTTCGCTACAACTATTATTCCATTGGTAAACATACCTATAGTTGTACCAACTTCGATAGAAGCGTCTTTGATTTTAACTCTTCCCATCAAGTTTCCCACGGTAGTTACACCCACAAGCATCTTGTGCACTTTTGTAAGTATCTCCCTCACAAGGAACTACTTCGTCATCATCCACTTCTTCCGTCATTGATACTATTTTGCCTATTAAAGGAAATCTAAAGAAATAATAATGACACCTACACTCTCGGTTCCTAAACTTAAACCGAGACAACTAAGATCTAATGATACATCATCCGTATCTCCCCATTTTCTTCCCCCAAAAAGGTTACAGTCACCTTATGCGGTTGAAGTTGTCACTATCCCTGAAAAAGGAAAACCCATATTTTGAACCATCAAGACTCTTGGTGCTTTCCCTCAAAAATCCCTCTCTACACCTCATAAAATATTGGAGTTATCCACCGAGAAGGCATCTTCTTCTACAACACCATCAAAACCATCATCTTCTTCTACAACACCTTCTTCACCAGCACCTCGTAAAGTGGATTTACCTATTAGAAAGGTGTCATCTCTTTTATCAGGATCATCATCTTCGTCCCCAAAAGACAGGGCACCTGTTGTTCCTCCGATTAGACATACTTTGGGAGCTTCTCCCTCATCTAAGTTGGCATTATCTAAATCATCATCTGTTTCGATCAAGCAGCCTTCTTTATTGAAAACCACAACACTTGTTACATCTTCATCATCTTCCAAATCTATCCAGGAGCTCCTCCACCACTAAAATTAATCCAAAGATCACTCACTTCCATCTCAAGTGCCCAAGGCTGCTCCTCCCGATGTCCGGAAAAGTAAGACGATCCCTAAAAATACTTTGTTAAACCGGACATGCGGGTTCTTTTACCTCGTAACTGTTAAGGTAAAAGAGGCACCTTCGTCATCTTTGTCCTCGTGTTTGTCTATCGGATTCTATACTGAAATTATTTGTCAACTTATCCAAGCTTCATCCATATCCCTTCCCCATCAAACCCTATAATCCTAAAGGAGTAAAACCTTCCAGGTTCAACTCGATTTGATTTGTGCTTACCATCGCACTCCGAGTCATGACACTCGAGGGATGTAAAGCTCTTCAATCTATCGTTAACAACCTCTTGGAAGAAATTGATCTTCTTTTGGAAGAGGAGGAACAAGTATCTCGCTATTGTCCCAACTTCATCTGAGCCTCAATGGCCACCCATTCGGACCTCTAGTTCTGTTAATTCCACTACAATATGATCCTAGGACGCTCCTGGATTTTCAATGCATTGCGTCCCATCAACCCTCCATCGGTGCTTAAAATATCAATATGAGGGAAAAATATATACTCATCTAGGAGATCCTTTTCCTTCGCACAATGCAACATGACCACAGGGTCTACCCCTCTAAAGAAGGATGCTTTTTCTCCCGGTGAGGGATCATCCTCTTCCTTACCCTCCGTGCAACTAAATTACCGAATTTCCAAAATTGGAAGAGACATTGTAGCGTTTCTCGCTAGGAGAACTTCCTCTTCTTTCTTTCCACGCCCATCTCAAGTCTAATGAGTATGGTAGACCGGAAAAACAACCGAATATCAGCCGGTCTTGGTCACATCGTCACGATTGGTCCGCCCAATCAACGAGACTAACTTCATTTACGGTGGTCTTGATACACCTCACTATCACCCGATTCCCCCTAGGGCCAAACCCTATTCAGCAGGGTTTGATTGTCTGAGAATCTCACGTTTGTAAAAACTTATTTATATCGATGCGCGTGGAAGGGATTTGGCCTGGGAAAATATGAACAAGGTGTGCATGACCTCACATCCATTCCAACTCTTAAACCACATCAAAAATTTGGTTTAGGATTTAAACCCCTCTCAAAGGCCGCCATCACCATTCTCGATGATCCTCTTTTCATTGAGGAACCATCTTCTCCCATCAGGTCAGAAACATCATTTGATGAGGATGATGCCATTTCCATTCTATCTAACTTTTTTTTTAGTCAATACCATTTCCTTAGGACCACTGACCTACAAAACTAATGACAAATCCACTTCCATACCATTAATCTTCCTTGGAATAGTTGGAGATGATTCTCCCACTATCAACACTATCCACTGTGTGGATGATGACTCTGTCCTCACCTATCTGGGGGCAGAGGATTCTTATCTTCCTAAAACCATCCCTTCTGACACATCTACGCTTCTCAATGAAGCCACTATCGATCTTAATATAGGGACTTCTAAAGACCTTGCATCATTACGGTCACCAATCTCTTAATTCACGGGAGTTAAGAGACTTCACCACTTTTCTTTCCAACCATCGTCAATCAATTTGCTTGGTCATATGAGGATATGCTTTGGACTCGATCCCGATATTGTGGTTCACAATATCGTTACTCTTCCCGACATCAAACCGGTTAAACAAAAATTGCGTAAAATGCTCCTCGAGTAGCCCTTATTTTTAAAGAAGAGTTGTAGCGCTTGCTTTATTGCTAACTTCATCCAACCCATCAATTATCCACAATGGGTTTCAAAGGTAGTACTAGTAACCAAAGCTACTAGGAAAATTTGAATTTGTACCGACTTCCGGGATCTTAATCTTACTTGTCCAAAAGATGATTTTCCTCTACCTAATATCGACCAACTAGTGGATTTAACTGTGGGTCATGAGATGCTTTCTCTTATGGATGGTTTCTCTGGGTATAATCAAATTCTCATCACACCAGAGGACCAACATAAGACTTCCTTCATAACTCCTTCGGGGACTTTTTGTTATTGTGTCATGCCTTTCGGTCTTAAGAATGCAGGAGCAACCTATCAACGAACAATGACCTACATCTTCCATGATCTCTTACATAAAACTATGGAAGATTACGTCAACAATCACCTCGAAGAAATCCAAATGCCGTCAGATCATCTTTTCATTCTTGCACCTCTCTTTGAGAAGCTTATTCGCTTTTGTCTTCGCCTAAATCCATCTAAGTGTGTGTTTGGCGTTCTCATTGGTAAACTCTTAGGCTTTATCATTTCTATTAGGGGTATTGAAGTAGACCCCACAAAAATAAAATCTATCCTTGAGATGCCTCCCCCTTCTAACTTAAAGCAACTTCGCAATATTCAAGGATGCCTTTAATCGGTGTGTCATTTTATCTCTCAACTGTCGAACCATTGTCAACCTTTCCATCACCTCCTCCGTAAGAATGTTCATTTTGAATGGGATGAGCATTGCCAAAAAGCCTTTGATGATCTTGTTATCCAAATGTGTCCCTTGCTCATTTTGTGGCTAACTCCCTTTCATTCTTTCCTTCTATTGTGCCTCAGTCATAAATTTTTACTTTTTAGGCACTCAAAACCTTCTGGAAATGACACCATTGAATGGAGCTCTTTCTCAACTTTCTAGAAAGGTAAAGATTTCCTCCTAACTCCATGTATTTTTCAAGTTATGGCTCGGCGGAGTTTTTGTGGGAAATTTTCCCTTGCAAGGTCCGTAGCCAATCAGAACTCGCCACGTGTCCAGGTCAAAAATATCAAAGCGATCCGATTTTGGCCTATTTTTGCCCTAAAACTTCAAATCACCATAACTTTCGATCCAGAGCTCGGATTTTCACGTTCTTTATATCAATGGAAAGCTGGTGAAATGCTCTACAAGATTCCATGGTCAATTTTGAATTTTGGTTCAGTTTAGAGGGAGAAAATAAAAAATGCTTCTGGTATGCGCCCATGGATAGAACTCACGTTTCACCAACCAATTTTAATGTAAAATGGGTCGCATTCTTCTCCAGCATGGTCAAAAATGTCGGGGGATGGGTCTTTCAGGTCACCCATGCTATTTTTAATGCATTTTCATCAATGAGGAATGGCTCCCATGTTTTTCACGTTTTCTCTCTCCTGGGTTCGACCCATGCACTGTAAAAGCCAGATTTGGCTCATTTTTCAAGGGGAACACCTTTTTTGCACAAAGCAAGCTTCTGTTTTCACTTTCAACAAGTGATTTTGGCAAGTATCAGACCTTCTAGGGATTGTAACAGGTTTTTCTGCCTCTTTGGTGTTGGAATACAAGGATTTTGATGTTGAAAATCACAATGCAGGCTCTGTGAATGCTTTCAGTCCTTTGTATGTGTTGTTTGCTTCATTTCAAACCCTTGTTTACAGCTTATCAACCTGTGCATGATGTTTTATGTTGCAATTTCTGATTTGTGTCAATTTTCATGAGTAAGAAGTGCTCACCACTCCTTTGGTGTATCACCCTTATTAGTTTAGTTTTAATTTTTGCATTTCTTATCCCTGTCTCCTTGCAAATTAAGATAAAATTAGGATCTGAACCTCTGTAGTTGTGCAAATAATAGATCTAATCAGAGGAGTTTGAGGAACCAGCCTCTAATATGGAGATTCCTCTCTCATTTTACAAGTCCCACACTTGGAGAGAGGTTTCAATGTTGTGCAATCACACTGGATGCCTGAAACATCAACTTAGAAACCTGATTTGCATCCAGGGGTGCTGCTGATTTGCAACAACAGTTTTGGCATGCCCGGTGGGACCTTAGAGGTCTTCCACTTCATCTTTTGTAGGTTGGTGTGTTCCTGTGAAGATTTCAGCCTTTGGAGGCACTTGCAAACACATCTGGCGACTCCATCTGATCAGCAACCCATTTCTGAAGTTGCAGACCTGTTTTTCATCCATTTCCATCCATTATTCTTTCCATCTCTTTCATTCTTTTCCATTCCATGAAGTTGTGCAATCATGACTTCATTTCCATCATGGAACTCACATTTACAATAGCAGCAATGTTTCCCACCTCCAACATGTTTTTTAAATCCTCCAAATCAGCATTTTGAAAAAATTCAAAATCAGCATACATACCAATATGAGCAGCAATGCCAAAATCAGTTTGGCTATGGAGCTTTCCAAGAGCAAGGGTGTGCATACAATGAAGACAATCAGATGCAAGATGCTGGTCTATTGGAGAAAATCCAAAAGATGGAGGTAAACATGGTGCAATCCAGGGCTCAAGCACAAATGAAAGCATTTGGAATCGGTTGTGGAGCACCTTGTCCATGGGTGGGACCTTTTCCAAGGCATTACAGCCCTCAAGAGAAGCTTGACTTCATGATTGCAATGCTTCCATTTCTTGCAAAGTCGATTGAAGGAATAGAGGTGTATGAGAGGAGCATTCAAGCAACCTTGTCAACGGGTAAGCACACCATCTCATGCCTTTTCTTTTCCTCTTTCCCAATCTGTTTTATCTCAGCGGTGTCAAGTTTTAAACTCTCCATCTGTTGTCCCAAGTGTTGAATCCATTTCTCCACCCCTAGTCTTCCACCTCATCTCAATTCTTCTGTCATTTTCCCTTCCAAACAGTCATCCCCTCCACAAGAGCTAAATGAAACACCCTCTCCTCTAAAGAAACAAGAGGTTTTATCTCCTCCACCACCACAAAAAATTGTAAAAATCAGTCATGAAGGACAGCAAAAAGAGAAGCCAAACAAGGATGAAGAAATTCAAATTTTGAAGAGTTGGGCTCTTAAATTTGGGATGAAGAAGATCCCTTTGGTGATGAAACCTTCGAGAAGAGGTTGGAGTTACAGAACAAATGGTGGTCAAGACTGATTTTTTGTAGCAAAAAGAAGAGCAAAAGGAGTTGCAAATCAGCAATCAATTTGTTCAAAATATAGTGTCCATGTTGGCACCCTACTTGAAGGAAATGCTGATCCAATTCAAATTGCAAAAATCAGTCATGAGGGACATCAAGAGGAAGGAGAAGATGCTCAATCCAAAATAAGAGGAGCACATTCCAGCTGTGGGGGAGAAAAGTGCAGATCCAAAGGCTTTGAGCACAAAGCAGGTTATAGAAGAACCTTCAGTTCTTCTCTCTACTTCATCTCTCTCAAGTTCTAGTACTAAAGAAGAGTTTGATCCCTCAAAATCAATGTTGGAGGATGAAAGAAACCATGGTGATCAAGTTACAGATCAAGAGAACACCATGGGAGAGGTTGAACATTTCCAGCAAGACAACAATGAGGTAGTTTACCTGTCTGATTTGGAGGACTGTTTTGATGAAGAAGAACCGGTTGAGTTTCCACCATTCTCTCTTTCATCATCCATATTCCAAACACAAGAGCCTGCTGTCATGGAGGAGAGTATTCATTTGCAGAGCTTTGCATCTTATAGAATCTCTTTGGAACCAAGATTGGAAGATTTTAATCTTTCATGTCCTTCATTGGAGGAAGAGAAAGGGCAGAAGGGTTCTACCATTGCTTCCACACCATCCATTCAAGGTCTACAAGAGAACTCCATTCTTGGAGTTGAAAATCAGAATTATGGGCATACTCAATGGATCAGACCTTGCCCAATCAGGTATTTGGCTTCATTGGAGCCAAAGGAGAAGCCACAACCAGTCATGCTTGCTTCTAAGCATGAGGATGAGCTGCAAAGTTCCAAGGATCAGCTGTCATACCTCTCCAATCCAAATGCAGAGCAACTAAAAGAGGTATTGGATTTGTTTTTAGTTGACACCTTGCTAATTTGGGTAGAAGACCAGCTTCTTATTGATTTTCCACTCATCCAATCAGCCATACTCAGCTCCAAATCATTTGCATGGCTACCAATTTTGAAGAAAGGAAGCTATTTTACACAACCAGTTGTAGGGTTCATTTAGCTCACCTTTGCTTCTAGTTAGAGTAGAGTAGGTAGGTTTTCTTTTAGTAGAAGAAGTGCTTGTGCACACTCTACATGTTCCATTTGGAGCATGTATGATTTTCAGTTTGTACATAGTTTTGGTGCTACTGGTTTCACTCTTGCATAGTTCATTTTGATGGAATTTTGGTGGGAACAACTCCATGTCCAGTGGGATTCAAGCGGTTCAGAGGGAAGTTTTCAAAGTTCAGATCAGTTTTCAGGCTACTACTCATGACTCCATGCCCAATGGATTGCTTCAGGCTACTGATCATTCATCCAGCAGGCAGATGACCCCTCTGAGTCACCAAAATTGTTATCCAAATGTGCCCCCTACTCATTTTGTGGCTAACTCCCTTTCATTCTTTCCTTCTATTGTGCCTCAGTCATAAATTTTTACTTTTTAGGCACTCAAAACCTTCTGGAAATGACACCATTGGATAGAGCTCTTTCTCAGCTTTCTAGAAAGGTAAATATTTCCTCCTAACTCCACGTATTTTTCAAGTTATGGCTCGGTGGAGTTTTTGTGGGAAATTTTCCCTTGCAAGGTCTGCAGCCAATCAAAACTCGCCACGTGTCCAGTCAAAATATCAAAGCGATCCGATTTTGGCCTATTTTTGCCCTAAAACTTCAAATCACCATAACTTTCGATCCAGAGCTTGGATTTTCACGTTCTTTATATCAATGGAAAGCTGGTGAAATGCTCTCTACAAGATTCCATGGTCAATTTTGAATTTTGGTTCAGTTTGGAGGGAGAAAATAAAAAAATGCTTCTGGTATGTGCCCATGGATAGAACGGGCATTTCAACAACCAATTTTAATGCGAAATGGTTCGCATTCTTCGCCAAAGATGGTCAAAAATGTCGGGGATGGGTCATTCAAGTCACCCATTTTGTTTTTAATGCATTTTGGTCAATGAGGAATGGCTCCCAAATTTCTTCATGTTTTCTCTCTCCTGGGTTCGACCCATGCACTGTAAAAAGCCAGATTTGGCTCATTTTTCAAGGGGGAACACCTTTTTTGCACAGCAAGCTTCTGTTTTCACTTTCAACAAGTAATTTTGGTAAGTATCAAACCTTTCAGGGATTGTAACAAGTTTTTCTGCCTCTTTGGTGTTGGAATACAAGGATTTTGATGTTGAAAATCACAATGCAGACTCTTTGAATGCTTTTAGTCCTTTGTATGTGTTGTTTGCTTCATTTCAAACCCTTGTTTATAGCTTATCAACCTGTGCATGATGTTTTATGTTGCAATTTCTGATTTGTGTCAATTTTCATGAGCAAGAAGTGCTCACCACTCCTTTGGTGTATCACCCTTATCAGTTTAGTTTTAATTTTTGCATTTCTTATCCCTGTCTCCTTACAAATTAAGATAAAATTAGGATCTGAACCTCTGTAGTTGTGTAAATAATAGATCTATCAGAGGAGTTTGAGGAACCAGCCTCTAATCTGGAGATTCCTCTCTCATTTTACAAGTCCCACACTTGGAGAGAGGTTTCAATGTTGTGCAATCACACTGGATGCCTGAAACATCAACTTAGAAACCTGATTTGCATCCGGGGTGCTTTGCTGATTTGCAACAACAGTTTTGGCACGCCCGGTGGGACCTTAGAGGTCTTCCACTTCATCTTTTGCAGGTTGGTGTGTTCCTGTGAAGATTTCAGCCTTTGGAGGCACTTGCAAACACATCTGGCGACTCCATCTGATCAGCAACCCATTTCTGAAGTTGCAGACCTATTTTTCATCCATTTCCATCCATTATTCTTTCCATCTCTTTCATTCTTTTCCATTCCATGAAGTTGTGCAATCATGACTTCATTTCCATCATGGAACTCACATTTACAATAGCAGCAATGTTTCCCACCTCCAACATGTTTTTTAAATCCTCCAAATCAGCATACATACCCATATGAGCAGCAATGCCAAAATCAGTTTGGCTATGGAGCTTTCCAAGAGCAAGGGTGTGCATACAATGAAGACAATCAGATGCAAGATGTTGGTCTATTGGAGAAAATCCAAAAGATGGAGGTAAACATGGTGCAATCCAGGGCTCAAGCACAAATGAAAGCATTTGGAATCGGTTGTGGAGCACCCTGTCATGGGTGGGACCTTTCCCAATGCATTATAGCCCTCAAGAGAAGCTTGACTTCATGATTGCAACGCTGCCATTGCTTGCAAAGTGGATTAAAGGAATAGAGGTGTATGAGAGGAGTATTCAACAACCTTGTCAACGAGGTAAGCACACCATCTCATGCCTTTTCTTTTCCTCTTTCCCAATCTTTTTATCTCAAGCAAAGGCGGTCAAGTTTTAAACTCTCCATCTGTTGTCCCAAGTGTTGAATCCATTTCTCCACCCCCTAGTCTTCCACCTCATCTCAATTCTTCTGTCATTTTCCCTTCCAAACAGTCATCCCTCCACAAGAGCTAAATGAAACACCCTCTCCTCTAAAGAAATAAGAGGTTTTACCTCCTCCACCACCACAAAAATTGTAAAAATCAGTCATGAAGGACAGCAAAAGAGAAGCCAAACAAGGATGAAGAAATTCAAATTTTGAAGAGTTGGGCTCTTAAATTTGGGATGAAGAAGATCCCTTTGGTGATGAAACCTTCGAAAGAGGTTGGAGTTACGAAAAAATGGTGGTCAAGACTGATTTTGTTGCAGCAGAAGAAGAAGCAAAAGGAGTTGCAAATCAGCAATCAATTTGTTCGAAATATAGTGTCCATGTTGGCACCTATTTGAAAGGAAATGCTGATCCAATTCAAATTGCAAAAATCAGTCATGAGGGACAGCAAGAGGAAGGAGAAGCTACTCCAAATCCAAAAGAAGAGGAGCACATTCCAGCTGTAAGGGAGAAAAGTGCAGATCCAAAGGCTTTGAGCACAAAGCAGGTTATAGAAGAACCTTCAGTTCTTCTCTCTACTTCATCTCTCTCAAGTTCTAGTACTGAAGAAGAGTTTGATCCCTCAAAATCAATGCTTTGGAGGATGAAAGAAACCATGGTGATCAAGTTACGATCAAGAGAACACCATGGGAGAGGTTGAACATTTCCAGCAAGACAACAATGAGGTAGTTTACCTGTCTGATTTGGAGGACTGTTTTGATGAAGAAGAACCGGTTGAGTTTCCACCATTCTCTCTTTCATCATCCATATTCCAAACACAAGAGCCTGTTGTCATGGAGGAGAGTATTCATTTGCAGCAGCTTGCATCTTATAGAATCTCTTTGGAACCAAGATTGGAAGATTTTACTCTTTCATGTCCTTCATTGAAGGAAGAGAAAGGGCAGAAGGGTTCTACCATTGCTTCCACACCATCCATTCAAGGTCTACAAGAGAACTCCATTCTTGGAGTTGAAAATCAGAATTATGGGCATACTCAATGGATCAGACCTTGCCCAATCAGGTATTTGGCTTCATTGGAGCCAAAGGAGAAGCCACAACCAGTCATGCTTGCTTCTAAGCATGAGGATGAGCTGCAAAGTTCTAAGGATCAGCTATCATACCTCTCCAATCCAAATGCAGAGCAACTAAAAGAGGTATTGGATTTGTTTTTAGTTGACACCTTGCTAATTTGGGTAGAAGACCAGCTTCTTGTTGATTTTCCACTCATCCAATCAGCCATACTCAGCTCCAAATCATTTGCATGGCTACCAATTTTGAAGAAAGGAAGCTATTTTACACAACCAGTTGCAGGGTTCATTTAGCTCACCTTTGCTTCCAGTTAGAGTAGAGTAGGTAGGTTTGCTTTCAGTAGAAGAAGTGCTTGTGCACACTCTGCATGTTCCATTTGGAGCATGTATGATTTTCAGTTTGTACATAGTTTTGGTGTTGCTGGTTTCACTCTTGCACAGTTCATTTTGATGGCATTTTGGTGGGAACAACTCCATGTCCAGTGGGATTCAAGTGGTTCAGAGGGAAGTTTTCAAAGTTTAGATCAGTTTTCAGGCTACTACTCATGACTCCATGCCCAATGGATTGCTTCAGGCTACTGATCATTCATCCAGCAGGCAGATGACCCCTCTGAGTCACCAAAATTGTTATCCAAATGTGCCCCCTACTCATTTTGTGGCTAACTCCCTTTCATTCTTTCCTTCTATTGTGCCTCAGTCATAAATTTTTACTTTTTAGGCACTCAAAACCTTCTAAATGACACCATTGGATAGAGCTCTTTCTCAGCTTTCTAGAAAGGTAAATATTTCCTCCTAACTCCACGTATTTTTCAAGTTATGGCTCAGTAGAGTTTTTATGGGAAATTTTCCCTTGCAAGGTCCGCAACCAATCAGAACTTGCCACGTGTCCAGTCAAAAATATCAAACCGATCTTATTTTGGTCTATTTTTGCCCTAAAACTTCAAATCGCCATAACTTTCAATCCATAGCTCGGATTTTCACGTTATTTATATCAATGGAAAGCTGGTGAAATGCTCTATAAGATTCCATGGTCAATTTTGAATTTTGGTTCAGGTTGGAGGGAGAAAATAAAAAAATACTTCTGGTATGCGCCCATGGATAGAACTGACGTTTCAACAACCAATTTTAATGTGAAATGGGTCGCATTCTTCTCCAGCATGGTCAAAAATGTTGAGGGATGGGTCTGTCAGGTCACCCATGCTATTTTTAATGCATTTTAGTCAATGAGGAATGGCTCCCATGTTTTTTCACGTTTTCTCTCTCCTTGGTTTGACCCATGCACTGTAAAAAGCTAGATTTGGCTCATTTTTCAAGGGGGAACACCTTTTTTACACAGCAAGCTTCTGTTTTCACTTTCAACAAGTGATTTTGGCAAGTATCAGACCTTCCAGGGATTGTAACAGGTTTGTCTGCCTCTTTGGTGTTGGAATACAAGGATTTTGATGTTGAAAATCACAATGCAGGCTCTGTGAATGCTTTCAGTCCTTTGTATGTGTTGTTTGCTTCATTTCAAACCCTTGTTTACAGCTTATCAACCTATGCATGATGTTTTATGTTGAAATTTCTGATTTGTGTCAATTTTCATGAGTAAGAAGTGCTCACCACTCCTTTGGTGTATCACCCTTATCAGTTTAGTTTTAATTTTTGCATTTCTTATCCCTGTCTCCTTGCAAATTAAGATAAAATTAGGATCTGAACCTCTGCAGTTGTGTAAATAATAGATCTGATCAGAGGATTTTGAGGAACCATCCTCTAATCTGGAGATTCCTCTCTCATTTTACAAGTCCCACACTTAGAGAGGTTTCAATGTTGTGTAATCACACTGGCCGCTCAAACATCAACTTAGAAACCTAATCTCGCATCCAAGGGTGCTGCTGATTTGCAACAACAGATCTCAAATCTTATCTTCTTTCTCCACTCAATGCTTACACCTCCACGCGAGGGGGAGCCATTCTATATTTATATCTCTATGACTTACCATGCTCTAGAGCCATGATCGCAGCATCGGGATGCTTGTGGTAAAGAACAAGCCATCTATTACATCACGTACTCTCCATGAGTATAAAACACGCTATTCTAAAGCTTAAAAGTCAGTGTTGTGCTCTCTTCTTTGCAACTTCTAAGATTTTTCACTACCTCCTCAATCATAAAACTTGCATTGTCACAAGTTTCAATCCACTCAAGACAATGCATGTGAAGCCTTATCACAATGATCGTATCACTCGTTGGCTCATGCTTATGACATAATTTGATCTCGAGTTTATCCTGTAAAAATCTATCAAGGGTCGGTCATTGCGCATCAATTAGCCGATGCTCCTTTTCCGACACTCAAGACCCTCTCACTCAATTCCCCGATGAGTATATCCAACAAATTGATTTCAGTTTTTCTCTATTTAAAGTAAAACTCTTCTTTGATGGATCCAAATTCCACCAAGGGGAGGTGCGGTTTCATTATGATTCCTCCTTGGGGTGCACCTATCCCGATTGCACAAAAACTTAACTTTGAGTGTACCAAATAATATAGCTGAATATGAAGCTCTTGTTTTAGGTCTTCAAAATTCCATTAATCTTGGCGCCCGCCATATCGACATCTTTGGTGACTCTGAACTCATCATTAATCAAGTCACTGGTGTCTATCAATGCAAGAATGATATCCTTCAAAAATATCGCGATATCGTTCTCTTTCAACTTCAATCTTTTGATAAATTCACTATCCAAGTTATTCCTCGCACTGTGAATCGATTCAAGATACGATGGCTTCTTTAGCCTCACTTATTCTTCCTTTTAACGAAGACTCGTGACTTTATGTGGTGTCATGGCAACGATTAGACCAACCATCTCATCTCGTGCAACTGACTTTAATCAATTCCCTGCGTTACAACCAATACACAAGGCGAGTGGTATCAACACATTGTTGATTATCTATCCCATTCAAGCTTCCTCCAGATCTGACTTCCAATGGTAGAAAATATTTTATCCTACACGCTAATTGCTATACTATTCTAGGTGGAATCCTCTACAAATGTGGTTTTGATGGTATTTTGCTTCGGTGCCTCAAAACCCCTGAATCATCTAAGGCTATCTAGGAGGTCCATGACGGTATTTGTGGTGGACATTTTAGTGGTTTTGCCATAGCAAAACACATCTTACGCTTAGGCTATTATTGGCCTTCTCTTAATCGAGATTGTTTCGAATACACTAAGAAATGTGTCAAATTCCAACAACATTCCAATCTTACGCATATCCCTAGTCAAGCTTTGCGACCTGTGATAGATTTGTGGCATTTTTCACAATGGGGTCTTGATCTCATCAGTCTTATCAATCCCCACTCTTCACAACGTCATCATTCTATCATTACTACCACATAATACTTTACTAAGTGGGTGGAAGCTATTCCCCTTTCCTCAACAAAAGCTAAACCGATTGTTGATTTTATTTATCAACACGTCATTTGTCGCTTTGGTATTCCACACAAACTCATCACAGAAAATGGTAAATCTTTCAAAAATGTTGATTTACAGAATCTCTGTGATGCTTTCAATATCAAACTCAGCTTTTCTTCTCCATACTATCCTCAAGCTAACAGCCAGGCTGAAGCTTCCACTAAAAATTTGCGTAACATCCTCGCAAAGGTAACTAGTCGAGTGGTAGGGATTGGCATTTACACATCCATTTTACTCTATGGGCTTATTGGACTAGCATTCTTACCCATAATAGTGCTACTCCCTTCTCTCTCATCTATGGGTTTAAGGTTGTTCTTCCTTTGGAAGTTTAGATCCCATCTCTTTGTGTTTCTCTCAAAGAATTTGTCTCGATGAGGATTATCGTCAAGAGCGTCTAGCGTAGCTTGAGTTGTTAGATGAGTGGAATCTCAATGCTCTTGAACATCATCAAGTCTATCTTGAGCGTGTTAAATGTGCTTACAACAAACACTTGCAGCACCGTGACTTCAAAGTTGGTGATCTTGTTCTTAAAGAAAACCAAAATGTCACTACACTAGAACGGAGTCAGCGTGGTAAGTTTGCTCCTAACTGGATGGGTCCATACGTGGTTACTCATAAATATGGATTTGGGGCTTACCATCTATCTTCCATAGATGGTGTACCTAAAATGGAACCTATTAATGACTTACCCGTTAAAATCTATCTTACATGTTCTTATTCGTAAAACAAATCTTTCATCCATCTATAACCAAATCATACCTTTTTATAGTGATTTAGGACTATGTGGTTCTCCACGTTGTGTCTTTTTCTACCTTAAAATATGAGTACCGTAGCTCTACTCATGGCATTTTTCTTATGGATATGTTCCTCCTCATGGTAGGAACACCTTAATCACTTCTTCATTTGTCCCGAGTGTCTATCTTAATCAAATCTACTTAGGGCATGAGTACACATTTGTATACGTTTTCTTCCCCTCTATCTGATCTATCTAGTCTAAACTCAGCTTCCTTCCAACAATGACAAAAAAAAAAGAGATGTTATCCAAAATTCCCTAAAGATAGACTCGATCCTTGAAGGACAGCTATCCATGCATTATTAAGCAAATCAAAAGATATAGACCATACCCTTGAAGGATGGCTATCATTAAATTCAAACTACAGACCGTTCCCTTGAAGGATGGTTGTTTCTCTCATGGAATTCCCAAGGCTTCTCGCATTGATCAGCCTTTTCAGTAATAGACTTCCTCTTTGGCTAGTTTGTTTACTTTTTAGCATCACTGAAAGACTTCTCGTATCGATCAGTCTTTCCACATCTAGCAAACTTCCCGCATTGATCAGTTTGCTTTGTTGTCAAAACAAACATCATGAAGCTGAGATATAAGACCTTTTATCGATCATATGGAGAACCCTATTTTCCCAATATGAGCGTGTGTTCTGTCCTTTGTAAATTCTGACAAGATGCATACTTACTTCTCCTTCCATTTACCTTCTAGATCTGGTTTGCGACTAGCTAGTGTCAGGTTTATTTTAACCTCATATATGGCCTTGTATGCATGGTCTTTTAGTTTCCTATCAAAAGTCTATATTTATGATCGGTTAGGGGCCTAGCTTATCATTATTTTTCTTATCTAGGGGTGTTTCCTTTATTTCCCATTATCATTTCTTGTTCATTCAGTTAAATTGACATTTAACATGTTAATTTAGTCAAAATCTATCATCTATCTAATTTCATCTTATCTACTTTTTTCAAAAGAAAATATATCATAGCAATATATTATCAACACATGAGAATCTATCTATCTATTTTTCATCAAAATTCAATTAAAACATCTTAAATATATCAAATCTATCAATCACATCTATCCATCTCATCTAAAAACATGTTCATCCAAGTTAGCCTACATCTCGCCTATATCTATTTATCATCAAAATTAAATCCACATATCAATCACATCACATCAACATCATGTCTATCTATTCTATGAATATCAATCACATCACATCAACATCACGTCTAATCTATTCTAGGAATATCAGATCACACCTATTTATCATCTATCAAAGATATGTCTATATCCATCGCAATTACATTAAATCTATCCATGTCTATCAAAATTAAAAGCATAAGTACAATCATTTGACAAAGAAAATGATGAATATATATATATATATATATATATATATATATATACATGAGTATCTATACAACAAAGAATGGGTGGCTTTAAATCAAGCCATCTATATCATACATCAAAAATGCCTTTGAATCGAGGCTACATCAATGCATCGATAAAAAAATATATCAATCTCTAAATCATAAAATCCGATAGGTGGAAGACACTATCTCCTCCACCCTCCTCTGGACCAGTTGTCTCTCCTGGCTGCCACCTATCGAACTAGAAGCACCTGCTGCTGGGGGCCTACCTCCACCTCACCCTCTCTCGGTGCTTCCTCCCTCTGACGCACCACTAGCTGTGGATGTCGCAGATCTCCTCCTTGCACCGTAATGAGGCACCTCAGGGGCATGTTGTGCTAGGGCATCCTCATAGTATCTCACCTCAGCGAGGAGAGACTGATATGTACTCAGGCTCACTGTACCAGGTGCTCATAGTTTTGATGCTAGTGTTCTGGTGGCGGCCCTCTGATGGTCGTACCTTGTGTCCCAGACTCTGATGTGGTACCTGTATCACCATATTTGGCCCTGAGGGCCTCCCTATGTCGATGATAGCGATCCCTCTGTTGGATCACTGTATCTCGCTCCTGGCGAGCTATGTCCCTCTCCAATATCAGGGCATCCCTCTCCTCTTTCAGAGCTCTGATCTCCTCTAGGGAAACCTGATGTGTCTACGTCAGTGTATAATGCTCTCCCTCCAGCCTCTCTAGCACTATGGCTATATCCTCCTCATCGGCATCTATGGATGCTGGAAAGTGTCGTGGAAGCTCTGTCGAATACCATGCCACATAGCTGTCATCCACTCTAGCATCATCATCACTGTCTGCAGAAGGTGGGGCCTCCCTCAATGGATCTGCCAGGATCAAAATCGGTAAATCTGTCTCTCTACTATCTCGTCTATATGGATTGTAGGTGGTCGGCACTATCTGCACCAGGCCGAACTATCTCAATACCCGTATAAACGGGACTCACTCCCACATATCAGGCCTATGGCCCCTAACCACCCTACTCCATCTCAACCCTACCAGATGAGCATCCTGACCAGCCCATGTCGGAAATACCCGATATGGTCTCCAGATGACCTGCTCTGGTGTTAGTGTCCTGAAGCACTCGGCATACCAATCTGCAGATCTCCCTGTATCTCTAGGGGCCATGTCGGCCCACCATCGCCGAAATCCATGATAAATGGCCCCCACTATTGTTGGCATCCATGAAAGCCTGGATGGCTCGATCACTGCTATGTGCTCATATGCCCAGCAATGGAGCACAAAACTAACATCAATCCCTATCCTCCTGCCAGTGGTATACATCCATAGCTCATAATATATCTGAGCTATCAGGGCATCAGCAAATGTAAACACCTGTCTAAACTATAGGATATCAAAAACACAATCTAGTAGTAATAATGGGAATCTCCCACCTCCTGAATTTGGTAGAGAAAAGTAGGAGATCGCCATCTGAATCAATACTATATGTCTGCTCCTGGCATCATCTTGTCTGTACTGCGAGGCTATCCTCACTACCCCGGACACTATCTCTAACTCATCTACCCTATCCCCATATAACCGTCCTAGGGCCCTCTGTTGCTGCTCTCGTGGCGTGATCTCAATAGGGTCCCCGTGATCAGCAGCCTCAGGATCCTGTATATATCCTCGTGGGTGATAGTCATCTCACCCATCTTGAACCAAAACATGCAAGTCCGGCTATCCCATCGCCGTACTAGTGCTCGCATCAGCTCTACGTCTCGTGGTACTCGTCGGTAGTACCGAAAGCCCCCAAGCCCGGCAAACTCTAGGTGGCGCCAATCACGTCAGTCACATCAGGGAGAATGGTCTCCAGAAGCTCGGAGATAGCATCCTGCATGTGTAACACCTCTCGTGCCTGCATCCATGATATTAAGAACAATGTTAGCTTTCCATTTATCCAAATTAGAACATCAAAAACATATATTCTATCATCTTATCAGGATAATGGTAAAATCGGCGTCGATTTAAATAAATCGGTGTCGATCGCAACTAGTCGATGTCGATTTAAGGTAATCAATGACGATCTAATGTAATCGGCGTCAATTTATTCAATCGACGCCGATTTGGGAGGACGAGTGTCAAAAACTCTTACTCATCATTTATGCCTTTTTACGATAAAATTATAGAAGAAAGTTTGGCTAGGTTCACTTACCCCTGGTCATGTCCTCTTCCGCTTCTGACTACTCCCAGAAGCTTCCATGGTGCTCAAATCAAATTTTTGACTCTCTCTGAATCAATCGTCACGGTCTTACTAAATCATTCACGTTTTCCATTTGCATATTTATATGCGCTTGGTATGGTCGGCCGCCGATTTGTTTGGTCGACGCCAATTTTATGGTGGCGCCGATTATTCGGATCGCCGCCATCTACACCTATTGTTGCCAATCGGTTGCACTATATCTTTTACCATCTCCTAAAATCTTCTTGCCATAGTGTTAATGCTTGGATTATTTATCTGGTCATTATTATGCCCTAAATGTTACCTTTTGGCACATACTTTCATATTATCGTCCATTTCGAGCTTGTCCCCTGTACATGGGGTACTCACATTTTTGGCAGCTTAGAGTTCATGGGTGCAGTAGGCACTCACGTCGTGCCAGCTTCGCATGAGACCATTCGGTTGTCCCTACCAATGTATCTCTCTTTAGGTGCTAACTATTTTGCAGCCCTCCTTACACTCACGGGTCTGTAGGTACTAATGTCGTCTCCTACAGAGACCATCTAGATTTCCCTACCAATGTGAGTTCCTTAGGTTGCTGCCTTAATGATTATTCTTGTGCATCATTAATGATCAAATCTACTCCAGACATCTAGCTAGGGGCATCCTGTGTTTTCATCTACCTTTTTCAAACTTGGGATCATTTGTTCTATCACCCATCCCATCCCTAGTTTGAGGGGGATCACATCATCACTTTTTCCTCCTTTCTTCTATTCTCCTTGTTTTTGTCTTGCAACTTTGCTTATTGCAAGTTACTCGACAAAAAGGAGAAAAATGTAGACACCGAAAATTGGTTACCCAATTTGGTGTCCCTCACATTTGTTTATCTTCTCGGGTAACCTGGGGCACGTTCATATCACCATGGCCCCCTTGGGGTATTATTCAATTTGTGATTTAAACACTTATCCTAGGTTTAATTCACCCCATTATGTTTTACCCATGAGTAATTAAATATTAACTACTCAATTACACCTTTTTACATGTATTATAACCACTTATCTACCCCATATATATTCTAACCATATATCCCCCCTATTTCTCCTCCTCCCAAACCAAACAATGGGATATTTCCCATATTTGAGGTGATAGGATCACTCTCATCATTCTAGAAATCACTCCTTTTGGAAATTTCAGAGTCTATTCCGTGATCGGTCTTGGCCGGTACTCGGTCGACGCCAATTTTTCGAGAATGGCACCGATTTCATCTCGCTTGGCAAGATCGATTACAAATAGAGGCCCGAACTCATTTCTCGGTTGATAATGATGTCGGAGAGAGTGAGATAGACAGGTGAGCTACATAAGGAGAACGAGAGATTTTTGAGCATCAAGTCCGAGCATCATCTATCAAGTGAGAGTGAATTCTGTCCAAACCAATCCACGAGAGGAGTACCATTACTCTACTCCTACCAAATCAACATCATGAGTCCTCATCGATCTCTTGGTGACTCTATTTCTACATCCAGCACAGGTGGATTCTTGGCGATATCCTTACGACACTTACAAATCCAGCAGAGATCGACGATCTAGTCCCCACTATCTGCTTCTCAATCTTCTTAAAAATTTTCCCAAGTCGATGCTGATTATATCTATCGATGCCGAGCTGCATCAATCGAGGCCAATTTGAATCGGTCGACGCCGATCACCTGTAGACAGTAGAAGAACTCGTGCAATGAGAAATCCAAAGATCATTTTTTTAGAATTTCTTGTTTCTGTTGCTTTACGTCCCACTGCTTAGATTCTGTTTATTACTTTTGATAAGAAAATCTAGTCCTTTACGTATATATTTTATCGGGTATGCTTCTTTCCTTAATTGAAAACGTGGTCGACATCCGCCGAGGGAGCTTATCGCTTCCCGCACCCACTTTTCAAGCAAATCCGCCCAAATATCTTTTAACGTGGTCTTTTCTCGCAAGCCTCTATGTCTCACGTGTTTCTTGGATCTACTTTGCAGGATTGCTTGTGTGTGCCCGTCTTGTCTACATTGGCTTTCTTTTTTGTCTACATTTCGGATCTTGTCTATCGTGCATCGATTTTATTTGAGTTTTTCAAGGCTTTTGTGTTTAGTTTGGTACATTAACTTGGACAGGATAACAAGCATGAAATTCTTGATCTACACTATTATCCCAAGCATTATATTCTCACAACATTTTAGAATAGACTATTGGTGTGAGTTATCCTATGTGTCCTCCACTCACATTTGGAGGGTCATCTCACATGGGTTAGGTTTAGGGTTTGCTTATGAGTCATGCACTAGGGTTACTCATCACCCTATATGTACCCTTTAATTTCTAATTTATGAGTATGCCAAGATATTCTGTTGTCTTTCTCTACATGTGTAAGCTTTGTTCTGTTATACAAGTTATTCAGTTGTTGATCGATTCTTCCTTTTGATTGCGTTAGAGCCATTACAATTCAACTAGAGTGAAACTTCATTATGGTGCATAGTTTATGATACGATTAAATCAACTCTTTCATGGTATCAGACTTGAGATCGAGTAAATGTGCACTCATTTTTTGAGTTGTGATTACTCTTATTTTTTTATTTTTTTAACTCCTTGTGTAAATTTTTCGATCATTAGATTCTGACTTTTTATTTCTAACATTCTTAATAAGTTACTCTTGGAAAGTTTTTGGGTTTGCAGTGTTCTTCATGCATGTGCAGGTCTCCTTGAATTGTCTAGGGTTTTGAAGCTACTTTTAGCTAACTAAAGCTAAATCTAGCAGATCAATTAAAAACGGAGAGTATTTTCTTCTAGTTTTTAATCAATTTTATTAAACTAGCAAAGTGAAATATTTTTAAATTTTTGGCTTTTTTCTCTCTATGTTTTGTGTGTTTGCATGGTTTCTGTAGAGATTCGGTTCAAAATTACGTAGGTTTCAATGTTTGGTGTTTTATTAATAAGCCCAGCTCTCTCCATTCACCATTGAGCTCCTCCTCTCTGCCCTCCTCATGGTCTCGCGTGGCCGTGTGGTCTCGTGGTTTGCTATTTGCTAGCTGTATTTTTGTGGTTCTCTGCCTCCTCATTTTTGTGTGGACGTGTTTGCTGCTGCATGGACGTGGCCATTGGTTTTAGCATGGATGTGTTTTCTATGTCCATTTTCTATGTGAACATGGCCCTTGACTTGGTCATGAGCTCTGTTCTCTACTGGACGTGAGGTCTAGCTCTCCCGCTCCCTCTGCCCCGAGCTCCTTCCCCCTACAGTAGCAGTGTCTCCTCCCAAATGGTCCACCCCTTCCACGGACTCCTCCGAGCTCCCTACGGTCAGTGCCACACTTTAGGCTCCCACTGGCCCCTGCTCCGCATGCTCGAGGGCTCTGCCCTTAAAATCACACCATTCCTTCTCTGTCGTGACCTATAAAATCGTAAGTCATTTCAGCACATTTTTTGGAAAGCCTTTTTATGTTTTTGGAAAGTATTTTATTAAATACTTTCTAATTTTTTAAAACACAAAGTTTATTAATCCTTTTGGTACATTTTTTAAATACTTTCTATTTAAAACAAAAAAAGCTTTTTATATCTTTCTACAACCGTAAGTTTTTAATAGAATTTTTTTCTTTTATTAATAAAACTAATGGTAAGTTGTTATGCTTTTTTATTAATAGAAATTAGTTTTATTTAATTTAAAATTGATTTTTTTAAAAAACAGAAAGTATTTTTAATATTTAATTAGGATTCTTTTTAGATCTTAATTAATTAATCGTAATTAATTAGATTTATTTAAAATCTAGTTTTATTAATTACATTTCTCATTAATGATTCAGTAACTCAATTTAAAATTGTCCTTTAAAATTAACGTTCTTTATCATTTTTAGTCCAAATAGCTCTAAAATTAGCTAAATCGGACATTTCCAAATGGTAAAATTTTAACACATTATTGTCAATTTTTTACTAATCATGTGCTCAAGTGTGCAGAGACACTCTTAGCACTTCTTATATTTTGTGTGCCTTTCTCGGTGTTCTGAATATCATCGGAACTCATCTTGAGTTCATCTAAACATTGTAAATTACCCTTATTATTGCTTGCGACTAGTGAGCACATCCACCATAGTTTGCAGCAAGGGGGTATCATTTGTGACGTGAGACACTTTTTCTCACAACCAAGATCTGATTTCACCTCCTTCCTAGTTTTTTGCTATTGTGCTTGTATACGGTGTCACTTTGCTGCACTCCATGAAACACGATTGTGGTCTCCTCTCTTGCACGTTATTACACTAATTGCAAGGTGAGTTACCAAGTGTTTTACGATGCACACTCAGACCCAATTGTATTCAACACACTAAACTATAAAGTGCCAAAGCAAGGGGTTATTATATTGTCCTGGGTGGTTGTGTTTCTTTTCTACATTTCTTCTCTCTCTTTTCACTATGGATGCACTTTCAATTCCTTTGCTTATGTCATTTAACTTTTTTGAATGGAGATCAAAAATAATTATGAAACTAAGGCGTAAAGGGTTATTCCACATCATTGTGGGAACTGAGACTAAACCAAACAATGACCCTGAAAAATCTAAGTGGTTAAACCAGAGTGATGAAGCTTTAGGTCTTCTTTGCATGTCCGTTTCTCCCAACTTGCTCTTCCACATTGAGTCATCCAAAACACCTAAATCTATGTGGAAAACATTGGATGAAATTTTTGGACAACAAGATGACATGAGAGCACATGAGTTGGAAAATAAACTACTAGGGTTAAATCCTAGTGATTTTGAAAACCTACAATCATTCTTCTCTAAGTTTGTCCACACTAGATTGTTGTTAAAGGAATGTCAAATAGAGAAGAAAGATTCTCAATTGATCTCTTCAATTCTCTCTAAGTTAGGTCCTTAATATTCTATCTTTGTGTCAACTTTTAACACTACAAAAGTTGCTTGGGCATGGATTGGAATATGCCCTCCTTTGACTAATTTTCATCCCAACTCATTCGAGAACAGGACAAACTCATTCAAATGGGGTCTCTCAAGTCCAAGTCGCATGCCCTTATAGCAAGAACTAGTAAGGAAAAGAAGACTGAAAAGAAGAAAGAAAAAAAAAGGATCAATCTAAGAAGGAAACCAAGACCAAAACTAAAATTGACATGAACACTTTGAATTCTCGAGCCTAGAGTACGTAGAAGACAGGTATTTTTGTTCCTATTACAAGAAGCCTAGTCATAAAGAGCATACATGTATGAGAAAAAAATTGATCACCTTACTCATTTACTCGAGAAAAATCAAATAGGTGTTCCCGATTCTATCAAACAAAATGCTCCGAAGGCCGAGTCTTCTATTGCAAAAGGTTCAAAATATGATAAGAAGAAAGGAAAGGCCCTTGTAGCCAAAGCTGCTCCTTCATCAACGTGGATTATAGATTCCCATGCCTTGCACCACATGGATTCTTCACATGTTGACTTCACCAACATTGATCCTTGTGGTATGTCCCAAATCACGATGGGTAATGACATGAAAGTGTCAGTTTTCGGAGTGGATCAAGAGAGATGGATGGGGGAACATTCAACCAAATGTTGAGTTTTCCTGATCTCTCTACCAATCTCCTATCATTTTACCAAATTACTCACCTTGGTGAAGGAATGCGAGTGGAATTTGGTCCTAATTCGGTGATTATTTTTGAGCTTAACAATGAAACTACAATTGTGGGAGGGAAAGGTGGATCACCATTCACGGTTGTATACCTTTTCCTACTTTACTTCGATTCTACGTCCATTTCTTTTCTCATTCATGTAAATGAGATTAGTAAGCTATGGCATGAGCGATTCGTGACATCTAAATTATCGTTACCTTGAACAATTAAGCCAAAACAAAATGGTCAACGGGTTACCCCGCATCAAGTTTTCTAAGGGTCTTTGTGAGGGTTGTACCCTTGGAAAGCATCCTGAAAAGAAATTTGACAAAGGAAAATCTCAAAGAGCTACTCGTCCTTTGGATCATGTTCACAGCGACATTTCTGGTCCATTTTTGTCTCCTTTGTTTACTAGAGCTATTTATGTGCTGGCCTTCATTGATGACTATTTGCAATATACTTGGGTATATTTTCTTAAGCTTAAGTCTGAAGTCTTTGAACATTTTCAAGACTTTAAGGCTCTTGCTAAGAAACATGTAGAAAGGTCTATCAAGGTTCTTTGAACCAAAAATTGAGGTGAATATGTAAACAATAGGTTCATGGATTTCTATACTTCTGAAGGGATATCCTTATAGCATATAGTTACATACATGACCCTTCGCAGAATCGAATACCGAAAGAAAGAACCATACTCTTAAAGATATGGCCACTTCTATGATTCACTCAAGTCTCTTCCTCCACATTATTGGGCTGAAGCAATGAATTGTCTTAATTACATTCAAAACTATGTTCCACACAAGGTAGTAAGATGGATGACACACTTTGAAGCCTGGTTTGGATGCAAACCTGATGTTGAGAACTTTTGAGTCTTCAAATCCAAGGTTATGGCTTGGATTCCTAAGAAGAAACGTGAGGCTTTTGAACCACAATCAGAACCTTGTATCTTTATAGGGTATCTTGATGGTGTGAAGGGATATCGATTGATGAATCCTACTTCTCATGATTTGTATATTGAGAGAAGTGTTAAGTTCACTGAGTGTTTTTTGACTTCTACTTCTCCACCTATTGAGGTTCTTTAGCTCGCTGATTTGGATTCTGACTCATCAGATGATGATGTTGTTGAGTGTGCTCCTCTTCCTGATCCTCTCAACCATCAAACCTTTGATTCTTCCGATTCTGACAGTAGTGATGATGAGGACTATTTCCCTTCTCACTCAAGTGAAGAATCTTCCGACTTTGAGCCTGATCCTCTTGGTCCTCTTTGGGCTAGGAAAAATTTGCAAAGTGCTGGAGATTTAGTTGGAGATACTTCGGATATGAGACATACTTGCTTATATTTCATTGGACTTCACTCTTTCTTCACCTCTACTTCTGATCCACAGTCTTTTCGGAGGCTTCTGGTATTCCTAAGTGGGATTCTACCATGGATGATGAGTATTCCTCTCTCATGAAGAATGATACTTGGGATCTCACCCTCTTCCGAAAGGAAGAAAAATTGTTCGGTGTAAGTGGGTGTTCAACAAAGTATGGAGTAGATGGAGACATTGAAAATTTTAAAGTGTGATTAGTAGCTAAGGGTTTATCCTAGATAGCTAGGGTTGATTATACTAAAACCTTTGCTCTAGTTGTGAAGATGACTTCTATTCAACCGACCCTTACCATTACCGCAGCAAATAGATGGAAAGTCCATCAAATGGATGTTCGAGTTCCTTCCTTCATGGGGACCTAGAGGAAGATATCTATGTGGATCAACCTCTCGAGTTATGTCCATGATCCCTCCCTCATTTGTAAGTTAAAGAAGTCTCTTTATGGCCTTAAACAATCACCTCAAGCTTGGTATGCCAAGATGGACTCCTTACATCGGGGTTTACTAGGTGTCACTCTGATCCAAATGTTTATATTCTACAAACAAGATGACTCCATACTCATTCTTCTTCTCTATGTTTGATGACTTTTTGATCATAGGAATTTCTTCCTCTATTATTGATTCTGTGAAGATCACCTTGGCCAATAGGTTTTCCATGACTGACTTAGGTCTGCTTCATTACTTCCTTGGGATCCAGATTTCACAATCTGACTTGGGAATTTTGATTTTGCAACCTAAGTATGCTCTTGATCTGCTAGCTCATTTTCAGATGTCCGATTGCAAGTCTTCTCCTACTCCTTTTCTTTCCGGGGTTAAGTTGGTTTTTTGACTTCTCTACTCCCTTGGTTGATGGTACCATTTATCGACAGTTGGTAGGGAGCTTTATTTATTTGACTCACACTCAATCAGATTTATCATATGTTGTTGGGATCATTTCTAGATTCATGCAGGATCCACATGAGTTGTATTAGAAAGTAGCTAAATAGATCCTTCATTATGTACATGGAACATGACATTCACTATCATGGAGGGGTGGATATTGACTTTATTGGGTTCACGGATTCTGATTGGGCCGGTGACTTAGATCATCAAATCTACTTCTGGCTACAATTTCTCTCTTGGTTCGGGTCATATTAGTTGGTCTAACAAGAAGCGTAATGCAATTGCAATATCATTTATAGAGGTAGAATACATAGGAGCAGCTTAACGCTACCACGAAAGCTATTTTGCTATAGGGTATTCTCGACGAGTTTGGCATCCACCTTTGGTGACCTACCATTATCTACTATGATAACACAAGCACTTGTCTCTATTTGTAAAAATCTAGTTCAAGATCGTCAGAGACAAAGCACATTGAGATCCATAAGCACTTCATACGAGAGCTTATTCATGATGGTATCATCCACATTCAAGATATTCAGACATAAATTGATCGGATTATAGATTTATTTACCAATCCCTTCACCGAGATGAAGTTTCTTCACTTATGGTTTCTTCTTGGGGTGAGGTCTTCTGCATCTGCTCATCTTCTTCAGGCTATGTAGTCCTTATTTTCTTCTTCTTCTTCTAGGAAGATAATGTTTGTATATGGGCACCTTATCAGGCCTTTAGTTGTTGGGCCCTATTGACACATCTTTCTTATTTGTTAAGGAGTGTCTTCTCTTTCCATTTGTCTCATCATAGTTGTTACCCCATCTTTGATGAAGGGGGTGTTGGTGTGAGTTATCCTATGTGTCCTCCACTCACATTTGGAGGGTCATATCACATGGGTTAGGTTTAGGGTTAGGTTTAGGGTTTTCTTATGAGTCATGCACTAGGGTTACTCAACACCCTATATGTACCCTTTCATTTTTGATTTATGAGTATGCCAAGACACTCGATGTCTTTCTCTACATGTGCAAGCTTTGTTCTGTTATGCAAGTTATTCATTTGTTGATCGATTCTTCCTTGTGATTACGTTGGAGCCATTACGATTCAACTAGAGTGCAACTTCATCGTGGTGCATAGTTTCCGATACGATTCATCAACTCTTTCATAGACTTGGCGCTTTAGACCCCAAAAATGCTTGAGTAGACCAAGAGGTAGTTTTTGAGCTATGAAGATCTATCCAACACTTTCTCGAGTATTGGATCCATGTTGAGTTTAGATCATGTAATAATAACACATTTACTATCGATTACTTTATTCAAGAGCATGATTTCAAACTATCTTGTTCCATAACACACTTGTAGGCCTTTAACTTGCACACCCCGAGAGGCCTTGACTTGATTTCAACTAACTTGAAGAACCTTGGCACCAAAAATAACATGAAGACATAATTATTTGACCATGGAAAGCTTTAAAGATGCTCATCTAAGTGATTTGAGAACAAACAAACCACTTTTCCATTGTTGACTCATAAAGTGCTTGTGAAGGAACTACCATCCCAAATGCTCATTGAACCACCGATAAGGAACTACCAATCAGCCTTCATGCCTTTGACTAGGATTCACTCCTTTTCCATCAATGCCACTTGAAATCAATGACAACACCAATGACAAGGTTTCAAAATCTCCCCCTTTGTCATTGATGGCAACATACTCAAAAACTTTGATGGAAAATTCACCAAAGCAGCTTCAAATCAATATTCCTAGTTTCTGATAGCTTCTCTCCCCTTTGACATCTATGACAAAGGGTTTTTTGCCACTTGACATGAAACAATGACAACTGAAAAACAATTATGCATGATAAAATAAACTTACCTGTCCACAAGATCCCCAAGGCTGTGTTTTCTCTTTTCTGAGCTCTTATACCAGCCTTTAGTGACCTCTTATTGACCAAACCAAGATCCCCCTAAACACAAGCAATTCTCCTTATTTTTCCTTCATTTTCTTAGCAATAGTCCTGGAAATTGAATCACCCATTTCTACATTCTTTTTATGCAAAAATACCTTCATGGGTCATGTACATACTTATCCATGGCATTTATTTGAAAAATATCATCTATATGCCCTTTAGGTCACTTTGAGTCACTTTATACACTCCCCTTCCTTGAACAACAACATCGACCTACACTCCTTTATCAAATGTTTCAGACATCAAAGACTTGATTTCTACCTCACGCTTCTATGCATTCCATTTTGAAATACATCTTTCTTCTAACAATTTATTCACTTAGATGAGACCACAATTTTCTCGGATCTACCAACTATAGTTCATACCCCTTCATACAGATCATCTTATCTTTTTGAATAAGAATAACTCAAAAATCAACAACTTACAATGGACTTACCATTTCTTACTCATGCAAGAACTATCCATTCATGGCATTACTTTAGAAGGACCAACTTCATACCAATCAAGAAGGCACAATCTATAGACCACTTCAAATTTGATGAGATCTAATCCTTAGACTATTCATAGACCATTAAAGGACACACCCTCACTTTCTTGGAACTCTTTGCACATGTAAATGTTGTATCATTCTTTATGAGGAGCTCTAGAGTACATATTGAGGCACACTTTACTTTCCACATGATCAAACTCCTTAACTAACCAACTTGATGAACTCTTCAAACCTAAAATACCATTTCTTAACCGATTTCACTGGATTGCTGACAAGACTCGTGATCTTGAAAATTGATATTAGAGTTCTTCATACATATTTTTAGTTCTTTCTCAGGTCATTAGTTACAAATTTCAGTCCTACAATTCTCTTATGCATATATATCATGAAAGCTCCTACACATATATCATACATATCTTAGACAGATGCATTTCAAGGCATGGATCTTCCTTTTCTTCGTTCTTCTAGTTTTTACCCTATTAAAATCCTTTTGGAGTTTATGCACACTCTCAAACACCTTTGTAGTATCTCCAAAGAATTGACTCTCAACTTAATTTTGACTGTGACTAAGCTTGATGAGAACTCACTTCTTTAGTTATCTTCCTTTATGATCCCTAACACTACTAAAAAAGAACTAAAACCACTACATAACTCAGGTCCAACTCATTATTGACTGACAAGAAGACATTAGTTGATGTAATTTGGTTTGCTCGTAACTCATTGGAATTGACACAAGGTCAAGACACTTAACAAACATAATGTGTAGACAACATTTACACAACCTCATATCCTAAAAATTGATGTGCAACATAAATTTTTAATGACCTTAACAATGCATACCAAGGATTGTTGATTCATACTTGTGCATGTGAAAAATTATGCTTGGAAAATTGAGATAAGACCTCATAAGTCACTTCCTTGACCAAACTTTTGGAGGAAAAATCTATCATACTAGATGACCTCAATATGACTTCAAATACACACATTTCGAATGATTTATGTAGCCACCCTAGATGACAAGAATCGATGAGAAAAAATGATCAAAAATGCATATTTTGACTCTAGATACATTTACACAAAGAATGTCTCTTATCAGCACTTGATGAACAACATATGCAACCTCATGAGCTCATTAACTTTAACCTTTTCTCAATAATAGACCTCATTTAGGGATTTTGCATTTTGATGCACTTGACACTCAGCTATGTGTATACTAGAGATGAATAATTCAACCCAAATTTTGATAGATTAAGGTTGTTAGAACATTGATATAAGTTACAAAAACCTATTGACTTCTTTCTACAAGTAACACCTTGTACAAACTGAAATAGTATCCACTATTTGTAGTATACTCGAGGACCATCACTCATGCAACTATATATATTTCATTTGGAGACTTGACAATCAAATATATCTTTTGATATTCATCTTTTCTTAGTAAGTAGACCTCAAAGAAAATCTAACTCATATTATTAAAAGGTAGATGTTGTTGCAAATCAGCAACACCCCGGATGTAAATTAGGTTTCTAAGTTGATGTTTCGGGTATCTAGTGTGATTACACAACATTGAAACCTCTCTCCAAGTGTGGGACTTGTAAAATGAGAGAGGAATCTCCATATTAGAGGTTGGTTCCTCAAACTCCTCCGATCGAGATCATTATTTGCACACATTGCAGAGGTTTGAATCCTAATCCTACTCTAAATTCCAAGGAGACAGAGAGATAGAAAGTGAAAAATTGAAACTAAACTAATAGGTGATACACCAAAGGAGTGGTGAACACTTCTTGTTCATGAAAATTGACACAATTTCATGAAATGCAACATGAAACATCATACACAGGCTGATAAGATGTAATTAGAGGTCTGAAATGAAATAAGACAATACAAACAAAGGACTAAAAATTGATCACAGAGTCTGCACTGTCATTTTCACTATCAAAATCCTTGCATTTGCAACATCAAAGAGGCAGAAACCTGTTACAATCATGAAGAAGGTATGATACTTGCAAAAATCACTTGTTGAAGGTGAAAGAAGAAGCTTGCTGTCCCAAAAAAATGTTCAACCAACAAAAAATGAGCCAAATCTAGCTTTTACAACGCATGGGTCGAGCCCGGAGAGAAAAATGTAAAAAACGTGGGAGCCATTCCCCATTGAATGAAGATGCATTAAAACAACATGGGCATCCTTACAGACCCATGCCCTGACATTTTATGCCATGCTTTGAAGAAGAATGCGACCCATTTTGCATTAAAACTGGTTGTTGAAACGTCATTTCTGGCCATTACCACGTGCCAGAGATGTTTCTTGATTTTATCTCTCCAAAATAAACTAAAATTCAAAATTGACCTTGGAATCATGTAGATAATTTCACCATATTTCCATTGATATAAAGAACGTGAAAATCTGAGCTCTGGATCGAAAGATATGGCAATTTGAAAATTTAGGGCAAAAACAGGCCAAAATCGGATCGGCGGGCAAAAAGTTTGAATTTTTACCCATTTGGTCTTTGGAAAAAAATTTCAAATTTTCCCACGCTCCGCCACTCCAGGTGCCACGTGGCACATTCTGATTGGTTACGGGCCCTCTAAGGGAAAATTTCCCACAAAAACTCCGTTGAGCCATAACTTGAAAAATATGAGGAGTTAGGAGGAAAACTTTACCTTTCTGGAAAGCTGAGAGAGAGCTCTATCCAATGGTGCCATTTCCAGAAGGTTTTGAGTGCCTGAAAAACAAAATATTCTGACTGAGGCACAAGAGAAGGAAATATGTAAAGGAGTTAGCCACAAAATGAGCAGGGGGCACATTTGGGATAACAATTTTGGCGACTCAGAGGGGTCATCTGCCTGCTGGATGAAGTTACCAGTTGCCTGAAGCAATCCATTGGGCATGGAGTCACTTGATTCTCTGTTTAATACCCCAATTGACTAGAACTTTGCAAAGAGGAACATGGAAAATCACCTGATGGAGCAGGCCAAAGCACATTCCCGGGAAAGCAAAAAGCAAGGGAAAGCAAACAACCTACAACAAAACAATGTGCACAAGCACTTGGAGGAATGAAAACCTAAGCTAATATTTACAAGGTGGAGAATTTCCCTCTAGTAGCAATGCTTTAGATAGATTCCATTGACTGGAATATGTAGTTCTTCACCATCCAATGAAGACAATTGGAAGGCATTTCTGTCCTTACACTTTGTGACCATGTATGGGCCACTCCAAATGGCATCAAATTTTGAATGCCTTCCCGATTTTGCTCTATCTGCATCCCATTTTAACACTAGATCTCCAACTTGGAAAGATCTACTCTTGGCCTTCCTATCAAAGGTCTTCTTGATCAAAGCTTGATCCTTCTCCATTGCTTGGGATGCCTGATCTCTAATCTCTTGGAGCTCCATCAACTCTGCATATCTCACCTCCATGGGCCCAAACTCTAGCAACTCTAACTGCTTCATGAGTTCTAATGTTGGCAACTCAAGTGACATGGGAAAGATTGCCTCTCTTCCATAAACAAGCCTGAATGGAGAGTTACCTGTGGATCTCTTGGGAGTTATCCTATCAGCCCATAAGGCTGATTTTAGTTTGGTATGCCAAGACCTCTGATTCTCATCAAGAGTCCTCCTAATGATCCTCAACAAGTTCTTGTTTGTAGATTCAGCCTAGCCATTACCCTGAGGGTAGTAGTTTGATGAAGTACTTAGGTAGATCCCGTTCTTGACATCCCACTCAGTCACCTTGGATCCAATGAATGCTAATGCATTATCTGAGATTATTGTAGCAGGTATGGCAAATCTGGTTAATATCCCTTCATAGAAGTCTAAGATGCTTTAGACTCATTTTCTTCCTTGAGTGCTCTTGCTTGATCCACTTGGTGAAGTAGTATGTCTGTGGCTGTCAAAATCCACTTATGCCCTTGGCTTGAATTGGGATTAATGACTCCAATGAAGTCCAAACCCCATTGCATGAATGGCTGGTCAACTGAAATTGGATGCAATGGAAGGGCAGCAAGCCTCTCTTTACCTATGAAGAATGCACAATTCTTGCACCTTTTGATCCACGCAAAGCAATCACTGAAAATATTGGGCCAATAATAACCAGCCTTCATGATTTTTAGAGCTGTCACTCTTGGTGCAAAATGACCACCAACTGGTCCACCATGGAACTCTTCCAACACCCTATGAATCTGATTTGTGCTAATGCATCTCAGCAACACTCCATTCACATCTTTCTTGAACAAAACACCGTCCACTATGGCATATGGGATAGCCTGCAATCTGAAGTGTCTTCTTTGGGTTTTGTTCATCTCTGGAGGGCATAGGCATGTGCTTAGGAAATGCATTATACCTTGGGTCCAGCAAGGAGTGGGGATAGCATTATCCTCTTCTTGAGTGCTACCTTGCACATGGCTGTCTTGAACTATCAAAACAGCCTCTTCTTTATTACATACTCCTTTTTGCTTGCCCAGAATCAGCTACTCACACAATCCTTTTCCTCTTACCAGCTTGGTGACCTTGATCTCAATGTCATACTCCATGACATGAGTGATCCAACCTGCCCTTTTCTCATTCAAATCCTTGTTGAGGAGGAAGTCCTTTACTCCCGCATGAGAGACCAACAACTGAACCTTGTTGTTTGAGACTAGATGCTTGAATTTCTTCAAGCTTCTGATTATTGCAAGTACATGCTTCTCAATAAAATAATATCTCACCTCATAGTCATCTAGGCTTTGGCTAAAGAAAGCAATTGGCTGCTCATCATTGTCCTTATTCTACTGTACCAAAATGGCAGAAATAGTATCATTACCTCCAAATGCATAGAGGATGAAATCCTTGGAGAAATCCGGGTTGATGAGAGTTGGTGCTTGGGAGATGGCTTCTTTGATTGCTTCAAAACTCTCCTTGCCTTCTTTGTCCACTTGAAAGCCATGCTTTTCTTTAACATTTTGGTGATAGGTTTGACAAGGGCTGCAAAATCTGGGACAAACCTCAAACAAATTTATTCTCCCAAGAAACTCAAAGGGCCTTCTTGTGGCTTGGCAATGGTAGTAGTGCTCTTATGGCTTCAACCCTCTCTGGATCAATTGCTAATCCTTCTTTGGAGACAATATGGCCAAGGAGCTTTCCTTCATGTGCTAGGAAGATACACTTCTTAGGATTCAAAGACACTCCAAATCTCCTGCACCTTTGGAAGACTTGTCTCAAATGAGAGAGGTGGTCTATTGCATTCTTTGAAAAAATAGTGATATCATCAAGGTATATCAGCACCACATTGTTAATCAAACCTTTGAAACGCCATGTCCATTGCTCTTTGGAAGGTAGCTCCAGTGTTGGACAGCCCAAATGGCATTTTCTTGTATGCATAAGTTCCCCATTTGGTTGTGAAGGCTGTCTTGAACTGATCTTCTTCCTTCACCATAATCTGATTGTAGCCCGAGTAGCCATCAAGTAGTGAAAACCTCTCGGAGCCAGCCACAACTTGCAAAATTTTCTCCATAGAAGGGAGTGGGTAATGGTCCTTGAGAGATGCTCTATTCAAGTCTCTAAAGTCAACACACAATCTGATCTCTCCACTCTTCTTTACTGGAACTAAGTTGGCAACCTAACTAGAATGCTTGATTGAGAATATGATTCTTGACTCAATCAACTTGTTCAATTCCTTCCTCATGAGAGGTTCCATGTGTGGATTGGTGGCCTTTGTTTCTTCCTGATGGGCTTAGTATTTGGGTCCAACTCAATGGTGTGCTGAGCTAACTTGGGATTGAAACCTTTCAAATCTTTGTAGCTCTAAGAAACACATCGGGAACTCTTGACACATTGTATGAACTCATACCTTTCTTGTTCAATTGTCATCTTTCCAATTTGCAATGGTTTGTTCTCTTCCACCAAGATGGATATTGAATCTTCTCTCTTGACTTGAATGTTTGCTTTCTCTTTCCTAAACTGATCATTGGGATTGAAAATGGACTCCAAAGTGATAAGTCCCTTGGGCAGCTTGTTAGTTCTCAGTTGTACCACTTGGTCACCATACTGCTGTTCCAATTTTTCCTGATTTTTAGCTGAGAACTCAGCTTCTTCTTGTAAGAAATGGATGATTTGCTGGTCATTCTCAAACACTTGCCAACTTACATTGTTATCCGGCACTGAAGGCCTCACAATCACATGGATGTTTGGCTGTACCTTATCTTTTTGAATGCTCTCCACAACATCAAAGGCTGCCCCAACTGCTGCAAGCTTGTCAGCAGCTTGGTTCTCTTTCCTAGGAATTGATTTGATGCCAAAACCCTCAAAATCTTCAATGAGGTCCCACACCCTGTTCTTGTAGCACTTGAGTAGATCATTCTTGACAGCATGCTGCCCCTTGACCTGGTTGACAATCAACTCACTGTCACCGAAGACTTGCAAGTTCTTTATTCCTCTCTTTATTGCCCAATGCATCCCTTGCACCAAGGCTTCATATTCAGCAGTGTTATTGGAGCATGCAAACTGAAATCTAAAAGTTGAATAGTACTTTACTCCTTGAGGTGAAATAAGCATAGCTCCACCTCCTGCACCTTGTCTACTCCTTGATCCATCAAAAAATAGCTGCCATACCTCATTGTCATCCTTGTGGTTTGGCTTGGTGATGCTAGGAATGGGCTGATCTTCTTGATGTATGCAATAGACCCCTAGCTCAGATTCTTCTACTTCTTGATAAGGATCAAAAGCATGCACCTTGTTTGCCCATTCATCAAGAGTTAGATCCGAGATGCTTCCAACCTTGGTGTCAACTTCATCAGTGCTTGGGTGATCTTCTTGATCAAATTCCAAATAGTTGGCATTGATCTGACTTGGAGTGTAGGGCTCAATGTGGAAGTTTGCAATAGGTTCAAACCTGATTGTAGCTTTGGTTCCATACCTCATTCTGAACAGCATGTGTGACCAATCGGTGAGACAAATATCCTCCAATCTTGGTGTGAAATCTCTTGACAAACATAGGGCAAAGAGTGGTGGAAGGTCTATAACTGATACATCTTGTAAAACAACAACATTTGGACATGCATGCAAGGTAAGACTCAAGTTTCTAATCACCCCAACTGTTGTTACTGCTGTCCCATCCAACTGCACTACTCCTTTGGATATGGTTTCATATTGAAGTCCTAGCTGATCAGCTATTTGCTTGGGCATCACTGAGCTACTTTCCCCGGAATCAATCATGCAATTGTGCACCAATTGGTTTCCAATGATTAATGAGACATAAAAAGGAGGGGGCTTCAACATTTTACCTTGTTGTCCTCCATGATTCCCTTCAGGCTGGGCAGCATTTGTGAGCACCTTCTCTTGCATTTGGACTTGCTGATTCGAAGTTGGCCAGTCCTTCATGGCAGCTTGTAGCAAATCTCTCTGGCCTAGGATAGATAGGGATTCCCACATTGATATATTTACATTTGTCTTCTTCATCTGATCAATGATACTAAATGGTGATGAAGGATCTCTTTTTGTCCCTTGGTTTGCATATTCATCCCTTGCATGTGGGCAACAACAACTGGTATTTGAGTTGGTCTAGGAGTTGTTCTTGGCTGCCCTTGTGCATTTACAACTGGATTTTGTTTGCCAACCATTTGTGGAGCCATAAAAGGTTGTGGATTGGTTGGAGCTAATGGTTGTTCTTCACCCAAATTCCTTCTTTTTGACCTTGTGTTGGCTGCAACACCTTGAGAGACTGTTTGATTTATGCCACAAAAATCCTCTGCCTGCCAGTTCACAAGTGTGGTGTCATTTGGAGCTGATTGCTGCTGGAATGTTTCTTGTTGTTGGTTGTTTCCTTGACTGCCCTCACCCTCCACACCAGTAGTTGTCACCATTAATGCTTGATTCAAGGCACCATTGAAACACATAGATTGGTTGTGAGGTTCATTGCATGGAAAACACCAATCATACTCCTGAGCAACATTGTTTTGTGTTGGCACCAATGCCTTAGAGGCAGATATAGCATTTGGATTATAGGGCTGAAATGGTCTGTTGGCAGGAGGCCTTGCTTGATTTAGATTTGCAGCTGGATTGGGTGGTCTATGAGGTTGATATGGTTTCCTGTTAGGCTGAGCTTGAGGCTGGAAGGAAGGTCTAAAACTTTGGGCTTGTTGCCTCTTGAGAGTAACCAGCTCATTACCTAAATTTTGCAATTGCTTCATGACTTCTTGAAGTTCATTTGAGGCACTAGAAGATGAAGTGGAAGCTTCACTTGAATTCTGATTTCTAGGAGTGGGAGAAGGAGCCAAATTAGGTGCTTGATTAGTGTTTGGGCTCTCTAAACTTGGAAACAATGGCATGGGAGGTCTAGGGGCTAGTTTGCCAGCTTGGATCAAACAATTTTCAGCTCTAATGGCAATGCTATAAGCAATGGGGATAGTTGTGCCTCCCATGGACTGAATTAACATAGAAATATTAGAATTTAGAGCTTTGAGATAGTAAAGAAAATAACCTTCTGCTGTTGGCCTGACTGCCACTGGAATTCTCTCCCAAGTCCTTTGAAATCTGAAGTTGAAATCAGTCAGCTGCTCATTGGGAGCTCTCTTGATGGTTGTCAGCTGCTCCAAAAGAGACAAGTTGTCTCCCTTCTCTCCAAATTGCTCATGAAGTGCTACACATAGCTGGTTCCAATTTTGAATAGAACCTGAGGCAAGGCTTCTAAACCATTGCAAAGCCTTCCCCTTGAATGAAGATGCCAACAATTTGACAGCAACTTGCATCTCATTGATTTCATGAATTGCACAAAGGTTGGCAATGTCTTTAACATGATCACCAGGAGTAGTCTGATTCTCTCCAGTGAAGTATGGAATGTTCTTCAAGGCTGCAATTGGAATTGGATTTTGTGCATTGAGAGCAAGTGGGCTGCTGCCAGTGAAATTGACATAGGGGTTGTTTTGTGCCATTCTAATTGGCCTTAGAACCCTTGTTGATTGAATGAAAGGCCTACCAGGTGGAGGAGTTGAGAGAGTTCTGTTTGGTGGAGATGGAGACCTTTGGATTCTCCTCCCACTTTGCCTTACTCTTGGAGATAACTATAGATATTCAAACAATGCCTCTTCTTCTCCAGCTCTTGACCTTGTAGTGATTCTTCTCATGAGTTTTCAGGTCTACACTACTAAAACCAGCTGATTCTTCTTCCTTGGAGTCGCCAGATGTGCAATTTATAGCTCTTTTAAGCAAGAAAATTGTAGCAGATGCACATCAACTTTGCTGCAATGAAAATGAGACCTCTAAGGTCCCACCGGGTGCATGCCAAAACTGTTGTTGCAAATCAGCAACACCCCTGGATGCAAATCAGGTTTCTAAGTTGATGTTTCAGGCATCCAGTGTGATTGCACAACATTGAAACCTCTCTCTAAGTGTGGGACTTGTAAAATGAGAGAGGAATCTCTAGATTAGAGGCTAGTTCCTCAAACTCCTCTGATCAGATCTATTATTTGCACAATTGCAGAGGTTTGAATCCTAATCCTACTCTAAATTCCAAGGAGACAGAGATAGAAAGTGTAAAAATTGAAACTAAACTAATAGGTGATACACCAAAGGAGTGGTGAACACTTCTTGTTCATGCAAATTGACACAATTTCATAAATGCAACATGAAACATCATACGAGGCTGATAAGATGTAATTAGAGTGCGAAATGAAACAAGACAATACAAACAAAGGATGAAAATTGATCACGAGTGCTGCACTATCATTTTCACTTTGTCAAAATCCTTGCATTTGCAACATCAAAGAGGCGTAAAACCTATTCTGATCATGAAGAAGGTATGATACTTGTAAAAATCACTTGTTGAAGGTGAAAGAAGAAGTTGCTATCCCAAAAAAATGTTCAACCAACTAAAAATGAGCCAAATCTGGCTTTTACAATACATGGGTCGAGCCCAGGAGAGAGAAAACGTGTAAAAATGTGGGAGCCATTCCCATTGAATGAAGATGCATTAAAATAGCATGGGAATCCTTATAGACCCATGCCCTGACATTTTTGGCCATGCTGAAGAAGAATGCGACCCATTTTGCATTAAAACTGGTTGTTGAAACGTCATTTCTGGCCATTACCACATGCCAGAGATTTCTTGATTTTCTCTCTCTAAAATGAACCAAAATGCAAAATTGACCCTAGAATCATGTAGATAATTTCACCAAATTTCCATTGATATAAAGAACGCAAAAATCTGAGCTTTGGATCGAAAGATATGGCGATTTGAAAATTTAGGGCAAAAACAGGCCAAAATCGGATCGGCGGGCAAAAAGTTTGAATTTTTACCCGTTTGGTCTTTGGAAAAAAATTCAAATTTTCTCCACGCTGCTCTGCCACTCCATGTGCCACGTGGCACATTCTCGATTGGTGCACGGGCCCTCTGAGGAAAATTTCCCACAAAAACTCCGTGAGCCATAACTTGAAAAATATGAGGAGTTAGGAGGAAAACTTTACCTTTACGGAAAGCTGAGAGAGAGCTCTATCCAATGGTGCCATTTCTAGAAGGTTTTGAGTGCCTAAAAAAAAAAATATTCTGATTGAGGCACAAGAGAAGGAAATATGTAAAGGAGTTAGCCACAAAATGAGCGGGGGCACATTTGGGATATGTTTCCTTCATGAATATATACCTCCTAGAAACTTATATAAGGTATATCATTCCCCTTAGTTCATGTCAAAATAGTAAGAAGACATCAAAACAACTTGATGACTACGTCTCATCCTTTCTTGTCCTCAATTCCTAATCAATCTTCTCCGAGACATTCTCTCGATGAGGCACTTTCATCTCTTAAGACTTTATTTGATGACTTGAATCTTGATAAGCACATGTGATGTGTTTAATAGATTTGTTCTATCATAGCTAGAGGTAAAAATTCTTCTTGGATTTCACCACCTTTTGATGTTTGGCTTGAGCTTGCTTCTCCTATAACTATCATGTCTTGTCTCATTTCTTCATTATCTTCCCATGTTGATCCTTTGTCCTTATTTACCTATTCAGGGTTGGAATTAGTGTTCTTGACTCTGGAGATGAACCTTATCGTAATCTTGTCAATGCCTCTTTCAACCATGATTGACTTGGCTTCATCCTTGGAACTTACTTTCACCTTGAACACCTTTTTTCCTTGCCTTTTTTATTATATTGTTTTTTGTTGTATCTAGGAGTCTCATAGCAGTGTCTAGAAAAGTGCCCTTGCCTATGAAAATTGAAACAAACAACTTGATTCTTACCTCTTGAGTCTTCCCAAACCTGACTTACTAGATCTTCTAGACAGTACTTGGCTATGTGTCATTTTTCCTTACAATTGAAACACACTATATTCTTCTCATATTCAGTACTACAAGCTCTCCATGGATGTTCTTTTTCAAACTTACTCATGCAATCCCTAGCTCTATGCCCAAAAGTGTTACATGAGAAGAAAATTCCATGAAACTTACCTGGGAGTCTTCTTGCACTTTTATGGCTAATGGTCTTCTTATGCTCTTTGTTGTCCTTCTTGGCCTCTAAACATCCTTGACAAGATGCATGACTTGATTCCCTTTGCTTTTCTTATTCTAGCTCCTCTTTTAGAGTCTTTATTTCTACACTTAGTCTTTCACATTCTTCACTCTTTTCTTGGATGGATGCTTGACATACCTCATGACTAAGATCTTTCTTTGTTTCAATCTGACTTGATTTATCTTTAAGTTCAAAATAATCGTGTTACTGTGGATCTCTGCTTTGTTTGATCAACAACTCATTGAGTTTTCTTGAAACCTTCTCTAACTCAACCTTCAAAGTATTTATTTCTTTTTCAAGTTTGAGACAAGCATCTCCTTTGTCTCTCAAATCCTTTGACACATTTTCAACATATGAGGACATCTCATTCAGTTCATGACCATGGTTAGCCTCCTTGAGCTTGATTTTCTGTCTTTAATTCAATTATGAGAGCTTGAGCAATCTCATACTTCTTTTTCAACATTGATTCTACTAATTTACTCATGATTTTGTTTTCAAGATGACCTCCAAGATGCTAGGATTAACTCTAGAGAACCAGGCTCTGATACCAATTTTTGGAAACTAAGACATTGAGAGGGGGGTGAATCAGTGTCTAATCAAATGTTAACAAGAATTTTAATTTCTTAATCTTGTTATGAAGAGCATATAAAACTACACATAAACAAATTACAGGAGAATGTACACTAAGAATGTATCATGACATATTTTTTCAATACCCATAGGACACTAAGCTTTCTCGCAACTTATTTTTAAAATTTAAAGAAAACTAAGGCTTGTACTACACATATTTTTTGAAATCCATGAAACACTAAACTTTGTACCACAACATGTGTTTCTCAAAACCTGTGGGACACTAAATTTTTGTATTGCGGCCTTTTTAAAATATGTGGAACAAAGAGATTTATTTACATGCTATCCTAAATATTGTTTTCTAATTCATGGATTTTAATTCATTTTGTATAAAAGGGTGACTTGGAATGTGTTTTGGGAACAATTTTTATATGTTTTCATGTTATCCTAAATCACTTTTATGGTTTATGGATTGTAATTACTTTTGTATGAAAACGTGACTCGACATGTGTTTTAGAACAATTTTTTAAAAATTACATGATATCCTAAATCTTCATTTGATGATTTATGGATTGTAAGTCCTTTTGTCTAAAAAGGCAATTTTATATGTTTCCCTACTTAATATTATGGGGGAGTGTTGTGGTTTGTAATATTAACCAAGAAACCACTTAATTAAAAACATGACAAAGGATAAGAACTTTGGCTTATAACTTATGGTTAAAATATAAGGTGGTGGATCCCCATACCATGTCGACAGATGTTTAAATTCAAATTATAAGAGTGACCCATACAATGGGCCACCTTATTTGTATAAAACAAATTGATATCATTTGAGATTGGTGTGAGTGTCACACACACACACACACACACACACACACACACACATTATGTTGGATAATGTGAGCTATATGTGAGAATTATCATCAAACATGAATGTGAAATATATGAGCTAGAACTTGGAAATGAGTGAATATTGTTTACAGTTTGTAATACCTTTGATAACATGTAATTCTTAGGGATATGTGGAAGTAGTGGGAGTGCTAGGTGAAATTAAATTCTCAATAAATATAAGTGATATTTTCAATGGGTGTTTTACCAAAAAAAAATTCCCACTTAAACTCTATATTATCTGTCATTATTATGTGCTATGGGATATTTAATTTCATTGTTAATTATGCAATATATGGTTTAATTCATTATAATTTGTTGTACAGTCATAAAATATAATCCTTGAAAATTTATGGTGGATATCTAATGCATGTTTATTATTTATCCCCGCTTTCCTAACATGGTAATAGATCGAGATGTTTGTGGTTATGCAAGATAAATTTATTTTTAGGGGAAATTTATCTAAACATCAATTTGGAAAAGGTTTCTTGAAAATATTTCAAAATCCATGAAACCCTAGTTCTTTGCTTTGCATTTTTTCAAAGACTACACATGTAAAAATCCAATTCTTTATTAAATAAGTTAAATTTGGAAGTTTTGTAAGTTTTAAATAATTATGGAAGATCAAAATCAAATATTGTTTTTGTTCCTATCTTCCACATCCTTCTAAGTGATTTTTATTGTATTTTTGGTCATTTTTGGCCTCACTCGGTGTTTTCCACTCTTGCATGAATTTCTATTTGTTGTGTGGATTTTGTTTTGCTCTGTGGCATTCTACCTTATTACGTGATGATTTTTTTGGTTATGCGTATTTTTCCTTCACTCTACTGAATTCTACTTTGTTCCGCAACATGCTTTTATTACACCTAACTCTTTTCTTTTGAAATTTTTTTGCGTTCCTTTCCTCTAAAGACTTTATTTGATTTGCCAACTTTTCCTTTGTTTTGTTCTCTTTTTTTTATTTCATAAATTTTACCCTAAACTTCGCATAACACTAAAAGCTTTAAAACCTTGCATAGCATTATTTATTTGTTCTACTGATTCCCAACTTGAAAAAAAAATGTTTTCCTATTACTTGTGTTGTCATGCAAATGTGCAATAGGAAAATTTCCAATTTTTAAGCATGACAATGACCCCCAATGTGTCAAAACTTTCAAGTTTTACCTTTCCAAGACACCCCAGGTCTACCCGTTCTTAACACCAAGCCTTACTCAATCCGTGTAATGGTCCTTAATTGGATGTCCATCCAATTCCCTTAGGTGATTTAGGAAATAAAATTTAGTCCCCCTAGGTGATTTTAGGAGCTTTTGGAGAATGTCAATTTTGAGCAGTTTTGGGAAGGGCTACCACTAGCCTTCCCAGGACTAATACACCCCGGAGTGGAACAAAGGATTAAAATTCAACATGGAGATGAAATAAAGTTATAATAACATTAGGGAAAATATTTTTGAAGATTTAAGGAATATTTGGAATTTTTGGGGCAGGTCCACCAAAAATGGGTTCTCAGGCCTAGTAGCACACAGTGTTAAAAAAGCACATGAGCTTTGGGAAGCAATTCTGGGAGTTTTGTAAGGATTTAGGAGATAAAAAATATATCAATGGAAAGGTAATTAAGATCACTATAATATGGTGTAATAATATTTTTCACAACACTTAGGTGCAATATGTTTACATCTAGTTTTTCTTAAGCTCATTCATATAGCCATTAAAAATCCTATTTTAGGGATCAAATAGATGAATAAATATCTGAGACCCACACCATAGGATTTAGAATTCCATTTAAAATCATAATCATATAAAAAAATTTCAAAACATTCCACCAAGAACTCCAGATACGACCTTCACAAGTTCGCTCAAGGTAAGAGTTCTCGTAGTTAGTCAATTTTCGGAAGACACGTGTCGCACTGTGTGCCCGGCAAGATTTCATGTCCCTTTAGAAAAGGGGAATAGGGGATAAAATAATCTTCCTAGCCATTTTTATCCCCTGAACACCAATATGACCTCTTACATTGTCGGTTAAGCCCCTTGGAACTAGTTGAGCCTTTCTCTAACTACACGGATGATCACCAAGTGTCGCAACCTCGCACAATGTGGAAATTGATGTCCATTTCATCCCTTTAGCTAAATTACATTAGGTACACAAAAATTCACCTAGCCCCTAACTATGCCTTTTGTTCCTCCATACGCCTAAAACTCATTCCCTATGTGTTTCCCTTAAGCTCTCTCTCACTCAAATGCTCAAAGGTCAAATCCCCACCAAGTGTCGCGATGAGGCATGATGGAGAATTTCATGTCCCTTTCATCCCTTTGGAAAAGGGACATCAAAGATCCAAAAATTCACCCAGCCCCTTATGCTTGCTTCGTGGATGAAAAAAGCCAAACTTAGTCATTTTTACATGCCAGTTCATCCCCCACATCTCCACACCCCCGGAACTCCAAAAAAATTATCAAACATCTAAACCACAATATATGCACTCAACCAGATCCACCATGTTCTTATCACATTAAAACATATATATTTTAGAATAAAATCAGATTGAGAAGGCAAATAATGGAGGTAAAACGAAGAATTCCATCTGAAAATGCTCATAGCATCCCAACGAAGAAATTACCATATCTTGCAAACCAGTAAGGTGGATTGAACTTTTTTTTTTCTTAATAATTTTTAGAGGTCGTAAAAACCTTATAAATAGATTCCCCATTTGCAAGTGAGGATTTTTGTAGAAAATAAATCCTCTTTTCCATGAAATAAACATGAAAATATCATTTCCTGATCAACCAAAGAATCGGTTTGCAAAGAAAATTCACCAATGAAAAAAGAAGAAAAACCCACATCAAAAATATAATTTCCATCATGATCCAAGGTGGTGAAGTGTACATGTAATTTTTAAAGCTCCATTAATGGTTTTTGTGTATGTAGCTAATGTCAAGTAAAAAAATTAAGTTTTAAAATCTCATGAACCAAAGAATCGTGGTATGTCTAAAATTTTGTAGGGTTGATATTTGGAAAAAACCCATATCAAAAATGTTTATACCATCGTGATTTGATGACCAGAGGCATACTTACTAAAAATATCAGTTCTTTCTACATGGGAGAGTTTTATTTCGGTAAGCCATAATTTGAAGAAGTCAAGGAATCACAAGTGAAATTCATCAAAAAATTCATCTCTACCCGTAATTGACACCTACTAAAAATATTAAGTGGTTTCATAGACACATGTTATAAATGGTAAGTTATTCCTAAGGGCATATTTCATAAAGTGAGCATACGGGGAGTTAGACATTCAATTAGCATCATCATTTGGAGTTTGGAGAGGTGGATTCTGACGCTTACTAAAAATAGTAAGTCCCCATTTTGGCACCCACTATTAATAGTAAGTCACACTCAAAGGATTTTTTTGGCATAATGGGATATAGAGGGATGATCATTCATGTCAACATCATCATTCAAGATCATGAATGGGCATTTCTCATAGGGAATTCAACAACCATCTCAAGGAACTCGACAGTGTATCTCAACACTCACTTTGTGGCTCAAGTTGTAGAAGTGTCATGTGTAGGGTGGAAGTTGTAGTCATCAGCAAAAATGTTTATTCAACTTGGTAGTATCGGTCCTAAGCTCCTATCTCCTTAGAAGGGATCTTCATGAGTTGTGTTTTTGGTCATCATCGAGTCGTTCAAAAGTGTTCTTAAACACTTAACCCAAAGTGTTTATGAACCATCCAAAAGAGTTTCTCATGGTGCAAAGGATTTAGAGATTTAGAGTTTGATCACCTTGAAGAATTCCAATTATCAAAATCAGCAGAGAATTCATCAGGAGCAACATATTCTCTTCTTCTCTCTCTCCTCTTCCTTCCCCAACTTTCTCTCTCTTCAAATATTCTAATTCTTCATTGGGGTTTTCACTTTTTAATATGCCTTTAAGTTATTTGAAAAGTAACTTTAGAAACATGATGTAAAATTAAGTCACCTTGTTGTTATAAAAGGGACTTAATATTTTGTAGGAATGTGAATAGTCTAAAGTCATAAATAAGGCATATGAAGTGTCACTAGGAAGATGAAGAGTTGTTCCTCTTCTATAAATTGTAATAAGCTCCTCATTTGAGCTTCTTCTGAAATTTCTTAGTTGCTAGTCATTTTTTGAATTCATGAGAGAGAGATCCTTGTGAAAAGACAAAGAGATAGAAAATTCTTCTATTTTCCCACTCTTGCATTCTTTTATTCTTGTTATGTACAATTTCGCTTGATCATTAATATAAGAAGGAGTTTATATCCTTTTTTGACTAAGGGATTTATTGATTCTTTTTGCTCATAAATCCTAATTGGTCTTGTTGCCATTTGTAGGGTTGTTTCTTCTTAAATTTAATGCATGTGATGAAATTTCTAACTGGTGTATGCAAGAATCTGATTTTCTACTTGCAGCATTAGTTCCCCTACCTTATATTCTCACTCCCTTCCCTACTCTCTTGAAAAATTCCTCTCTAGCAAGATATTGCTAACCTTGTTGCAGGGTCAGTGGAGTGCCCCTATTGGATCTCTGGCCATAAGGCCACAAGGAAAAATCCACCTTTTCATGTGAATGCAAACACATAAGTTGCACCCTTTAAGTAGAGGGACTTTAAATCCCAAAGCGTTGGAAAGAAACCCATAGATTTTTCCACCCAACAAATTTTCTCACCAACATCTTTTTGGTGCCCACCGTGGGGTAGATTTAGCAACATCTAGCACCCAAAATATGACTAGAAGGTCAAGAAAATAAAAAAATGGAAAAACCAAAAACTAAAAAAATGAAATTTGAAAAGTCACCTAAGCCTTATGTCTACAAATCATGGCTATTTTGGGTAACCCTCCTGTTAAAAGGCCTGATCTACTATTTCATATCCAAGAAGACATCACTTCTGACTTGAGGGAAGCCATCTTGCACAATTAATATGTTAGGAAATAAGGGATAAAATATGCGGAATAATCCCTCACAAAATCGCAATAGTAGAAACTAATATGCAGAAATTATTACAGATCTGAAATAAAATTGCAGAATAAAATAACACAACACAAAGAGACAGTATTTAACGTGGTTCACCCAATTTGGGCTACGTCCACCAAGAATCACTTGCTCAGATTTTATTACAAGCCACCACTCTCTCAATACAATACCCAGATCCATTTGGAGCTATGCTCAACAAACTCTACAGAATTCACACCCGAATTCAAAACACATCTGCAATACATTTGCTTGTACATCTATCATATGCATAAGACCATATAAATAGACAATTAAGCGCTTTACAAAACTTTACAAAACCATGGGTATCAAAACCATGGGAAAAACCCGTCCCATAAACCTATGGATCAAAAACTCGCCCATATGAGAAAAGCACGTTTCCCGATATGTCGGTGCATTTTTCGAGGCCAAAAATTTTACATGAAGTGTACAGTACTCTTAGTGTACAGTCTTCAACACTTTCACACATGAAAATAGGCTCCACAACCTAACAATCTCCCACTTGGAGACTAGTTTTCCTCTGAGCAAGCTTCTCAACCCTTCACTAGTTTCTGTGAAGACCAACCAAAGCTGAACACAACTTTAGTTTTTCCCTTATGACCACCTTGGTCATCATGTCTGCAGGATTTTGACTGGTATGAATCTTCTCCAACTTCAACTTCTCTTCCTCCAAAGCTGTCCTGATGAAATGGTACCTTAACTGTATATGCTTTGTCCTAGAGTGGAAAGTAGAGTTCTTAGCTAGGTGTATAGCACTCTGACTATCACTATGCAGCTTACATTCCTCCTACTTATGCCCCAACTCCTCAAGCAATTGTTGTAACCAAATCATCTCTTTGCTTGCCTCTGTGGCAGCAACATACTCAGCCTCTGTGGTTGACAAAGCCACCAGCTTCTGCAGTCGTGAAATCCAACTCACTATTGTCCCACCTACAATGTAAATATAACCTATCGTGCTCCTCCTACTGTCTACATCTCCAACCATATCTGAATCTACATAACCACGTAAAGTGGTGTTTGATCCACTATAGCACAAAACTATCCCCATGGTCCCTCTCAAATACCGAAGGATCCACTTTACTGCTTGCCAATGCTCTTTACCTAGATCACTCATAAATCTACTCACAGTCTCCCACTGCATGGGCAATATCAGCCTAGTGCACACCATAGCATACATCAAACTACCAACCGCTAATGAGTAAGGTACCTTGGACATCTGGTTTCTTTCCTGCTCTATCTTGGGACACTGCTCCTTTGATAACTTGAAGTGGCCTGCCAAAGGAGTCCCAACCGGTTTAGCATCCTGCATATTAAACCTCTCCAAGACCTTCTTAATGTACTCTTCCTGAGATAAAGTTAGCTTCCATTCCTTCCTATCCCGAGATATCCTCATACCAAGGATTTTTTTGGCTGCACCCAAATCCTTCATAGCAAATGATTTACTTAGCTGCTTCTTGAGTACTTTTATTTCCTGCATGTTTTTACCTACAACCAACATGTCATCAACATACAAACACAGGATAATATAACTTCCATCCTCAAATTTATTTGTATACACACAATGGTCAGAATGACATCTGATATAACCTTGCTCCATCATGAAGCTATCAAATTTCTTATACCATTGACGTGGAGCTTGTTTCAGGCCATACAAGCTCTTCTTTAGTTTGCACACCATCTCCTCTTTACCTTTGACTTCATATCCTTCTGGCTGTTGCATATATAGCTCCTCCTCCAAATCACCATGGAGAAATGCAGTATTTACATCTAATTGTTCTAAGTGTAAGTCTTCTCACGCCACTATTCCAAGAACAGCTTCGATAGAAGTCATTTTTACTACAAGAGAAAAAAATCTCATCAAAATCTATACCTTTTTTCTCGTGCAAACCCTTGACCACCAACCGGCCTTGTACCTTTTCTTTCCTCCTCCTTCCTCTTTGACTCTAAACACCCACTTATTCTCGTAATGCTCTTTTTCCTTCTGTAGCTTTACCAAATCCCATGTCCGGTTCTCCATGAGAGCCCGATGCTCCTCATCCATGGCTTGCTCCCACTTCTTCCCCAGGCATCTACCCGCATTGCTTCATCAAAGCTCTCTGTTCTCCACTATCAATGTGAGTAATAAATAATAAAGAGAAGGAGAAAAATGTTCAGTTCTCTTCTTACCCTAGAAGACCTCCTCAATATAGGAGTTTGGGGTTCCTGTTGAGGGGGTTCCTAAACTAATTCATGTGTCACTTTCCCATCTCGGAAGATCCTCTACCACGCATATTCTTTCTTAGATTCTTCCTGTTTTCCTGCAATCTTTGCTTATACATGACTTTCTCATTAAAGACCACATCCCTAGATCGAATGATTTTCTTGTCCTTAATACTCCAACATTTATATCCAAAGTCATCACCACCATAACCAATGAAAGTACATTTTTCTGATTTAGCCTCTAGCTTAGTCCTATCATCCTTGACTATGTGAACAAACACCTCACATCCAAAGACTCTAAGAAATGAATAATCAACTTTCTTACCATACCAAGCCTCCTCAGGTATGCCTCCATCCAAGGCACTTGAGGGTCCTTTGTTTATCAAGTACACACACAGTGCTCACCACTTCGCCCAAAAAGAAAGAGGCAGCCCCGCATGTAACCTCATGCTCCTAAGACGTTCCATTATTGTTTTGTTCATCCTTTCTCGATACCCTATTATGCCGCGGGAGTTCCCGAACCGTCTTTTTTGCCTACGGATTCTATTCTTAGAACAATAATCATCAAATTCATTGCTACAATACTCCCCTCCATTATCTAACCTAAGACATTTTAGCTTAAGACCTGTTTCATTCTCTACCAAGGCTTTCCATTTAACAAAAGTGTCAAATACATCAGATTTGTTTCTAATACAATAAACCCAAACTTTCCTTGTTTCATCATCAATAAAAGTAACATAATAACTTAAACCCCCAAGAGATGATACCTGAGCCGCCCCCACACATCAGAATGCACCAGCTCTAACTTACTCTCTTTCTTTGTAGGTCCAACCTTGAGAAACCTTACTCACTTCTGTTTCCCATATATGCAGTTCTCACATAAATCCAAACTTGTTTCTGTATATCCAGGAAAATTCTTCTTTATGATGTTCATGCCCTTATGGCTCATATGACCGAGCCTATAGTGCCATAATGTTGTATCTACATCTGAAGCCACAAGATTACAATCATTAGTACTATCAGTGGTTAAATACAAGGTTCCAACCTTCTTACCTCTTGCCACCACAAGAGCACCCTTGGTAACCTTCCAAGAGTCTACTGTAAATATCACAGTACAACCATCACTTCCCAACTGCCCTGCCGATATCAAATTTCATCTTAATGTAGGCACATGTCTGACATCCTTCAATAGCCAAGTATTCCCATTCTGCATCTTAACCTAAACAAAACCTTTTCCAACTATGCTGTAAGGCTCATCATCACCAAGAAAAACATGCCCAAAATCTCCTTGAACATAATCAAAAAATAATGCCTATGTGGAGAAGCATGGAAAGAAGCCCTGAATCTAAAACCCAAGATTCAGTAATATTGTGCAAAGAAATAATCAAAGCATCCTGACATACATTACCCGTTGCCACATTTGCCTCCTTGTTTTCTTCCTGTTGTTTCTTCTTATCCCGAAGCTCCCAATAGTCCTTCTTTGCATGCCCAGGCTTTCCACAATTCTAGCATACAATCTTGTTCTTGGATTTTGACCTTGCTCGATCTTTTGATTTTCCACGGTTTCCTCTATTCTTCTGTCTCCCTCTAGTTTCCACTGTCAAAGCATTCCCTGAAGTAGAAGATTCCCTAGAGCTTTTTCTTCACATTTCCTCACTTAGAATCACCCCTACAACATCCTCAAACTTCAACTTCAAGTTAGCTGGAACCGAGTTACTTACCGCCATTACCAGGCTATTCCAACTCTCAAGTAAAGAGCACAAAATTAATAAAGCCCTAACTTCTTCATCAAATTCTATTGTAACCAAAGCTATCATATTCACAACCATATTGAAATCATTTAAATGATCTGCTACTGAACTATTCTCAGACATCTTCATATTAAACAATTTTTTCATTAAAAATATCTTATTAGAGGCGATGGTTTTTCATACAATTTCCTAATGCATCCATTAGATCTTTTGTAGTCTTTTCCTTTGAAACATTAAATAATACCGAAGATGCAAGACTCAGCCCAGATCATTCCAAGTGCCTTCCGATCCAACAAATCCCATTCCGCATCTGTCATACTCGAGGGTTTGTTCACCTTCTCAGAAACGGAGTATAAAGATCCTTCTGATAAAGGTAATCTTCCATCTGCATCTTCCAAAGACTGAAATTCTGCCCGTTGAATTTATCAACCCTAGATCTTCCTTCATCTGCCATAGCTCCCACTCAAGCTAAAAACTTTCCCTGTGATTCAACACTTCAGCAAACCAAACTAGGCTTTGATACCAATTGTTAGGAAATAAGGGATAAAATATGCGGAATAATCCCTCACAAAATCGCAACAATAGAAACTAATATGCAGAAATTATTACAGATCTGAAATAAAATTACAGAATAAAATAACACAACACAAAGAGACAATATTTAACGTGGTTCACCCAATTTGGGCTATGTCCACCAAGAATCACTTGCTCAAATTTTATTACAAGCCACCACTCTCTCAATACAATACCTAGATCCGTTTGGAGCTATGCTCAACAAACTCTACAGAATTCACACCCGAATTCAAAACACATCTGCAATACATTTGCTTGTACATCTATCATATGCATAAGACCATATAAATAGACAACTTCTTAAGCAGTTTTACAAAACCGTGGGTATCAAAACCATGGGCAAAACCCATCCCATAAACCTATGGGTCAAAAAACTCGCCCATATGAGAAAAGCACGTTTCTGATATGTCAGGTGCATTTTTCGAGGCCAAAAATTTTACATGAAAAGTGTATAGTACTCTTAGTGTACAGTCTTCAACACTTTCACACATGAAAATAGGCTCCACAACCTAACATAATAAAGCTTCACTCAATAATTCATTGTCGTAAGAGTATTGGACCTTGAAGAAAAACTCGCTTCGAACTAGAAATACAAAGACAAGTTTAGGATCCATAGAGAAGAATGTAGATTTCAAGTCTGGTGGATCAAAGGTACACTTGGCAACAAAGACAAGGAGGACAAATTGATCCCATCTTCACATAACTTTAAAGAAGACAAGATTTTCTCACAAATCCAAGGTCTCCTCGCAACAGAAAACATTCCCAGTGGAAGTTCAAGATTCATCAACCCATTAGACGTTGAGTTTCCATACATCAATGAGAATATTGAAGATTTCACCGATGTAGAGACCGAAGAAGAATCTAGAAAAAGAGAATTAAGATCAAGCAGATATAGGATCTCAAACTAAAGAGATTGAAAGAGCTCAAGCTGAAGCAGATGCAAAAACAACAATCAAGTCGTAGCCTTAGAAAGGTTAGAAGCTAGAATCATGAACAAAATGGTAGATCGTAGCTATGAAGAATACATACCAAATGTACCATAGGGTAAAAACACTAGCCCACTTTCTCTTCCTCAACCACTCTATGAGCTACCAAAAGGCTCAAGAAAAAACTTCCCAAAATTTAGAGGAGATGGTTGTCAAATTCCTGAAGAGCATGTAGCATCATTCATCAGCACCTATGGTGTATTGGGCATTGAACACGAGGTTTTTTCTATCTAACTCTTTGTGGAATCACTACAATAGAAAGTTGTTGAATGGTTCTATATGTTATCCCTAAGGTTTATCACTTGTTGGGAAGACATAAGAAGTATATTTGAACACAGTTCAAATCTACATAGGACTACCAAGATCTCTTGGTCCAATTGGTGCAAATGAAGAAAGAAGCTTTTGAATCAATGAGAGACTTTGTCACCAAATATAACCGGATAATAAGAAGGATTCCTAAAGATGTTGTGCCTCCTGAAAATAATTTGAAGAGATTCTTCATCGATGTACAAAGACTTCACAATCAAGAGTGAAGATGATTTAATCTTTTCTGGAAAAGTGAAAGGTCCTAATGGAAAACAAAAAGGTCAGAGTTCAAACTCAGTCACCACAGACCCAATGTTTCAGAAAATGGAAAATGACTTAGTTTCCATGAAGAAACAATTGTCTCAAATCACCATGTGGAATGCTCCAAGGGATAAAAATCCTTTGAATCGGTCGAGAATCACCTTGCCTCCCTGTAGGCTTGCTCTCAAAGCACCGCTCGGTCAATGCTACGTGTGACGTTAATGAACCAGAAGAAGAAGAAGAAGGTGATGATGGAGACTACCTTGAGGTCAAAGAAGTTAATGGCGAAACTCAAAATGGCCTTATTGAGTATGTTGAAGGAGATGAAGATGATGATGATGAAGAAGCTCCAAGATTCTCATGTGTGGTGTTCACATGGGCTCAATCAAAGAAAGCAACTTCATCTTCAATAGTTGTAGCGAAGAATAAGAAATAATATCCTCCCATTGAAATTCCACAAAATAATATCATCGTAGAGGGTCTCCACTACCACCATCAATGGACTTAGCTAAGGAAAAAATAGACCCACTGACAAGAAAGAATTTGTTTACCATGCCAAGTAATTCCTCTGGTAATCCCTCCAATTCAAAATATACCTCTAAGAATAATTCTTATTCGATTTCCACTCCTAAAAAATCATCTAAAGTAGCACCAAAGTCTACTTCCCCATCCCCTTCTAAACCAGTTACCACACCTATTAAAGAAAATAAAAATCCTAAGGTAACCACACCTTCACCATGTAAATATTCCATCACCCTAGAACCTCAAATTCATCCGCCGTGATCCCATTTGATTATGTAGAATACATGAGTAAAGCCAAGGTTCTAATCATAGAACTAGAATACTTACAAACACACCCTACTCAATTTGATAGGTTGATTAATGTATTCTATGGTGGTAGTGTTAAAGTGTTAAGCTCAAATTCTAAAGGCCTACTCCCTACACCATCCACGTTACCTTCACAAAACATGTTAGCCCTTAGTGCCTCTAAAACTAACAAGGTAGAACCCTTCTACCTATCCCTCTTGATCAAAGGCTATCAACTCAATAATTGCATCATAGATTCTGGAGCCTCTGACAATGTGATGCCCATGAAAGTTAAAATTCCTTAGGACTTACCTTGACCCATGCGAATGGATCTTTCTATTCCATGGAATCCAAAGAAGTACCATTGGTGGGTAGGATAAAGGATGCTCAAGTTGCTTTGGTCAAATTCCCAGAGAAGAAAGTACTACTCACAATTTTGGTAGCTGACATTCCAGCTTCATTTGGCATGCTCCTAAGTAGAAGCTTCTACAAGGATTTAGGTGGTGAAATCAAAATGGACTGGTCCTCTACAACCATACCTATGAAAGGGGAGATGAAGAAGTTGTTTCCGGTGTGTAAGATGAAATACACAATACAAAAATTAGATGATCTAAGGGCAAACATTTTGTTTCAAGGTAGCGATATAGGAAACTATTTCCTCACATTGAAGAGAGATGAAAATTTTCCTTTCCTTTTCATGAAAGAAGAAGAGGAAAATTTTCTTATGGAGGATGAGATGTAATATTTTTTTTGGCATGAAAGACAGCTCATCGAAGGAGTGACATATTCATCCTAGATGCATATGCATAATGGATGATTTGATGCAGTTTAAAGAATACATTGATGATGAAGTAATACAAAATGATGATTTCAGGGATGTTCATGAGTAATCTCTTTTCAGACTTTGATTTTTCAATCAATGATAGGATGGAGATATGTGAAGAATAAAAGATAGTTGAGGAATCAAATTCTCTTCTTGATTCAATCATGGATGAACATATGGAGGAGACCAATTTCATTCTCGAAACCAAGGAGTAGGATGATTATCACGAGGACAATATGGATTTTGAGCTTGAAGGTGTGTCATTTCCACAAAGCATGGACCTCTTCTCCTTGTCGAAAGGGTTCATAAGTCATAATTTTCCATGCCTATATGAAGGAGAGCCTTGGGGAATACAAAGCACGAAGAAGCAAATAGAGTTTCTTCGAATGAATCATGGGAAGGTATGGATCAGATTTTTACCACTCATCTGAGTCACAATACATAAATTCTTTTCAAAACAAAGATGGTTTTGGAAGATCCATCCATGCAAGATATTTTTAAACTTGTAGAGGAAATTTAAGATCCTCAGCTTAGCCTTGAACTCTTGACTCAAGCCATGGAGATACAAGATAGGTGTGAATCAATGAGTGCTCCTTGTTTCAATACACCTATGTTCGATGTGGAGATGGAATAGTTAGATAGGTATGGATGACTTCCTCAATGGTGAGCATGAGAGAAAAAGCATGTCTTCTTCTTCCATAATGCAAGAGGAAGTTTGTGAATGCAAAAGAAGAAAATTCCTTGGAACTCCTTTGGACATCTTCAATTTTGAGAACAACACCTTCATCATGGTGGAAGGTGGTAGGGAAAATATTGAGCCAACTCACGTTGAGGAGAGTTGTCTACAACAAGAACATTGGGAATTTGTTCAAAATCAAACTGATCACATCACTTTGGAACGTCCAGTTGGCATAGAAAATGAATATGTGAATGAAAAGATATAAGAATATTCAAACAACTTGAACAAGGATCAGCCCTAGAATGATGGTGAAATGTTCAAAGAAATATTGGTGTTATGGATAAACATGGAAGGCAGTCAATACTCTGGAAATGATCTCAAAGAACGTAAAGGTGAGGGAATTTTTGGGTGAAGGCCTGAGAACCAAAAACCTCATGAAGGATTTCTCCTATGAAGTACATAGACAAACATGAAAGCACCTGGATTTCATAGGCATTTGAGGAAAGTAGGCTACTTCCTTGAACTAGTCAATGGCTTCGTAAGACAGGTAAATCTTGAAAAGGAAAGTTCTTCGGTGAAAGTAGGTTATCCCCACCTTATACCATAGGTTATTTTTAGGTGTGTGTTTCCCTTCCCATTGTGTGATTTTTCCTATTATGTGTTGTGTTTTTCCTTCCTTGTTTTATGTGTGTGTGTGTGTGTTCTTATGTGTTATCTCTCTCGCGGGTTGTAGAACGACTCTGCAGGGCCCAATGGATAAGGCACTTTGGTCAATGTTTTATGCGCCGATATTATGGGATTCCTCATATCATGTCTTTACTATACTCATTACATAACATGTCCCCAATCTATATCTAGTTGTTTTCATGCATGCAATAGGAAAATTTTCAATTTTCAAGCATGAAAACGGACCCCTGTGTTAAAACTTTCAAGTTTTACCTTTCCAAGAAACCCCAAGTCTACCCATTCTTGACACCAAGTGTTACTCATTCTATGTAATGGTCCTTAATTGGATGTACATCTCATTCCCCTAGGTGATTTAGGAAATAAAATTTAGTCCCCTAGGTGATTTTAGGAGCTTTTGGAGAATGTCAATTTTGAGCAATTTTGGGAAGGGCTACCACTAGCCTTCCTGGGACTAATGCACCCCTTGGAGTGGAACAGAGGATCAAAATTCAACATGGAGATGAAATAAATTTCTAATAACATTAGGGAAAATATTTTGGAAGATTCAGGAAGATTTGAAAGTTTTGGGGCAAGTCCAACAGAAATGGGTTCTCAAGCCTAGGCAGTGCATAATGTTAAAAAGACACTTGAGCTTTAGGAAGCAATTCTAGGAGTTATGTAAAGAGTTAGGAGATAAACAAGATATCAATAGAAAGGTAATTAAGAGAAATATAATATGGTGAAATCATATTTTTCACAAAACCTAGCCGTAATATATTTACATCCATTGTTTCTCATGCTCGATCATATAGCAAGAAAAAAAATCATATTTATAAAGTCTCAAATGGATGAATTAAGAGTTAATCCTCCTACCATTGGATCCATAAGGCCATTTCCAGTCATAATAATATAAAATTTTGTCAAAAAATTCTATCGGAACTCCAAATACAACCTTCACAAGTTTTCTCTCAAAGTAAGAGTTCTCAAGTTAGTCAATTTTCAGGAAGACACGTGCTAGTACTAGGCACCCGACAGGATTTCATGTCCCTTTCATACCTTTATAAAATTTTCATAGGGGACAAAAAAATGTCCCAACCTTTTTTATCCCCCAAAACACCAATATGAACTCTCGCATTACCAGTTAAGCCCCCAGGAGCTAGTTGGAGCCTTTCTCTCACTACACAGATGATCGCCAAGTGTCGCAGTCTGGCGTGATGTGGAAACTTATGTCACTTTCATCCCTTTAGATAAATGGACATCAGGGACACAAAAAATTTCCCATCCTGGCTATTCTTTTGGTCCTCCATACACCCAAAACTCACTTTCTAGGTATTTCCCTTAAGCTCTCTCTCTCACTCAAATGCTCAGCCAGTCAAATCCCGCCAAGTGTCACGATGAGGAGTTTCACATCCCTTTAGAAAAGGAACATCAGGGACACAAAAATGCACCCAAACCCTTATGCTTGCTTCTTGGATGAAAAAAATCTAGACTTATTCATTTTTACATGCCAATTTATCCCCCCGCATCTCCACACCTGTCTAAACTCCTGGAAAATTTTTATCAAATGTCTAAACCACCATTAATGCACTCAACCAGATCCTCCATGTCTTTATCACATTGAAACACATAGATTTCAGAATAAAATCAGATCTAGATGGCGAAGAATGAAGGTAAAATTAATAATTTCATCTGAAAACCCTCATAGCCGCCTAACGAAGAAATTACCATATCTTGCAAACTAGGGCATGGATCGAAGTAAAAAAATTATGTGTTCATCATTTTTTGAGGCTGTAAAACCTCATAAAAATTCCCCATTCATAGAGATGATTTTTACAACAAATAAATCCTCTTTTCCATGCAATGAAAATGAAAAGATCATTTCCCAATCAACCGACAATTGGTTTGCAAAGAAAATTCACCGGTGAAACAAGAAGAAAAAACCCATCAAAAATATAATTTCCATCATGATCTGAGGTGAATAATATAACCTTCAATTTTCAATCTCCATTAATGGCTTCCATGTCCTGTAGTCACTGCTAGGTAAAAAATTTCAAGTTTTAAAATCTCACGAACCGGCAATCGAGTAGGTCTGAAATTTTAGAGGGTTGATATTGGGAAATAACTAATATCAAAAATATTTGTCCTATCGTGATCCAATCACCAAAATCATACTTACTAAAAATAACATGTCTTTCTACATGGGAGACTACTATTTTGGGTAATCCATCATCTAAAGAAGTTGCGAAGAAGGCGGTGAACACAGAGGAAGAATCATAGTTGAAATTCATTGAAAAATTCATCTCTACCGCAATTGACACTTACTAAAAATAATAAGTGGTTCCATAAACACATGTTATAAATGGTAAGTTGTTCCTAAGGGCAGAGTCCACAAATGGAGCATATAGGGAGTTGACATTCAAGTTATCATCATCATTTGTAGTTTGGAGAGGTATATTCTAACACTTACTAAAAATAATGCTTCCCATTTTAAAGCACCCGCTATTAATAGTAAGTCATACTCAAAGTACTGTTTTGGCACAATGGGATATAGAGGGATGATCATTCAAGTCAACATCATCATTCGGGATCATCCATGGGCATTTCTCATAGGGCATTCAAGATCCATCTCGGGAACTTGAGAGTTTCTCTCGACATTCACTCCATTTCTCGAGTTGTAGAAGTGTCATGTACATAGTGGAAGTTACGGTCATCAGAAAAAAAATTCATTCAACTTGGCGATATCGGTCCGAGCTCCTATCTCCTTGGAAGGGATGTTCATGAGTTTTGTTTGTGGTCATCAAAAATTTAGTCAACAATGTTCTTAAACACTTAACCCAAAGTGTATGTGAACCATCCAAAAGAGTTTCTCATGGTTCAAAGGATTCAGAGATTAAGAGTTTCATCGCCTTGAAGAATTCCAATTATCAGAATCAGTAGACTTCATCGGGAGCAACATCTTCTCTTCTTCTCTCTCTCCTCTTCCTTCCCCCAACTTTCTCTCTCTTCAAATGTTCTAATTCTTCGTTGGGGTTTGCACTTTTTAATATGCCTTTAAGTTATTTGAAAAGTGACTTTAGAAACATGATGTAAAATTAAGTCACCTTGTTTTTATAAAAGGGACTTAATATTTTGTAGGAATGTGAATAGTCTAAAGTCAGAAATAAGGCATATGAAGTGTCACTAGGAAGATGAAGAGTTGTTCCTCTTCTATAAATTGTAATAAGCTCCTCATTTGAGATTCTTTTTAAACTTCTTAGTTGTTGGTCATTTTGTGATTTCATGAGAAAGACATAGCAAATTCTTATATTTTCCCACTCTTGCATTCCTTTATTCTTGTTATGTAAAATTTATGCTTGAGCATCAATACAAGAAGGAGTTTATAGCCTTTTTTTACTAAGGGATTTACTGATTCTTTGTGCTCATAAATCCTAATTGGTCTTGTTTCCATTTGCATGGTTGTTTCTTCTTAAATTTAATGCATGTGAATAAATGTCTAGCTTGTTTATGCAAGAAGTTGATTTTCTACTTGCAGCATTAGTTCCCCTACCTTATATTCTCATTCCTTCCCCACTCTCTTTGAAAAATTCCTCTCTAGTAAGATATTTCTAGCCTTACCACGGTGGTCGGTGGATTGCCCATATTGGATCTCCGACCACAAGGCCACGAGGAACAATCCACCTTTTCACACCCATGAAAACATGGAAGTTGCATCATTTAAGTAGAGGGACTTCGATTCCCAGAGCGTTGGCAAGAAACCCATAGATTTTTCCACCCAAAAAAATTTCTCGCCAACTTGATAGATTCTCACGGCTTGTATTTTGTGTTTTTGGATTTTGTACTTAGTTTGATTTAATTTTTATCAAATTGTGGAACTCTCTAAAAACCATGGATCATCGCAACTATTTTTAAAATTGCATACCACTATTATTTTCAAGAATGGTTAGTTCATCTAATTTATCCCTTGATAAATATCAATTGTTAAATGGAACTAATTATATTACTTGGATATTTAGGTTGAAATCCATCTTTATGGAAAGAAATCTATGGGATTTAGTTAGTGGTGTTGAAAAATGACCCACTATGAGACAAGATAACCCTCAAAATTTGTGTTCCTTCTCCCAAAAATCCTAAGAGGCCATGTCAATCCTATTTTAAAGCATTAAAGATGAATTCTTGTTACACATAGGACACATGGAGTCTCCAATTGATGCATGGAATATTTTACAAACTATGCATGAAGGCAACCACCTTTCTAATATAATTAAGCTAATCAAGGAATTATTTACAACTCCAATGAAAGGTGATGAGAAGATAGTCAATTAATTTGATAAGATTAAGAATATTAAGGAATATTTAGATGTATGTAACAATAAATTATTTTAAGATAAATTATTGTATTTCATTATTTAGATCAACATACATGAAAATTTTAGAAATTATATCTCTATCTTGAATTCTAAGTATCAAAATGAATATGATTTTCCTGATTTGGATACTTTTCCTTCTCTCTAATTCAATAAAAAAGAGTAATGAAGAATTTTGATTCATAAGTGAATAGCTCTCAGGCATTGTTCTCTCAAAATTAGAAATTTGTTAAAAATCATAATAACAACAATGTTAATCAAAAATCAAACTTTAAATCTAAGTTTAGAACTAATCTGAATAATCAAAAGTTTAAAGTTAAGTTTGATGGATCTTTCTCTAAGTGTGGTAAATTTGGTCATAAATCAGCTGATTGTTATTCTAATTCAAATAATTTTAATAAAAATGCTAAAGGTATGAACTTCAATAATAAAAAGAAGAATAAAAATCAGAATCAAACTAAAAACCATGTAAATAATATTATTCAAAATATTGTTCTTTATACCGCACTCTCAACTTCTAATGACAATGAATGGATCTTACATAGTGGTTCCTCTAGGAACATGACCCATATTCATGAAATCCTCTCGGATGTATAATTTCTTGAAATATCTAGGAGATAATTCTATCATCATGTTTGAAATTTATGGAAATGTTAAGTTTTTTTACTATTGGTAAATGGTTTTGAAGGGACCATACGTTGTAGTACAAAAAGGCTCAATAGTCGAGATAATAAAATAAGAGAAAAGTGGTTTTTAATACATGGGGCCTCACCCCATCCAAAATCCTAGGAGCTAGATATTCGGGTAAAAACAAAGGCAGGGCCAACTTCCAATAAGGAGATTGACTAACAACACAAACATCACAAGAGAAGTGAAAAAACAGCAACATAATAGTAATAAAATAGTAAAACAAAGCTAAGACAGAGATTTGTTGAAAACTTTCAATGCAATCTTCAAGGCTCTATAGAGGTTGACAGATTGTTTGCATTTCTCGAGTCTTGGATGCTCTCGGTGATAGTCTTATTTTTATTTTGTCATTCTTTCAAGAAGACTCGGGGATGCCACAAGCCTCACATACCTATTTTAAATTAGTTTGGATATAATCCAAAACCACCTTGTGAATAAAACTCATTAGATTGCATGATATCTTTTTCTCTAAATCATTGAGCTGAGTGGAAAGGTTGTTCATCTTCTCTTCCGGGTTAGTGAGGAGTAGAGGGGTCTAGGTTGGTTTTGAGGCCTTCTTTGATAAGGATATCCAAATTCTCCTCTATCCCCTTAAGGGCCTCATCCTGTTGTTTAATTTGAGTGGACATACTAGAGCTAGAAGCTATAATGACTCGACTAATTTATAATAAGCTCTCAACTCCAAAAACATCCTTGCACTTTAATCTACAAAGAATTCTTTTGGCATGGGGAATCGGACAAGGGAGACCGGGTATTCAAATGTTTTGTGAATCCTTGGCTCTGGGGAGGAGGGGTTAGAAGGGGGAGGGGGTGGGGTAATTTTCCACCACATCAAGAAAAAAGTGATGATGGAGGAAGATCACTCCTTGGTGCAAAGGGAGTACCCTCGTGTGGTCTTGAACCTCTCTAATATATTTCTCAAGATAATGGAATATGTAGTGAGGGAAACTAACTTTAGCAGCATGCCTAAAGTGATTTAAAAGGACAAGATGATGTAAAGGCACTTAAGTTAGAAAAATTAACTATTATAAATTTTGTATGTGTTCCTAACTTAAAGAAGAACCTTTTATTTTATTCACAATTAACTAGAGAAAATTGTAAAGTTGTGTTATTTAAAGATAAATGGTATGTGAAGAATAAGCTTAGTAAAATTATTATTTTTTAGATGATTAAATGCTTTTGACCAGATCTTAGAACTAGATGGTTGGTGGGACCCCAACCAATACAATAGATAAAAGGTATTAATAATGAATATAAAATAGACTGAGAAAATCTGATAGCTCACTAACGACTAACATTGATACGCCCCAACGCAAATATCAACCGCAAACAGGGCTCTCCCTCAATTAATACCACCCCTAACCCCACATTACCACCCTAAGTGTGGATCATGCAAGAGGAAAGAAGGAAAAAAGTAGCATGTTAGCCACTGGAAGGTCAAACATAGGGAATAAAATCACACCTAAGCAACCAAACACACAAGTCAAGGACAACAAAAAGATTCCCAGTAAACTACCCCAACACCAACAACCTATGGATCCACTCAAAATCCCAACACCGACTAAGGCATGCCCCACCCACATGAAGCGATAAAGCCAAAATACACCGACAATAACCTCAAGCATCCCACCACCAACACACAACCCACCACCACTTTGAATCCACACTCTGACTAGTGAGGAAAGCAACCATATCGCACCCTAGGAGATCATTCCACTCAAAAACCATAAAAACCTCAAAATCCAAAACCCTACAAACCTACAATATCCCATACACAAGTTATTAACACATCAAACTACCTAAAAACTACTACAAACAGAGCTTTCTTCCTTATTCGGTGCTTAGGAAACCAGGTTGGTGATCCCTAACCAAGAAGAAAATGAAAGCAGAACCAATCCCCTTCTCGAACAGAGAAGGCCGAATCCAACCCAAATCCCTTCCACCTAACTACTTCCATTCCCTTCCAAAAAAATAGACCTACAGAGATCATTCCACAAAATAGAAAATCGACCCCCACAATAATCGCTCCTTCAAGATAAGATAACCCCAAAATTTAACGAGACCCACTTCCCAAAACAGCTTTCAAACTACTCGAGGGGACCCTAATGATTGTAGGATCTGAAATAACTAGGTTCATTTGAAGAACATGTTCCCGAGAATTCTCCAACTCCGCTTCGAAGCAACCACCTCTGGAAGATCCCCAGAGACCTACGAAGCCCCGTCAAGTGGGCACAACCTCCAACACGTCTGGTGAGTGATGTAAACAAGAGTAAAACTTAACAAAAGATGACACTAATTCCTCAACCAAAAAAGGTACAAATGAGATAGGACTTGAATCTTTCCCGATCGAGAAGGAACCCGAAAAAGCGATGGGCTTCCCATAATAGCATGTTGGTTCGAGTCTCTCCTTGAGCGGACTGAAAAAAACTCCAACCCTTCCATGCAATGCTCTTCTAGGCAAGAGATGAGTTCCTCCAACATAGCCACTTCACTAAGCTCCTTCACCCACTCCCACATCACTACGTTGTAGCTGTCCATAGGCTCTCAAGGTTTGCTCGATCCAAAACCTTAGCACCTCCAACCACTCATCCCACTCCATCTCATTCCCAAGCTTAGTAAAATTATTGTTGCTAGTATATAGAAAAATGGTTTTGATTAAGTAAATATAGATGTTTATATATGCCTAAATCTAATTACAATATAGCATTAGATGAATAAACAATGAAGTACAAAATTTGACCCAAACAAATAAGTAATTAAGATTTTAAACCCTAAGTGCAAGTGAGGAGATAAAAAGACTTAGTTGTTCCATAATAATCCCAAAGGTGCATAGAACTCGACAAACTAGAAAATCGAAGTGCAGGACTATCACAATGAAGCTTAGAAAAATGTAGAGGTGTTGGAATATGCTAGATTGGGGCACTCGTGCAAGGTCGAGGGTCCTTGTGGGTTCCAAAGACCTTCCTAGGCACTTGTGACTAATAATGGACCCAGAAAACTAGTTTCATTAGGTCACTAGATGTTTTTGGCATTTTTATCTATCACTAGTATGTTTCACAATGATCGCCAATGTCATTTATAACTGCATAAAGAAGTGACCTACAAAACCCTCAAAAGCACATCAAATCCCAAAAATAAAATAATGCAAATGAGGGGTCGACTATCCTTAGTTGTCAAACAAGTGATCTTATGACTGAGTGTTGCACTACATTTCAGACCCAATGTAGTTCGTGTGTGTGTGAAGATATTTTTCCCTAGGTGGATCTTGTGCACGTCGCACTTGATAGTGAGCAATAACTAGATGTATAAAATGTAGATAGATGTGTGCATGAAAGAATGAACTTCCCCTCCTCTAAAGTATATGCATAATAATGTATTCTCTTTACCTTGTGTGGATGCTAGATGGATGCTTGAATGCTCTTGATAATGTCCTCCGAATGTAACCTTAGGTGGTGATAGGTAATGTTTAGTGCTTGGTCCTTTATTATGGTAACATAACTTTATATTTATATGAATCCCTTACTTGAATTTCATAATTAACCCCAAAGAAAAGGAATACTACAAAAAGATAAGATGCTCAAATGGATAGAAAGGACCCAAAAGATATGAACAAAGTACAAAGAGGTCGGGGGCACCCAGAGGGGATGGGGTGCCAAGTGTTGGTGTCTGGTGGGAGTGGTGTCTAGAGTGAGAATTCCAAAGCACAAATAGAAATATTGTGCAAGTAGGAGTGTAGGATCAAAAGTAGCAATAGAAAGCAATCAAATATGGCCAATGACATGGGTCAATTAGTAATTTTCTTACTTAGGAATAATATGAATAGTAGTATGTGATCAGGACTAGATACATACCCAAATTGTGTGATTTAGTGTCTACATTTGTATATATTTGATGGATTTTTTGTTAAATCCTATTTTTCTTATTTTTCTTGCAATTTTTTTCAACTATGGGGCCTTTAAATTTTAAGATTTTGTATGTAATTTCATGTCTTAACCTTAGGATAGGTCTCCCTGCGATGAAATCAAACCATGGATCTTGTGAAAGTTTCTTGCGTGGTAAGCAACATGTTGAACCATTTCAAAAACATCATGAGTCTAATTCCTCTAACTTGCTTGAGTTAATCCATAGTGATGTAAACGATCCTTTGGAATTTCCATCTCTTGGTGGAGCCTTTTATGTTGTAAGTTTCATTGATGAATTTTCTAGAATGACTTAGTCATACTACATTAAAAGAAATTTTGATGTTTTTTCAAGATTCAAGAGTTTAAATCCCTAGTTGAGAACATGGCCAATATAAAAATTAAGATAATAATAACAGATAATGGAGGTGAGTAGGTGAATAATAATTTTTATGAGTTTTGTGTGCCTTGTGGAATTAAAATAGATTTAACAACTCTATATTCCCCACAACAAAACAACATAGTTGAAAGGAAGAATAAAACCATAATTGAAATGGTTAGGATCATGCTTCATGCTTATAAAGTGCCTAAGTTTCTATGGCCTAAGCCATAAAAACTATTTTCACATTCCAAATAGGTTTCTTACTAAATCCTTGCATTAAACTACACCTCATGAAGTGTAGACAAAACAAAAACTTGATATCTCTTATTTTAAGATATTTGGTAGTCTTGTTTCCCTTTTCATTCCTAAAGTTAAGAGATATAAACTTGATCCTACCTCTTACTCTTGCATATTTTTTGGGTATGGTGGTCACACAAAATTATTAAGAGTATATAATCAATCCAAACATGAGATTATAGAAAATAGGAATGTTTATGTTTTTGAGAAACCATTTTGTGATTCTTCTTTTGTTTCTCATGAGTCTGTCACCCTAGAGATTTATAACCCTTCTCTATAAAATATGGAAACAAAATTCAAATAGGATGATAATCCTTATTCATAAATGATGGATGTGGATATTGAGGGTAGTTGTCACAATCATGTCTCGGTCTAGAATTATTGAATGGGCTCAAAATTTGGTTTATAATTCTCGATTTAATAATATAATAAAGATGACCTGAATAAATCATAATTATCATTCATTGTCAACTTTTTATGAGGTTGAACCTCAATATTTTGAATAATTTTCTCTAGATGAAATATGGATTGAAGCAATGGAATCTAAATGCAATGATCTAATCAAAAAAAAAACTTGGGAACTAGTCCCTCTTCCCGTTAAATGGATATATAAAATAGATTATAACTATATTGGTAAGATAGAAAAGTTCAAGGAAATATTAGTAGCTTGAGCATTTAATTAGAAACCTTGTATAGACTATGTTGAAACCTTTTCTCTTGTTGCCAAAATGAGCATTGTTAGACCATTTTTAGCTCTAGTTGTTCAAGATGGATGGGAGATTCACCAAATAGATGTTAAAAATGATTTCTTTCATGCTGATTTGAAAGAAGAAATATACATGCATCAACCTAAATTTTTTGAAGAACCTAATAAGAAATTATTTGTTTGTAAGCTTAAAAAATCTTTTTACAGTCTTAAGCAAACTCCTAGATCTTGGTAGGCTAAGATAAATATCTTCTTTCAAGATCTTGGTTTTAAAATTGTTCTCGTGATAATTTTCTATTCATAAAATCTAAAAATGGTCATATTATCATTATTGTTTTATATGTTGATGATATTTTGATTAATAGTAGTGATAAGAATTTAATTCTTATAATCAATGAGTTTTTAAGACAACATTTTGAAATGACTAATTTAGGACTCTTGAACCATTTTTAGGCATGGTTATTGTTCAAGATCACAAATCTATTGTTGCATCTCAAGCAAATAATTCTTATCATGTCCTTAAAATATTTAACATTATTGATTTTAAACCTATCACCATTCTTATGGAAGTTAGTGTTACATTAGATCCAACGCCCGTATGTGATAAATTTAATCATACTTTATATAGACAACTTATTGGTAGTTTTATTTATTTAACTATAATTAGGCCTAATATATCATATGTAGTTGTAATTGTTTCTAGATTCATGCAAGATCCTTATGAGGACCATTAGAAAATGGAAAAAAAATTACGTATATCAAATGTACAATCAATTATGGTTTTTATTATTCTTCTAGTAATGATGAAAATTTATTTAGTTATTTTGATTTTGACCATGTTAGTGATATTGTGGATAGAAAATCTACTTCTGGATATGTTTTCAAGTTGGCGCAGTGCAATCACTTGGGGTAGTAAAAGCAACCAAAAAAGTTATCTCTTCTATTGAAGTATAATATAGAAGTGTTATGGAATAAAAAAAGGAAGCTATGTGGATAAAAATACTTTTGAATGAACCTCCAATGGGCATCAAAAGAAGTAATATTCTTCTATGTGACAACCAAAGTTTCATTTCTCTTGCAAACTATCCAATTCAACATCAAAGGAAAAAACATATTGAAATACATATGCACTTTATTCAAGAGAAATTTCTAAATGGTGACATTGATCTCAATTTTTGTTCCACTGAAGATCAAGTAGCAGATATTTTTACAAATCCATTGTGTGTTGCAAAGTTTTGTAAATTTCATGCCATGTTAAGCCATTCAATATGTGTCAAATGATCATGTGGATGACTTTGATCTCCACCTCTGAATCAGATGAGCATATGGCCTTTAATATTTTCCTTGAGGGGAATGATTAGGATAATTCCACCTCTTAACCGCTTGTAAACTCCCAATATTATGTCTAGTTTGTAAAAGATCACTATAAGTGAATCTTAAGTAAACGAGTGTGCATCACGTGAGTTTACTTATAATACCCAACAAAGAATTAGATATGAGAGATTATTGTTTTATAAAATACTCCATAATCTTATGTAAGACTTCATACTTTATCACTTTATCTTAATAATTTTGTTTTGTTCTTGTGTACTATGGAGTTTTTATTTTTCAAAACTTGTGGAATACTATACAACAGGTGTACTACGGCTTTTACAAAATATGTGAAGCACTAAAATTTAAATTGTACCGTAACATATTTTTATCAAAACCCGCTTAGACACTAAGCTTTGTGCTATGGATTTATTAAAATATGTGGAGCACTAAGCCTTATGCCATATATTTTTCAAAATCTACAAAACACTAAAGCTTTGTATTGTGGCATGTTTTTATCAAAACTCACTAACACTTAAGTTGTGTATTGTGAATTTTTAAAATCCGCGAACAAAGAGCTTTGTTTACATGCTAGCCTAAATCATTTTTGATGATTTATGGATTGTAATTCCTTTTGTATAAAAAGGTGACTTGGCATGTGTTTTAGGAACAATTTTTATATGTTTACATGCTAGCCTAAATCACTTTGATGATTTATGGATTGTAATTTCTCCTCTATAAAAAGGTGACTTGGCATGTGTTTTGAACAATTTTAATATGTTTACACTCTATCCCAAATCTTCATTTGATGATTTATGGATTTTAAGTCTTTTTTTATAAAAGGAAATTTTACAAGTTTCCTACTTAATATTACAAGGAGTGTTGGGACCTCTTCTCTCTACGCATTCTTTTAGAACTTTCAGCTTGTGTTTTTCCTTGTACACGTCATCTTCTTCTTTGTGTGATTTGTTGCATTATCTCCTTACACACCTCTCCTTATTACATGTTCATATTTATATTCACTCATGGGTTTAGACCCACCTTCAATTGTCCCTCTCTCGGTCTTCTTTTCTACCTTTTCCCTTCTCTATTTGGAACTTCTCTCCATTGTTTGGTTACCTCCTTGCACACTCTACTTTTTTATTTCTCTTTGCAAACTTATTCTCCTTGCATGTTATCTTCTCACAAGATTCCTACTCCTCCTCCTCTTATTTTCCTCTATTATACCGCACTCTAAATGTTAGTGCACTATTAGGCCATGATTTTCTTGTTTGTGGCCATTTCTCTTCCACTTCCACATAGCTACTCTACCATCTTCTCCTCCTTTCTATTACATTTTCATCATTGTAAACTTGCCTTTATGTCCTCTATGTCAATAGTGATCTTGCTTCTACACCACATAATCTACCTTGGTGGATTCTGCCATATCTCCTTTCCCTCTTGTTATGGAAATTTTTCCCGACCACTTTCCTTCTCACTTATGTCTTTTGTGCCTTCTTCATTGTGTAAAAATCTAGAGCCTTTTCAAAGTGCTCCCCTCCTTTATTTTTTACCTACAGGAAAATTATATACCTTCTCATAGTTTTTCTACACTAATGTTGTTCCCTTCCTCATCTATGTATTCTTTCTCATGTGTTCCTCTCACACTATGCACGTTTGTAGTCTCCCCTTAGACTTCTCTTAGTGAATTTACTTTGAAGTAATTTCTCCTTCTTCATGTAATTCTTCCTTGCACTCTTCTCCTCTATAAATTACCCAACATGCTCCTCCTTGAGACCTCTTTCAATCTCCCTCTTCTTCAATACAATATTTTCCACACACACTCTCGTTGTCTCCTCGAGGAGCTTCTCTTATATTTCCTTTGAGGCAACTTTCCTTTTATTCTTTGTGTCCTTTGTAATGGTACTCATGTTTCCATGTGTTCATTTACTTGTGCACTCCTTTCCCTCTATTGTGGATTTTACCTTTATTTGTTGGCTTGCACAATCTTTCATGCACTCATGGTCTATGATGATCATCTTCTCTCCTCTGCAACCTTCTTTGTTAGTGTAATACTCTTATACATTGTTTTTCATCCCCAGTGACTTCTCTTTTCACCCTTTTCTCATCTCATGAACTTCTCCCATGTTCTCTCTCACACATTCTCTAATGGTACTCCCACGTGTGTTTCCTATTATCTCTTATGATTTTATCATGCAATATTTGACTTTTCCTTTTCAGGCATGCCTTCTCCTTCCTTTGACACTCCAGGTGATTCCTTCTTCACGTAATATTATCTATGATCCTGACTCCTTATTGATTTTTATGACTCCTTTTGGGTGCTTCTCACCACATGACCCCTTCTTCTTTGGTGGTCTTATTTTTCTTATTCTAGTTTGTCCTTTACACCATTTATATCCTCTAACACTTTATCCAACATGTTCAAATCTGTTGCATCTAAATAGTCCCTTCTTCTTGGTGGAATATTTCCTTCCTATGAAATATATGAATCTCTTCTAGCCACTACACTCTAGCATCTCTTATCACAATCTCTACCAACATTTCTCATGGTGGAGAACCAAATTCTCTTATAGATGCCTCATATTCAATTGTCTTCCAATTTTTTCACTTCCTTCTCATAGGAAAGTATCCTACTTTATACCACTTGGCGCAAGGGGTTTTCCTCCTACAGAGTCACATAGTGGACTACATAATAATTTTTATATTTATATTGATTTTGTAATTCTTTAATGGCTTCTACATTCAACTACTCTTATGGAGCTTACATCACACAAATGGAGAATGTTTAGACTCTAGGTTTTTCTCCCTAAGACCTATCCTAGATCGGACTTTGTGCTCATAAGCAAATTTAACAACCTCAATATTTTCCTATTCACCATTTTCTTCCACAATTGATCTTCTTTGCAAGCCTTTCATGTACTATTATGCACCCACTCCTTTATGCACTCCATGCATTGCGCTCCTTTTCTAGAACTACATTGTAAATTATTTTTACACTTCCACATAATTTCCACTTAATTTTGTAGCACTTCCTCTTCTTTTCTATGTGCTTATCCAACCTTACATGAACCCATTATTTGCCAAAATTGTGTAGGTTTTCCTTGAACCTTTGATGCCCCCGCATCATTTAAGGATAGTTACGGATGTCTAACAGACTTGTTTCATTCTCATTCGTGTGGTAATGGAGCTACTTACCCTCTAAATAGGCATGGGTTCCTATTTCACTTTGATAAGGTTTTTATATATGCAAATTAATATGAGTTTCATTTCATATTTTGGATATTTTATGACTACAAAGTTTTATTGTGTTTATTGGTCTGGTATATATATAGATGTTTTCAATTACATGACTTTGTATACCTTCTTTGCATGTATATCGAGGCTTGTACTAATATACATGTGCATAAGTATATTTATACATACATGTATTTACTATTTTTTTGATATCATGTGTGGGTAAATCAATGAGATGGACTTGGCATTGATGGCTCTATGTTGAACTTGTTGAGTTGTTACTTGTTAATAAAAGCTTCTATAACATGGATAGTTTCTCTCTTTTCTTAAATTTCATTTACATTGGGCCATGTTGGAAATTTGATGATATGTTTTGAGTAAAAATAATATTTATATTCCCTTCAAACCTATCTATATGGTTTATTATAATGATATGTTATGTATGTAAATGTTGTGTCTTTTTCACCCAACCCAAAAACTAGTTTCTTATGATGATATGCTTCTCTCTCTATCCGAACACCACTTGGGTTTGGCCATGATGGTATTATGCTAAAATACTATGAGTGAAGGATTTTTGTCTCTTACTCTCAATCCTAAATATTGGGTGTTTGTGATGATATGTTTTTCTCACTCTCTCCTTCAGTAGTCTAATGCTTGTATATATGATAACTTTCCTTCGTGATATGAAAATCATACCAAAATAAAATATGTTGACCCCTATTTTCATAACATATTTTTTATGTGGGTGCATGTTAGGAGTTTTATGAATATTTTAGTTGGATTGGCTATAAAATATTTATGAATATGGTGTTTATTGACTAAACAATTTGGATATTGTTCTCTTACCCTTCTTACATCTAAAAGAAAAGTCTTGAATTGAATAAAGGAAATAAAGTATTTATTCATGACCCTTAAAATAAATGAATATTGATACTTCTAAATTGTTGTTTAAAGGAGTATTGAGAAGTTCTATATTGTAATAATTTATAAACTTAAGGAAATTAAAGATATGCATTATTGTTCAATGCATTCCCTTCCATACTTGAGAGCATAAATGTTGTCTTTTGTTAGTACTTTGAGCCATTAATATAAGAGGGATAAATGTTGTAATATTGATAAAATTTGAAGGTAAATAAAGTATAGAAATGTAATGAAATTACTTAAATAGGTCAGAATTCAGCAGCAATATAACACTAAAATAATACCAAAATATATAGAAATGGTCATAATATGAAATTAGAATGACTTATCCACTTCGATGGTGTAACCTCCAACACATACAATAAGACTCAAGTGTTTAATATGATGATCATATACTAGTTACTAACTCCTATATATACCCTACTATGTTATGCAAAGTACCAATTTTTACCTACTAAGCATATGAAAGCATAAATAATTGTGATATGACATGATAATAGATAATGTTAGCCACAAGTCAGATATACATATCCAATATATGACCTAGGAATAAGGGTGTAACATTCCCTCCCTTTGAAAAATCGTCCCCAATGTTGAAAACTTCTAGATGTTCTGCACACAAGTGTAGTCCTTGATGTTGAAGACCAGCAGAGATGTTGATACGGGGACTCTTCCTCCTCCCATGTTGCAATTACATTATCTTAATTCTTATTATTATTTATATACTCATGAAATACCTCATTTTGTTGGTTTTTACTATGTTATTTGACTCCTTGAACCTTTGCATTGATATTCATAATTTATATTGTGGGTGGTGGTTGAAAATCATGAGATATATGGGACAAATTGACTCTTCTTGGTAGCTTGGATTATGTCATATCCTCCACAATAATTTAATAATTTATATCCCTTTCCTAAATTTGGCCATCGAATAAAAATAATTGTGAAATTTGATTAGGTTATAAGGAGACCCTTCTTTTTCTTATATACACACATCCATTTATACCAAATGAATAATTATATTTCCTGGATACAAGGATGCCCATACCACATTTTGTCTAGTTGGAATTTGGTGCACATCAATTTTGTTCCATTTGTTTGATACAAGTGGTTGGATTGGTACCATCAAAATTCCACATCTCCACTTTTAGAATCATGTTTCTACTCCCCACATTAGAATAGGATGAGTGATGTGGTTGTGTTAAATTAGAGGTATGGTTGATGGTGAGACCGGACTAATTTGGTTGGAAGTTGGTAGCTTTGTGGTTGTAGAAATAAATGGCTTACATAAGTTTTGATTTCATTATATTAAGATCATATTTTATCATTGTGATTGATTGAAATTTTTAGCTTGTGATCAAGCTGAATGATTTTAGATTTGTTAAGTAAAACCCTAGGTTTTAGGATTCATTAATTTCTCCTTAAAATTCCATGTCATGAGTATTTTTTCCAGGGGGTGGAATTACCCTTTCATTTTCCTCTTGTTTGTGGCCCTATCATGGATTTTTTTGGATTAAACGTTAAATCTTAGGGTTTAGGGTTCAACTTAAGGTATGGATTTACGGTTTCATATTACATGTGGATTTTAATAGAATAGGAAAAACTCTAGCAAAAAAACCTAAATTATTTTTTTCAATCTTTACTGAATATGTAAGAAATTTTTAAAATTTCTTAAATTGTAACTGTGGAGAAAATTTATGAAAAACTCTAATTTGGAGATGACTTGTGCAAAACAAGTCAAAAAAATTGAGATTATTAGAGAACTTTACTTGACTAACTTCACCACTTCAATTAAAAATTATTAAAAAAAACGTCACCGATTTGGAGATATAGCCAAATCTTTAAAATTGAGGTTTTGAGCTAATTTCATCCTAGATCAAAGATCTTATACCACTTATAATAAAATTAATTACATGGATTAAAATATCAGCAGCAATGTAACAACAAATAAAACTAAAATAAATATAAATGATCACAATATGCAAGTATAATGACTTATCCACTTGAGGGGGTAACCTCCGCGCATACTGATAAGACTTGAGTGATCAATATGATAATCATATACTAGTTATTAACTCCTATATACACCATAAAATGCTACGTAAAGTACCAAGGCTAGCCTAATAAGTATATAAAAGCATAAATAATTGATATGATATGATAAGAGATAATGTTATCCATAAATCAAATATACATATCGATATACGACCTAGGAATAAGGGTATAACATGAAACAATCTATTGTTTAATTTTGAATCATACTTTACTTGAAGGTTAATGATTGTATGTTGTATTCATCTTGAAAGCACCAAACCCTTATTCAAGATCATATTTAGGTTGGTTTTAAGAATCTTTCTGGTATTGGCTAGGTGTTAAAACTAAGAAAGTTGTGAATTGTATCACTTGATGTGTGAACGCACTTATGAGATTGTTTGGCAAAAAACCTTGATAGGTACCTTCTCCTAGAAACCATGTTGTCTAGGTTAGATTGGAGTTATGCAAATTGATCATCTTTTGATAAATGGATAAATTTGTAGTATCAAAGCATGTTGTTATTGAAACCATGAATTTCCCTACCTCGTGTAACTCAATTTTATAAAGCCCATTGAATGTGACAAGAAAATAATAATAAACATCCCTTTTGAGTCAACCTTCATTAAGAATATTGATCCTAGCTTGAGCATTGTCTTATGAACTAGATCAATGTTATCTTATTGTTATATCTAGGATTTTATCAGGTTTATTTTAGTAATGAATTTCGAATAAATCCTAAGATTATTTTTTCCTTCTAAAGAAGTATGATCGGAGTTTCGATAATGTTACTCATTCACCTTGTAGGTAGGTTCACATACCTAACTAAGTTCCTTTATGTGACAAGATGCATTTGATGGGAATTTATGTTTTCTTATCATATTGAAGGTTATACACTTTTTCTAATTTAAACCCAAAATTTAATAGTTTCATCTCTTGTTTCATGAAGAGTATTGATTATTCCCTTGTTTGGAACAAGATTTTTGTACTTTGGTTTTATTATGGAAACTTGAATATTTTAACATATAATTTGTTTGGCCAATGGGGTTTGGGTGGATTGGTTAAGACGGATGTTTGTGTCTAGATCCACCCAAGTTCAAATCCCACTTGCACAATCCCCTAGGGGTGGTTTACTGGTGGTGGTAGGTGTTTCATCACTGGTAGGTTATTGTTGTTATCAATGGTGGGGGTGTTGCATCACTGATGAATGTGGCTTGTGGCTTCGGTTGGTGGTTCTCAACGGTGGCAGAATTTACATCATTGGCATTGGTGTTGGTGTCGGTTGGTGACTCTAAAAATGGCAGTGGTAGAAAAATTACATCGTTGGTTTGGGATCGGTGGTCGTGGTTTGTGTTGGTTCAAATTATAATATCTTGTTTGAGGACCTTATTATAGGGTGGGGACCCACCAACCCTCCATTCATAGCTCCGGTCTAAAAGAATTTTAAAATAAAAAAACATGTAATTTATTTGAATTCATATTTATGGAACATATGGAATAAAATAAAAATGGATGAATACTTAAATGAATATTTAGATAAATGAAAATATAAGAAAAATATAGAAAAATTCAAACCTTGTATGTGCATGTTTTCTTTATGTATATATATCTAGAAGCTAACAAGTATTTTCTTTATAGTTTTGTGTTAAATGTTGTTCAATAAACCACCATAACATCTTAGGTTATAGGTGGTAGTCATTTAAATAATGTTTTCCAATTAATTTTATTGTAGTCCAAATAACCTAGCTAGAAGATTTCAACTACAAAAATAGATATCTTGTTCGTGCTTATTGTCAAAATTGATTATGATATCATAACTAAATAGATGATAATATTTTTCTTTGAGGTTATTATTTATTAACATGTAGCTATCACCATTCTTATGTAATGTGATTATAACCATGATTATTCCCTATTATAAATTTTATCTTTAACTCTAGCATTGAAATATTACCTCCCTCTTCTTGTTCTTACTAGGTTCGTAGTAAACTAGTCAGTTAATACATGTTTAAGGAAACATATGTTAAGGATATTAATAAATTATGTTGTAAATAATTTTTCATGTTCATGGGATTACTCTCTTTGTCTATTTGGATCCTACATGGGCATTGTATTCTCAACACTCACTCATCATTTGGAAACCATGTTGTATGCTCTCGTGAATCTTAGATGTTTTTCACCATTGAACTCTTTTATATAAAAATGTCCATGTCATATATTCACTTAAAAGTGGGAATGCTAGGAAGTATACCATTGAAATTTGTTTGATTATCCAACCATAGTGTTCATCTCACCCTTTTGGCAGATACATGAATATGATTAATTGTTTTGGTCGTAATTTTTTCAAAAAATGGTTTGTAGATCAATTGGTGAAATAGATCCTTCTCATGAGATCATGTCGGTTTAAAAGACCCTTATTGCACACTATGAGAATTCCTCAATTATTTTTGTCTATCAAAATTGGTTATGAATCTAACTACAATAAATACCCCTTCCTAATATTTCTACAATATAATGATCATATTGCAATTATTCTAGATTTAAATTATTGTTCCAATAGTTATGTATTTTTATCTCATGGATATATATTTTTTGGATTGTGTTTCAAACTCACCTTGTAGGTGGTTTGAAAAAGTGTTCTTCTAACATTGCAAGTTCCCTCCAAAATGCTATGGCTAAAATGATCATGTTGTAGTGGAAAAAAATTGTTGAATTCTCTACAATATGTCCCCTTTCTTAGAGAAAGCTAATAATATTTTTGAATTGGGATTTAGGTTTTTGGTGAATTATTAGGCTAGTGTTTTTATTGATGTTTTAATTTCTAGAAATCAAAAATCCTTGAGCTGACTTGTAATTAGCTCTCATTTCCATGGCTCAAGTTTTGGTGGCACTATTAATATGTCTTATAGGGTTTCTTTATTCTTTCAACACTAAATAATATCATTAGTTCCTTCCTTAACCTTGCAAATGTGAATTTACATGTGGCGTAGTAGTAGTAGTAGAGTGGCGATGTTGCTAAAATATTTTAGTACAACATTTTGAGTTATAAACACATATATTGGTTTTAAAAAATCATATCATTTTTAATTATGATTTTGTGTCAAATAATTTTGGGGAATTACATTTGGTATCAAATCTAGGTTCAAATCAAGAACATTTGGAACAAACTACTTCATATGTGTGGATGTGATTGTGAGTTTGGTTATAAATTATGATAAATGTGTCATGTTTGTGGTCTACCCCTTTGGTTTGATTTGATAAATGTGTCTAGTGTGACATGGATGCAATAATAATGTTTCCCAGTCCATGTAGCAATGTATCTACATGTATAACTCACTTGTCAACTTGTTATGTGTATGAGATATCTTATATGTGATTATGTGATGTGTTCTTATTGTGGACTCTAACATTTTTACCTTCCAATATTGTGATTAGCATAAGATGCATGTATAGGGGGATGATTAATTTTATGTTCATATGACTTTGGAACCACTAATAGCGGATAGGAAGTGAAACCCGGTATGGGATAAAAACCCACTTCTACCCTTGCATTCCTACACTCTTGTTAGCAATTGTGTATATATGTGGCAACATTCTTAATCTGTTGAGGTTACGTCACTCCTCCCTTATAAACTTCATTAGGGGAAATTGAGTGTAACCCATTGTGTTGAACCATATGAAAATTCATGTATGATATGGTAAACTTTTTGGAAATATTATTTTTGCATCCATACGAAACTTTTAATGATTTCAAATTTGTGCTAAAAAAATAAAAAATCTAGATCATGCTTTGATATTTTATAGGAAGGTGGATTATGAATTTAAAAGTATTTTTCTATTCTACTACGATATTTGATTCAAAAGATCTATGTTTTCAATATATTTCAAATGTTATGATACCATGTATATTTTTAATATTCTCCGAATTGATGAGTAAAAATAATGGAATAGTTTTAGGATCTATGTGATAACCTCAAGGAAAACACCCATAATCATGAGTATACATGTGAAACATTAAAGAAATATAAACACATATTTGATCAATGTAAAATTAATGTTAATATATTAATCTTAGTTGTGTGGGAAGTTCAATGTCCTCCTCATAGAATTATTACAATTAATATCTCTTCCACATTTAATTTTTGTAACACTAGTTCTTTATGAATTTATAAACATAACTAGAGGTCCCTCATCATAGAATTATTACAACAAATCTCTCTTCCACATTTTTTTGTAACACTAATGTTCTATGATTTTATAAACATAAATAGAGGCTATTATTAGATATTAGAGAGTGGTTAGCTTATAGAGGAAAAAAATTTAATCTATTAATATAATCTATGAATAGTTGTTTTAATCAATTCATAATGGAAGTTAATCAAATCAATAACTTGATTTTTACTCTTCTCTATAAATAAGTAATCATTATATTACACTTAAATATTACAAATGCATCATAATCACATACAAGTGTATGGTTAATTTAATACACTAACAACTGCAAGTATAAACCACTTGTCAACGTGTTATGTGTATGAGATATGCCCTATGTGATTGTGTGATGTGGTCTTATTGTGGAACCTAGTATTGTTCTCCCACCAAGATTGGGACCGAGAATAAGATGCATGTTCGGAGGGATAAAATGATTATATGCCTATCCATATATTTGTGGAACCACCCGATAAGGGCTAGGAACTGGAATATGAGATGGGATTAAAATCCACTTCTCCCCTTGAATTTTTATGCTCTTGTTAGGATTTGTGCATGTGTCGCACCATTCTTGGTCTATTGAGGCTATCTTTCTCCTCCTTACTAGTTTCCTTAAGGAAACCTTTGTGTTGGGAATCCATTTTTTGAACCTTTTGAACACTCATGGATGATACTTTAGTTTGGACATTAACACTAGCTATTATGAGCTCTCTTCATAGTTGGAAATTGAGAAACATTACGATATAGGTTATTTTACATTCCTAATATCCTGAGTGGCTTTCAAAGACCACATAGTGTAGTAATGTGAAAATATTTTCAAATGTATTGTTTTGTTATGTTGGAAATATTTTTATTGGTTTGATGACAATGTTGATTTATGGTAGTTGGTATTGTTGTTATATTTTTCAAATTATTCTATTAAGGATATTTAACCTTTCCTCTTCATCTGCGAGGAACTTGAATTTATTTTATTGCCTTGACTTTGATTTTTTAGGGTCATTTGGACATTTTATGTCATACATTATTATTTTTTCATTCTTAAGAGTTTCCTTTTGGTTTTTGTTAATTTATTATTTCATATATGTCATAATTTGATCTTGTTAATTTTGTTGCATGATATGGGGGATTTATCTTGGAAACAAGATTTGGGGCTATGTTGGGGAACTCATTTGGAAATTTTTCTCATGTCTCCCTTCCCCTTTTTGGCATGTTGATTACCTTCGGCATGTTGGATTACCATATCTATGTTTGAATAATATATGGAGATACACTTATTCTCACTCTTTTATATGTATTATGGGAGGGTTATGGAGGTTGGTAATATTATTTTACATGTTCTATTGGTCCTATGCCAATGACATATGTTTACAATGCATGACACCCTATTAATACCTAGAATATTTTGTGTTCTTCTTGGAAAGTAAAATATGTCTCTGTTTCTATCCTACATTCATACTATTTTGTCTTAAATATAATTAATAACCTTATAACATGACACTATTACTCCTCTTAACCTTATAAATCCTATCCACTTCTTTATGCCCTCTTGCATTCAATTATTCTCTTCCATAACCACATTTGATGAATATATATCACATTACAACATTAAATAGTTGTGTATCTAAATATGACATGGTTGTTCTACGTAACTCTTATAATTTTCTTCCTAATTATAATCATGCATCTGACCAAATCAAATCCCTTTATAGACTCTAAATAAATATATGCACAAATAAAATTTGAAATGAACGATGTTGGATTAATACACAAATTAACTCATTCAACCTCTCTAATCATGTACATATTGGAAATATCCTACGTATCGAACTAAATTATTCTATTGACATTGAATACCAATGGAAAAATTCTCTTGAGTGATTATTCTATAACCCCTCGGGGAAGAAAACGAGATGCTCTAATGATCCTAGTTTATTTATTCTATTAATCCTTTGTGGATTAGTCGAGGCACTTTGATGTTCATGTGGTATTTATTATGATAGATTTTGAGATAGATATATTGATTCAAGTTTAGAATGTTTCCTACATTATAGATGCTTCATTCAAATGATGGACTTATATTGACAACATTTGTAATTTTTGGGGATGTATGAGCCCCAACTATGGATATATTGTTATGATGCCTCGTTGTTGTGGTATTATGTTATATGGCACCTTTGTACCTTTTTACACCTTAATTAAATAAATAATTGTTTTGGGTAGATTATTTTCTTATTTATTTAAAAGCATAATGGTAGTACATGTTATATGTTTTGATTAATTAATAAACACTAATACACAAACTAGAATATAGATCCCATTTAAATTACAAGCTATAATGATAAAAATGATTTCTCAAAACAAAAGAAGGGAAGTTTACTTAGTTTATTATAGAATAAAATGTGTAATATGGTAGTGCAAAGTGATTGAGAAGATTGGAAATGACCTAGAGGTTCTTCATCTCTAGAACTATAACTACAAATTGAGTTGGTATGGAACCATACGGCTTATCCCGAAGCATAGTTCAATCTAGTCCTAAGTTGTACAATTTTGGATAACATAATAATAGTGCTCTATAAGTTATAATGGTTTTCAATGGCCTAGAAATGTACTTATATGTCTAAGGTTAGGGTTCAAAATGTGGGATACCTGTTATAATGATTTGTAATAGAAGAAAACCCTATATCCCTACACTAACATTTCATGAAAATAATTAGATACCAAAAAGACGTGATTTTTGTGTGGTGGAGTTGGATTGAACCTAGTGGTCAACCCTTGTTTATCCAATTCAAGCACTACACTATATCTCCTTGAAGGCAAGATCAAACTCCCTATAGTTATCCTAGTATATGTGCATTTTGCATGCAAATATAAGTGAACCCCTTATATTTCCCTTATGTCTCTTGATAGGAAGATAGTATGCATAACTATAGCTAAAGTAGAATGTACCCTTCATGATTGTGATATAATGTGTTAAGCTTGAAAATTTTGGATTGATTTCCCATAGAAACTTTAGCAATTATTTGTATTGACTTGACCTTGTTATGACTTTCATTTAGTCCCTTTCAAGGCTTGTAGATAGAGAAGGTAAACCTTAAACCTAGTTTGAGTGCTTTAGAATTGAGTATTGGTTGTTTTTAGAGATGTATTGTTATTTTAGGAATATTTAGAAGAGCCTATTTTTCCTTTTGGGAGATACTTACAATAGGTTCTTTTTTTTTTTTTAAATTAGGTGATTTGATAAGTGCATTAGACTTTCTTATATAGGATTTTGTAGGTTAAATGTTGCATGAAGGCTAACCTATAAGAAGTGAAATGAAAAAAATATTCGAATTGGAAATATGAATGTTTGGTGGTAGGAGATAGGACCATTTGGTTTGGGACCAAACTATGAGATAGTTTGATCCTAGTTATGCATGATCCACACATTTGATTAGGGAGTTTGTGTAAACTTCTAGGTGACATGCCTATGATATTATACTAGTATGGAGTGATGTGATTGGTTATGTGGATGACTAAGCAGTGTGCATAGTAAGAAATTCATGAAAGGGGAGGAGGATAAGTCACTTGGGTTTGGAATGTGTGCATAAGTCGTGTTTACGATACAAAGTGAAAGTTGTCATTGATAGATGATAAATTGCCAAATTTATGTGTTTATAGACCTTTATACTCACAATGTGTATCTTTAAGATTTGGTGTTGTAAGTTTTTATATGTTTATCTTCTCTTTTGTGTGTTAGTTGCCCATGTTGGTGCAATTTTTGTGTTAAATATGATAAGTGGGTCATGATTTTTTTATCGGTGTTTATTGTGGTGTTCTTTCAATTTGGGCATGTTATCATTTTTTTGGGTCATTAATAACTCTTGGTGATTTGTGTGATTTTTATAGTGATATTGAGGTGTAAATATCAATACTACTCTACTATGAATAAACTTTCACTATTGTGATAATGTGAAACTTCCTCTCGTTGTCTATTCTAAATGTTTTGGTTTGTCTTGGTCATATTCATGATATGAGAAGAATTTAGGTTGGCACTAAGATTTCTTATTTTCTTAGTTGATTATAAATTCAACCCACATATATTGGTATTAGTTGGAAATTATTTTAGGTTGACATATAATTTTTTTCTAAAATAAGGGATTGTTTATTTGATTACACACGCTTGTGAAACTTTTAAACCCCTCTCGCACCCTCTAATTTTTTGCAAGAAGTGTTGTTTTGAGTTGTAATGCTAGAAACATCATGTATTTTTGTGAAAATAATGTTGTATTTTGGAAATTGATTATTTACTTATGTTAATTTATGATAAAAATCATGTAATTGATTCTTTTTTGATGAAATAGATATTATATTAAAATAGAATGTATTATGATACAATATTATTCATAAAAAGAAAGGCAAGTATGGAAGCACACCTCAAATACACAAGCTAAATCATGTCATTAAAGGGCCTAGGAATAGAATAGCTCAAACTAGGCCAAGGCTAGACAAAATGATATATCACATCATAAAATCAAATAGAAAACTAAGTCGTCATCGCAAACTATTGTCGGTCAATCAAGGTCATGGTCATACCAACCAGGATTGGAATGTCTTTTCAATATTGGGATGGTTCTACCCGATCCCGAGCTAGTGTGCTCTCCTTTTTAGTAGTTTCCTCTGTTTACAAATGGCTAAGGTTAACTAAGGGAATTTTTCCTAAGGTGGAAAAAAATCCACTGTCATGAGAAAAGGCGGGGGTGGCCCAAGTAATTGTGTGAAGCTTCATCCCCGAGCCCATGGTGATGAAGGTAACATGGTGCCCCACCTAATAGGTGACTGATACGGGGATCAAAAACATGACTTTGAGACCAACATTAGGAGTAGATTCTGTGGTAACCACCCTATTGTTGACCACCGCCATGCCCACGAGGTAGAGATTGATGAGTCGGAGATGGTGGAACTCAAGACACCTTACATAGGGCATCACCCCTATGAAAGAGGAAATTTGGATGTGTTCAAATTCAAGAGTAACCTTCTTATCTTGAATTTGAATCTATAATAATACATTGGATATAACCATGGATTTTTTATATACATAAAAGTGTTGATCCATAGTGGAGTTAGTAAATAGAAAAGTGTAGTCAAAAATCATGCACTTTAGACACTATTTAGTCTCGGTCTCATACTACTATTTAGAAGGTTTTGAGTGAAGAAAGTACTAATTAACCCCTGTCTTTTGGCCATCTTACTTTATTTTCTTTCTTCATTCCCGACCTCTTACACCCACATGCCCAGCCAAATTTTTTTCATTTTACATTATTTTAGCTTTGACTAGGGTAACTAGGCTACTACTAGGGCACCCATGGGTACCCTGATCCCACCAAGGGCGTCTCGATCCTTTTTGAACTTTCTTGCCACTTTTTGGGCACTTTCTATTCATTTTAGATTCTTATATTTTTGGTGGTTGGTCATTTCAGGGTTAATTACGAAATTAAATCAAGAGAACCCTATAAATATAAATTTATGATACCATAATGAGGGACCAAACACTAGTCACTACTATCATCCACCTAGGGTTGCATTCATCTAAGGCATTTGGAGATCATTTACATTCACTTAGCTCCATCACAAAGGACAAGACTGGTTCATCTGCATCACATAAGCATAGGAGGGGATTCTATTCTATTCCATCCACCATTCTACTACATTTTTACATCTAGTTATTGCTCACTACTTCAAAAAGTGTGACTAGCACAAGAGCACCTAGGGAACATGATTCACACATAGAATATAACTACATTTGGGTCTGGAATGTAGTGCAATGCTCAATTAGTAAGCCCACTATTGTGGCAACTGAGGTCAGTCTGACCTATTCATATCCATTCTTTTTTTAGGGTTTTGATAATTTTTGTGGTTTCTTACGGGTCTTTTTATCATCTTGGATTATTAGTGACAATGGGAGTAGTGTAGCGAAGTTAATGCGACAAACAGTGAGGGTTTTGGACCACCTGTCGAACCTATGAAATTTAGTTTTACACCTCCTACATAGACCGTGAGTGTCTATTCGTGAACTAGGGTACCCACAAGCACCCTAGTCCTCTCTAGGTGCTCCAATCTAACTAGATAGCTCAAATCCTTCTTATTCGGGACCTCTGCACAATCGTTCATGCTTCTTGTTTCTCTAGTCACTTTACGACACAGTCCAATGAGCTTCTCTAATCAATTGAATCACTTCCTTACTCTTCTTGCATATTAGGGTTTCTATTTACATTAGCTTAGTTGTTTGGGTCATTTTCCGTATTTATTTATTGTATTTACATGTTGTTCTAGATTAGATTAACTATTATTATTCCACATTTTAGTTAATTTTAGTTAATCATTTTGGTGAAACCGACTTTCAAATCCATTTTCTTCATACTAGGGTTTATTCTTCTTTTGCCATGGTTCACTCTCATGAAGAGTTTAATGAAGCTCATCTTAATGCCATCAATGATCACATTTTTATCATCCCTAAGATCTAGACTTAATTTTACACATTATCGATGAGGAATCTTATAATTTGGAGGAACTCACCACTTCGGCAAATCATACCCACTTCTGTTACTACTCAACCACTCGCTTCTACTCTTCCACCTATTTCTACTATACCCATTTTTGTTACTACTCCTACCAATAATTTTACGCCGCCCTTAGTTTCTCATATACGTAGGTTTCATCCATTAGCAATCAAGACTTAACTTCTCTTTATCATGACCTTTAAGCTCAAATTCGTAAGTTGCAACAGGCCACTTCGCATGCATCGTCATCTTTAGATTCTACCTTATTATTGCATACTCCATTCACACATGTCATCTCTACTTATCCACTTCCTCCTAGATTTTTCACCCCTAAGCTTCCCATTTTCAATGGGCATGGTGACCCACATGAACATCTTAGAGAATTTCATGTCGCTTGTCTTCATTTCACTTTGATGATCATATTCTTTTAGTTAAACTCTTTCCTCGTAGTCTCCACGATTATGTGGTGTGTTGTTTTACGACCTACCTATTCACTCAAGAACTTCATTCACATACCTATTTGATGCCTTTATTACTCATTTCTCTATCAATATCAGCTCTAATATCTCTTATGCTCAACTAGCACAACTTAAACAGGGATACAATGAACATTTTCTAACTATGTTTTGAGGTATAAGAATAATCTAGCTAAGATGAAAAATGTGCTTATGAATTATGAGCTTCAAGACTTTTTCATTCAGATTTTTTTACCGCCTCTCCAAGAGAGTGTTCTCTTTTAAACCTCTCCTTCATTCGATCAAATTTTTCATACTATTAAGCTTTGTGAGACAAAAATCCTATCCATAGGAAAGATTAAGCATGATAAATAGGATTTTCCTCCACTCATTTTCCAAACAAGACACCATTCAAACCAATTGCCACTAAGTCAATCGATGCTAAAATAATCATCAATGCATTCACTCCTACTAAAGAGGTTCGGTTACAAAACCTCACCCACGTTTAGTAACTTTCTCATGGCACCACATCTCATATAGAAACAACTTCTCAAGAGCAATCTTAATACTCTTCCTCCACCACTCGAGTTATACCCATCACGACCAAAAGGTAGGAACTACAATGAGAAATTATATTTTGATTATCATCGATGTGTGGGACATTCTAAAAATAGATGTTTCAAACTACATACAATCATCCAAGACCTAATTAATGACAAAAACTAGAGTTTCTAGAGTCTACTAACTCTGCTCCAAAAACCAAAAAGGATAAACTCAAGATCTTTAACAACGAATCTCAACAACATGACAAGAAGACATCTGAATCTTCTACCAATCATACATATCACGTAGTACCTCCTCCTAGATCAAGAGCTCTGGATTTCTTAGTTGCAAGTACTGACGCTTTGCCACCAATAATTTTCTTCTCCGATCATGATTATCATGCGAATTTTACTTCCAATCATTTACATATCAATGCATCTATTGGTTCAACCTCTATTAATAACACTAAGGTTGACCCATCATGGCTCGTTAGTGTATGCTTTACTTAAATTCTTAAGGTTATTAGCTATCCTCAATCACAAATTGAGTACACTGTCAACAAAACCTTTGGTGTCATTAAGATACATGTTACAATTGTTCCTCTTACTCGCTTGTGCTTTTCCTCGTTGAAAGCATAGTTGAAAAATGCGACATGCTTCTTGGTCTCAATTGGATTAATCGCTCTCAATCTAGAATTTTTATGAATCATTTGTGACTTAAATTTATTCACAACAAATATGTAATTTCTATTGATAATGTCCCTCCATCTACTCCATGGTCGATGTCTCCTCGTACAATAGCTAGCACATCATCTACTTATTCTAGCACATCATGTTCTATATTGCTCAAAGCACGGTCTACTCCTATCTCACCTAATCAAGCATTATCTACACAACTGCATCATTCTACTAGCCCTACACATAGGTATAGGCCCATTCCTAGGACAGTTACTGCATCTCGATATAGGTTCCACCTTGATTTATTCCACATGGTTCTTCATCATCTTTACATTCAATCATGTAGATCTCCATCACCAACACATTTTATGATGCCATGACCTTCATCATACATTCATCCATCACATGCACATAGACTTTATTCACCAGCATAGTGTTTGTCTACCATACCACCACTATTAGAGCATATTCATACATTTTCACCATCACATGTGTCATATGGGTGACATTTGTCCTTCAAGGTCATTGGTTATGCTACGTATTCATGAACACTTAGGGGCATAACATATCACACACCGCTCCCCATTCTAGCATCCTTACATAGTATTACATCACACTCTTAGCATTTACACATACATCATTTTAGCATATACTCATATCTCATATGTGCATTCTCATACATCAATTTCCTAACATACACATATGTATTCATAATTTAGTGTCGCCATTTCCCGATGACGCACTCTTGTGTTTCAGTTCACACTTGATTGTTGAGGGCTTACTAAACATGAACCCCATACACTACACAATAGGTCTTGCACACCACATATATTCACACATCGCATGTCATACATCATACTAGTTGTCATTATACATATGTCATACTTCTATTATCTACAACTTTAGCGTTACATCCTATTCATCTTACACATTACATACACTATTAGGCTATCTACGCATATTGCATCACATTCTATACATAGTGTCACTACACTGCATCTTGCATCATATGCCTTACATCATACACTACGCATCTCCATATCACACATATTCTACATACTATACTAGTATTCATCACATATGAGTCTAGCATTACATCATCCTACATACTACATTACTAGTCTATCTACATACATTACATGCCACTCTATACATTACACTTTACACATTTTACACATCTTGCATTGCATTTTACACATCACGTATTTACACATTCTACTCATCACATGGTCATCTATCATCATCACCTATGTTATATTGTCTTCTACGCACCGAACTCAATACCATATGACATACTTTAGTTCCTCAATCCATACTCGACTTTCGAGGGTTTACAAATCAAATGGACCTTACATTCATCACATGTTTATCATTCGACCTTTCATCATGTGACATTTCTAGGATAGTGACACACACTATAGGCTAAATCATCACTTACTCTATCATCTTGTAGTGGTATACGCTTTAGGCTACATCACCACTCCTTACTATTCATCTTATAGTGATACACGCTTTAGGGCTATTGGGCCCATGTAACTTCTAAATCTTAAAGGCGCGTAGGCACGCATGACCGGAGGAAGTGCACAAGTGAAGACACACAAATTAGAATTCAAAAAGGGTTCTTGGAGAACCAAGGGTGCGCGTCACGAAGAACAATTTTGGACTTAGCCATTTTTGGCCTTTTGACAGAGAACACATGAAGAATGTGTTCCATTTGGATAAGGTTCCAAAGATGGCAACAGGTGTCCCGGAAGGAATATACCTTGCGATAGGAAGATCCAAAAAGCTGATCATGACATGGAGAGGCATGCGCACGGGGTGACCCACACCTTGACACTTAGGGCCGATCCGAGGTTGCAAAGGAGTTTGTTAGATCTCGAGGCCTATTTATATGTGTGCCCTTGGCAAAGAACAGAGAGAGAAGTGAGGTAGCGGAGCTCTGCAGAATTACTACGAGAACTATGGGATGAAAATGGGTAAAGGATTCTAGTAAGGATGTAATGGGGAAATGGGGAATGAAAATTTTGTTTTGTGAGAATACATGTATGGATCCAGATATGGTGCATGAATATGGTCTACCTCTCTATGATGCTTTTTAGCTTTGAATGAATATGATAAGGTTACCACTATGTTTATATTAAGATCTCCTTCTGTATTATCTGCATGTTTTTACTCTACTTTTGATCTTGTATAATCATGGACCTTACTTGAATGATTAAGTATATTTGTGGATTTACAACTTCTTGGTTCTTTATTCCTATTGTGCGCTTGGTTTCGTTATCACTGAAGAGGTGTAGAAGTCATCTTGAGCTCTATAGATTCTTCATTTCTATTAAATCACTAAGTCAGAATCATGAACTATGCCTTCCACTAGACTCACATAAAAGAGAGACTCGGCTCCCTCTCGCGTGCCTCGGGTGAGCACCCAACACCCGCTGGGTGATAGGCCACATGCATGAGGTTCCCTTGTTCTTGGTGGGTGCAAAAATGACTACATCTTGGTTCCATTACCGAGACCTCTTTTCGAAGTTGTAGTGGAACATGGCATACATCATGATCTGGTGTAAAAGTGATGATGGAGTGCTTAACACTTGAAGGTGTTGAATATTGGTTTAAAAACACGGATGATGAATTCACTCGGAGATTCAAGACTGCGGATCTAGGTTTGATATGCAAAGATGGGTGGAAGACACTCTTTATCATGAGTTATATAAAACTTTCTTCTATTATTTCCCAAGAGAGTTATTCGAATGGCTCTCGGCTTATACATCTAGATCAAGGTGGTGTTATAAATCACACCATTAGACCTAAGCAACATATCGAACTTGCAAGATGTTGATCTAAAGTGGAATCATGCTATAGATCATTGGTGGAAGGGGGTATTGACTAGCTACACTTTGGAATATGCCATTTCCATGTATTCTTATCCGTAAGTTGATGAGTTTGAGTTTTTATAGAGCCACAAGGATCATTTCTGCATGTTATTCCCCCGTAATCAAAATATTCATGGTAACCATGGGTTTAGAGGCATTCTCTATGGCTAGCTAAACCACTCTAAGCACTTGGTGAGGAAGCCGAGTTAGGGAAGGATGGATGATCGGCGACGACCGAAAAGGAAAGGGAGGAGAGATAGCTCAATTATAACGAAGTGCATGAAAAGGAGATCAATAGACAAAGTGGTGGGATTACAAATGGGTTATGGAGCCAGACATGGTGGAAAGGAGTTGAGGTTCACACGGAGGATGTGGAACCCAAATAGTCTGTGATACCCCATCTTGGTAAGCGAAGGAGAGAAAACCTTGTGGCTTCTGATGAGAGTATGTCACATAGAGAGAGAAGAGTTTTGGCGTGCATCGACCCCACCTAACGACCAAACATTGGCGCTTGGTTTGTTTAAACATGGGAAAAGTACAGCTTAATCCATTTGACATTGGTGGAGATAATGATCGGCACCCAAGAGATACAACTTCTCATTTGGGACTTCTATGGCTTCACACACTATTCCAATATTTGGTGGAGTGTTTAGACAAGGCACGTATACAAATGGTTTTGGAATCGCGTTAGGAAGTGGTGGAGGAAATACGACCGGAAGTGGAACTAGTTCACAAACTCGTCAAAGACATAATTTAGTGGAATGACGAGAGCATTCGGCACAACAAAAATAGGCCCTATACCTAACACAAGAGGGTCTAGAGGTGGAAGTGGTGGAGCTAGTGGCTCAGGATCTAGTGGTTCTGGCAGAGGAGGAAACAAGAAAGAGGAAACCAAGGGACTAGATCGAGGACAAGGACCTCACCACCTCCTCAAGTCTTTTTGAGATGTCTCTACACTTACTAGATTACAGTGGGATAGAATATGTCACAGTGCATGTGCATAAGTGTGAGTTGCTATGGCATGCAAAGGGGATCACGACCCAGGATCGAAAGGCTAGTCAATTTGTGATAACCTTGCAAGGATGCGCGTATAGTTGGTATAGAAATTATGACCCTCATCAGACTATTGTGGATTATACCGCACTAAGAAATGCATTCTTGGTGGAATTCCACATATCTGAGTTTGAACAAAAGACCATCAGCTCTCTCAAGGAAATCCAGCAAGGCATGGCAAAGAGCGTGTGGGAATATGATGTGCACTTTAAAACTCTTTTATCTAAATTGTCTTATGATCCACCCTTCGCAACATGCTCGGTGGTTTATTGGAGGATTGATCACACCCTTTAGGAGGGCTTTATCTCATAAAATATTCATGGACCCACGCAAAGTGTTGGAAGGCCGCTCTACACGCCGAGGCGGTTGGTGGTGTTGACACTGGTGTTAGCCCATTTCTAGAGGCTCAGATCATTGCCATGGCTAAGCAATTGGGAAATTATTTTCCAACACAGTTCCAGAGATTCATGGTGGGATGTGGTGCATGGATTGTAATGTGGAAGGGAACACAAAGGATAATGGTGGGATATGTACTGAAGGTGGTACGACCGTAGCGATAATCATGAAATATGTCACGGGGACCATGATGTAAGTAGGTGCCCCCTGTTGCAACGTGTGATCCATAAAAACGTGTCTTGTCATTACAAGATATGTACCTCAACTACACATGATACCAAGGATTGTAGATTCATCGACAAGATTCATGAGGCAATTGATCTTGGTGTGCACCAGACTAGCATTGCAAAGTCCCAAAGGATATTAGCATCCTTATGAAGAGCGTGGGGATGGAGGTGCGCATGGAAGGGGTTTCACGAGGATTTGGTGGTCATGGTAATCATGGGGGAAGAAGTGAGTTCCCGTGTGTAAAAATGCTTTAATTGTGGAGCCACATACCACTATAAGTGTAATTTCTAGATCTTCTATAATGCTCATGGTGTGGAAAGAAACATAAGTACAAAGTGTGCCTAGAGTTATACGAACATATGATTCAAAGCAAGATCTAAAAGGATAAGGGCAATCTTTGTCATGGTGAGTATTAAGAAGGCTGATGCATAATGGCTTCCACGAGTAATACGTGAATCAAAACTAGAACCTATTATGGTAACAACAAGGGCAGAGTCCGTGCATGCAAGGGAAGTGCCTAGGAAGAGACCTCTAGTTTCGAGGGAAGAAGTAGTACATAGGAAGTATCCAAACCCAGATCACCAGAAAGAAGTCTTCTAGGAAACCATGGACATAATTCAAAGTTTACAAGGGGAGATCCAATACTTTAAAGAGCTGACTAGAAAGGATGAGAAAATAGGAACCGTAGAATCACTAAAGGATGACTTGGATGACGTTAAGGAGGTGTGTAAACTGCTGAGGTAGGAGAATATTATTCCCCTTCTAGGAGCATGGTTGAGGCAAAAGGTACCACATGTCAGGGAAGAGCATGAAAGGCAAATCTTGCATGCAAACCTCCCACCTCATAACCTTTATTATGACAAAGAGATTACCTTCAACGCAGTACTAGTTGGATGGTTTCTTAGCAACATCCTCATTGATAGAGGTGCAGAGGTTAATGTTCTCACTCTGGATGTCTGGCATCAAATGGGAAGACTTGCATTATAGCCATCTTCAAATGTGTTGTATATGGCAAATAAGACAAAGGTAATGCCCATAGGTGTCTTGAAGGATGTGACCATTACCATTCAGGGGACTAAGTTCACTGGGGATTTTGAAGTCTTGGTGGTTTCCAAGGTAGATAATTCCTAGCATTACTTGGGCACCCGTGGTGCTATAAGAATAATGTAGATCTCTGGTTTAACAAGGGGTACATAAGCTTTGAAAATAAGGAAGAGAGGGTGATTATACCACTTGTTGATGGGAAGTCCACACCCTATACTGAACCCCTTAGGGAGGAGGTCCTAGATAGAATATATGTGTGCTCCATAAGAGATCCAAAGACCATCCACCCTACAGAAGGAGTCATCCAGTTTGATGATGCTCAATCTATCAGTGATACTACCAGTATAGCATGCGATAATTGGGTGCATGGGACTTATGAATTGATTGGGTGACATCTGAAAGGATCAGTGACCAAGGTAACCATGGTGCATATAGTTCGGTGCTTGGGAGGAAAGGTAATAACCAAGTATTCTAGGGATGCATACCCTGAGGTCTTTTTAAGAGAAATGGAAGCTCAATGGAGGGAGGACGAGTGACGAGGTATGTTAGGTTATGTTTTGATAGGCACAAAGCAGTGAGGTGGTGGGCCGTGCATAGTGAAAACTTGTTGGAATGGTACAAAGTTAGAATTGCGCTCACTGTCTAATTCTCGAAAATTAACATACCCACCACTATCAAGGATTACAATGGCGATGGACCTACCTCTTCCCACATTCGGGCATGTGTGGATGCCTAGGGAGAAGGCATGGAAGCTTTACCACCCTCCCTTTGGGTGGACAAGTTTTATTTGACACTACAACGTTGCGCGTGTGCTTGGTACATCCATTTTGAAACATGCTGCCAAATGGGAAATTGGCAAGAGTTAGCGGCAAACTTGGTTCACACATTCAAGTACCAAAGTACCATGCAACCAAGAGATGAGGCATTGCAGAACTATCAAACGCCTCACTCGGGAGATTGTGCCATGGTAGAAGATAGATTAGTAAACTTACTTGGTGGACCTAGCTTGGAATCGTGGTTCAAGAGGAGGAACTAGAAGGCCTACAATTCGAATGCGCGTGTCTGAAAAGGAAAAAGGAAATATGGTATACATTATTGATGGAAAGGAGATGGAGAGCCTAAATGTAGACAATTCGGTTGGAATGTGTGAAGTGGTTGACAGTGAGGATGCGTGTGTGCACGCGTATCATGAACCACTTAAAACCAAGAAAGTTAACATTGGCTCGAAGAAGGAGCCCAAGGAGGCCATCATTGGGGACTACCGGTCGACCAATAAGTATCAAAGATTATCGATCTCTTGCACAAATTTGAGGATTTATTCCCGTGAGGAGACCATGAGTTGAAAGGCATCCACCATTCATTGGGGGAAATGAGGATAAATTTGAAAGATGGTGCGTGCCCGGTCAGGAAGAGACCTTACAGGATGAATCCCAACATGCGCGTAAGGGTTAAAGAAGAGCTAGACAAAATGATAGTATCTGGTATCATTGAGGCTATGGAGGAATCAGAATGGATAAGTCCAATGGTGATTAGAATAAGGAAGGATGGGTAGATTAGGATATGTGTGGATTATAGGGAGTTGAACGTTGTTTGTATCATAGATCCTTTTCCCACCCCCTTTACTGAAGAAATTTTGGAAGGAGTTGCTATGCGTGAGGTCTATTCCTTTACGGATGGATTCTCGAGATATCACCAATGATTTCCAAGGAAGACCAAGAAAATACAACTTTCACCACCGAGTGGGGAAGCTTTGTATACACGGTCATGCCCTTTGGGTTGAAGAATGCGCCCACTGTATTTTCGTGCATAGTGGTACAAGTATTTAAGGACTTTATCCACAAGTTCCTTCAAGTATATTTGGATGATTGGAAAATGTATGGATTGGTAAGGGACCATTGTGATAACTTGAGGTTGATGTTTGAAATATGTTCGCAATTGAGGATCTCCCTCAACATCAAGAAATGTATCTTTACAACTCCTTTTGGAACGTTGTTGGGGCATATCATATGCAAAGAGGGATTACTAGTGGATCCCGCGAAAGTTGCAGCTATTGTGGGGTTAGGGGAGCCTACTAGCTAGAGTGTCATGCGTAGATTTCTTGGACACGCTGGGTACTATAGAAATTTCATTAAGGGATACGCCAAGATCACCGTGCCTTTGGAAATATTGCTCACCATAAGAGTGTATTTCGGTGGGGAGAGAGGCGTAGCAAAGGGAATTTGACACTCTAAAAGAAAGGCTTATCACTGTACCTATTCTATGATTCCCATCATGGGATAAACCTTTCCATGTCCACATGGATGCCTCTCAGTACAAAGAATGGGAGCCATTCTTGCTCAACCAGAAAGGGGATTGTCGATCATCCCTTGTGTTTTGTAAGTAGAAAGTTGACACCAACAGAATAGAATTATACAACGACCGAGTGTGAGGCATTGTCAATGATCTACGTGCTCTACAAATTCAAACAATGTCTGGCATTGGAAACTCCTTCATATTCTACACTTGATCATATGGCCTTGAAGTATCTAGTAAACAAAGCAATGTCATAAGGGCGCATATGTCGTTGGGTACTTTTATTTCAGAATTTGAATTCAAAGTGGTGGTAAAACCGGGAAAGAACAATGATGGTCCGGATAATTTATCAAGGATTGATTCAGGAGAGGACACGTAAAGTATCAAGGAAACCATGTTGGATGCACAACTATTCAAGTTACGGTGCGTGCCTCAGAATTAGAAGACATTGTCATTTTTCTCAAGGAAGGTGTGGCGCCCAAAGGGATGAATGCTCTGGAGAGGAAAAGGTTAGCCATACACGCCACGCCCTTCATGTTGATCAATGGGGATTTTTATAAAATGGGTCGCGATGAGATTTTACACCAGTGTGTATTAGAACATGAATGCGTGGCCATAATAGAAGAAGCCCATGGTGGGATTGCTGGAGGAAACTATGCGGGGAATATAACTGCGTGTAAGATCCTAGTCACCAGACTATGGTGGGAGACAATTCACCAGGATTGCATTGAGTTTTGTAAGGCTCGTGACCACTTTGCCAATGCCTTGGCAAACCTAGGAGGAGGGATGAGATTCCCTTGTGCCCCATCGCCAGCATGGAACCTTTTGAAAAATGGGCAATAGATTTTTTCGGACCAATCTCACCAGGCTGCACGAAGGACTAACTCGGAGGATATTATCACCATCTGATTATCCGACAAGGTGGGTAGAGGACGTGCCCACTAATGATTGCACACAGCCACGCTACTAGATTTTTGTGGGAAAACATTATAAGTTTGGTATGGGTGCCCATTAAGTTTAACAAGTGATAGGGGCACTCACTTTTTAAATGAAACCATCGGGATTCTATTGCGAGTTCAGGTAGCCCATCACAAGACTACCCCTTACCACCCTCGGAAAATGGGACTATAGAAGCATTCAACAAAATCCTTAGTCACACATTGACTAAGATATGTGATGTGGGTAGGTGGGATTGGGATGAAAAGGTATCAACAGTTCTTTGGGCATACAGAACAATGTATAAAAGGTTGAACAAGGCCACACCATTTCAACTAGTGTTCGGTGATGGAGGCTATTTTTCTAGTTGAATTTATGCTACCATCACTGCGTATAGCGCGCACAGGAGGATTGGACGATGAACAAGCGTTGGAAGAGAGAATAGATGAATTGATGAAGTTAGATGAAAGGCGCTCACTAGTAAGATGGAGCCAAACAAGTGAAAAAGCTAAGTAAAAGGCATGACATGACTGCCACATTAAGAACAAACAGTTTGAGGTTGGCCATATGGTATTGTTATATGATTCAAAATTTATACGCCATCCCAGGGAAGTGTAAGGTGCATTGGTTGGGTCCTTATGTAATTTCATACATCCTTGATTCTGGCACGTGCGATTCTGAGCACTTGGATGGAAAAAAATTACCTGGACACTTCAATGGGAGTAGGCTGAAGCCCTACTATAAATAATGCTTCTTGGTGTTTGTAAATAAGGTAGTTTTGCTAGTTAGTTTAGAATTTCCTTTTATGCTTTTCCTTTCTTGTTTTTCCCTTTCGCGTTGTTGTCTTGTTTTGTGCCTTGGCGTCGGTAACCTTATTACTTTTTGACTTATGAATGCGTAGAGGACCGCACATTGATTTAGTGTGGGGTGAGGTGATAAAGGGAAGCATGGAGTTATTCTGCAGGAGGATTGGGTTGGTAGACCATTGGAATTGGCCCTGTTGAAAAGATGCATTAGGAGAAAAGAAGGCAGATGGGTGGAAAAATAAGGTTACATTGGAAATCCACGTACAAGGAGAAAAACACAAAAACATGAGGTAGGAAAAAGCAAGAATCATGAGGATGGAAGAGGTGCCTTTGGCACTAGTAACATGCACACAAGAGTCTTTTGTCAAGATGGATTGTTTGCGCGCCAGAAGGTTGGAAAATTTTTCACGCAAGGATTGGGTGCGGGTGAAAAAACTTTTCGTGCAAGGATTTGGCGCGTAAGGAAAAGCGCTGAAGTTGAGTTTTTTTGAAAAATGCCACATTAAATATTTTCGTACGGTGGTAGGTAGCCTAGCCTTTAATGCATAAAAGTGGGAAAAGCTATAAATACAAGGATGGGAAGTTCATTATTTTACTTTGCAAAACAAGGAGAACGATTTTCTTTCAAGAGCTAGGGTTTTGAGAGCTAACTCGTGCAAAGGAAAATCTCAAAACTTACGCGTAATCATTCATGCTGATCTACAAACCAGAGCAGAAGTGATTCACGGGTGTGAGGAACATTGTGAAAGAGTGTCGTGATCGAAGGAGGAAAATCAAATATTAGGGTTTGTGCTCTAGGGCACAAGGCACATGGAGAAAACTCTCAAACAACTAAAAAGTAACTAGGGAATGAAAGCAAAGGGTAAATTGACAGCCACAAAACCAGTTGATAAACCTGTAGTACAATCCAAGAGGGAAAAGGGTAAGGGAAAAGGAAAGAAGAAAGAAGAAGAAATCCCCTTGAATACCAATGAAGAATGGTACTCAGAAATGCAATACCCAGATGGGGTTTTTGGGGCAAGAGTGGGAGTCCCACATCAGACAGATGCCTATGATTCACTAAAATCACCGATCAAGCACGATCGCAAAGGAAATGGCATTGGAGCTGGTGCGCCCTACAAATAAATGAACACCTGATGGGATGCCAATCTACAACGACATAGTCAAGGTGAAAATGGAGAAGGCAGGGCTTCTCCAGCTTTACGAGTTACCATATTTTGGGAAGCCTAAGCACTTGTACCAATGGCTAATGATGCGCGTGCATGAAGACTTCTTCTACTTCACAGGCATAAAATGTGCATAACTCCCCAGTTAATTTCACACTTTACAAGCCTAATTTGTAAAGGGGACGTGCTCATAGATGACCTCCGGATGAGGAGGCAATTAAATAAACCATTACATCCTAGGAATATAAGAAGGGATCAAGGTACTATGACGTCACGGATATCAGTGATCTGGTGATGAAAATGGCCACGCACCTTGTTTCCAAGCTGAATGGACAAGAGAGGTGGACCCAGTGAGCAAGTCCTGGTTGAATGTCTACAATAAGGTCGCAGAGGGCACCATATACAATATCTCCCAGTACATAGTAGACAAGATCATAAGCAGCACGGAGAACGGGGAAAGATATTATTTGGGAATATCCTGTTAACAATCATGTTCTCAGAAGTTGGGGTGTCGGATGCATCCGACAAGTTCGTATGGGAGTACCCCGATGAAGACCCTTCACCTACGGAGAGGTTCCAAAAGTATACATGTGAATCAATGATAGAGGTGCACAAGGCATGCTTGGATAAATGGTATACATGCCTTAGGAATGCATTTGGGGCTGAATGACGGATCCCAAAACAACTCCCCGTGGCAACTGAAGGAGAAGAAAAGTTTGTGGTATACCAGCACTTCTGCATTGGCATATTCATCTTGGTGGATAGTAGTTTGGAGTCCCCTGTGCAAACTCCCTTCTCATTTACCTCCCAATTTTTCTAGATGGGAGTAATAGGTACAAGGAGTCGAAGAAATTAAGACTTGACCTATCCATGCTTGATAGTGAACACAGGGAAATGAGAAATAAGTTGGTCTACCCGGTGAAGCACACGTACGTTGAAAGATACGTATCGCAAGATGTGCACATTATAAGGCCCATGACCCTACCTATTGCTGAGAGTGATGTTGTCAGGATCTACCTACGCATAAGGCCGAAGTTTGAGAAGGGAGCATATGTGGAGAATGAAATATCCATCCCAGATGACCCCATGGGGAGAAAGAATCCCGTGCCAAAGTGTAAGGAGAGAGAAGAGAAAGAGGAACAGAGGGCGGTGGAGGAGCAGGATGTAGGTGCTGCGGGACCAAGCACCTACGTCTGGAAGAAGAAGAGGATGGTAATTAGGGAGAAACCCTAGAACTAGTAAAGCCACCATCTCCTAAGGAGCCCTCGGATGAAGAGAAGACCGCATCTCTCAAGCCGGAGTCTCCAATGGAAGAAGAAGAAGAGAAGGTAGAGAAGACCGAAGGCACAAGCGCCTTTTTAGGAAAGAAGAATGTTGGCGAAGGAGAAGAGTTGGAGGTGACCCAAGGGAGGATAAGTATAGATGACTCAGGGGAGGGAGGAGAGGAAGACCTTGATGCATTCATCTTTACATGGAGGAAGAGTGCCCAGGGGGAGGAGGAGGACTCGTAGAGCGAAGAAAGGAGTGAAGGGGCAAGCACCAAGGAGCAAGAAATGCCCAAGCTCACCTAGGAGGAGATAGATGAAAAGTGACAAGGGAGGCAGAAAATATGATTGATGCCTTGGTCGATGAGGAGTTGGGGCACATGCGGAGCTCGTGCTCGGTGAGTTCAAGAAAGAACAAAGGGAGAAGAGTGGAAGTAGCACAAAAGGCCCAACTCTTTCAGTGACTGTTCTAAAGGGCATGCACACGGGAAGTAAACACGCGGAGGAAGGAAGATCGGTGATGGGGTATGTTAATGACCCTAACAAAGTTTTGTGTGCGCACTTCCAAAGTACCATGCCCACTAAGGAGCTCACCACCATGGATTCCTTCGATCCTGAGGGTGAATACCCGCACATGAGGAAAATGCTATCGTGGGTGTTCAACTCCCACATTGATGAGCCTGAATTTGAAGTTAACCAAGAGGCAATCACTGAGCTCTCTAATACAAAGGGGGAAACCCTCATAAATACACAACACTTGTCGATGAGTAAGTGTGTAATATGCTCAACAAAGTCTTAATGCAAGTAGAGGTAAGGCTCTTCTGTAGAAATGATAAGATTAAAGCCTTGGAGGACCTGTTGGAAAAGAAGAAGGAAGAAGTAGTTAAGCTGACAAAGGAACTCAGCCTTGAAAAGTTGATCAACACTCAACTACAATGGGAGTTACAAGAGGAGAAAGCTAAAGTGCGTGAAGTCTCCAAGAAGGTGGAGCTCATCTCCCAAGCAATTATCATGAAGCACCCGACCTCAACCCTTCTAAGACAAAAGTATGGTTCCTCCCTGGAATGCCTTGAGGACTTGACTCGAGATCCTCACCATGGAAAGGCAGCCTTTGGCCTTGGAGTCGGCAGAGGATATAGTTGTGCATTTGGAGAAGGAGGATAAGCTGAAGGTAATCGCGCTCATAGCTGAATACAATAAGGTCCTGCTGATGTAAGAGTAGCTGCACAAACCACAGGGGTCACCTATGACCACTGCGCAGATCAGGACAAGGTGATAGGCATGCTACTTGCAGACAACGAGGCTGAGCTAAAAGACTTTAGGGAGAAGAACAAAGGCAATAGAGTAGAATGAGAAAATATTTTAGCCGAGGTAGAAAGAAAATCTGAAGCTATTGAGGCCCTTCAGGTCTCAATCAAAACATGGCTTAAAGAACTCTACAAGACCATTACAAGGAAGATGGATGCCTTAGAGGATCTTGCGAAGGAACTGGAAACTATGGTGGAGACCATCACCACAAAGGGGGAAGGGTTAACCTTCGATGAGGTGAGTGCATTGGTTGACAACCTTTGCAAAAGGGCAGGATGAGGTCAGCATGTGGGATACATTGGAGGCCGACCTACGGCAGAATTTTCCCCTTCTGCTTCTTTAGGCAATTCTTCCTTTCTTTCTCTTCCTCTCCCCCCATTCTTTTCCAAGGTAAGGCCTTGCATTATTTTTTTACTGCATTCTTTGAAAAAGGTTCCCGAGGGTGGAGAACAGGTGAAGTGTGGGGTAATGTTGGGCCCTTGATGTAACTTCCAAATCTTAAAGGCACGTAGGTGCGCATGACCGTAGGAAGCGTGCAAGTGAAGGTACACAAGGCATGATTCAAAAAGGGTTCTTGGAGAACCAAGGGTGCGCGCCATGTAAAGAACAATTCGGGACTTAGCCATTTTCAACCTTTTGGACAGAACACATGAAGAATGTGTTCCGTTTGGATAAGGTTCTAGCATAGCGACAGGGTGTCTTGGAAGGAATATACCTTGCGATAGGAAGATCCAAAAAGCTAATCATGACATGGAGAGGCATGCGCCTGGGGTGACCCACACCTTGACACTTGGGGCTAGATCTGAGGATACAGAGGATTTTTTTAGAGCTCGAGAGGCCTATTTATACCCGCACCCTTGCAAAGAACAGAGAGAGGCACAACAGAGGTAGCGGAGCTCTACAAAATTACTGTGAGAACTATGGGATGAGAATGGGTAGATGATTCTAGTAAGGATGTAATGGGGAAATGGAGAATGAAAATTTTGTTTTGTGAGAATACATGTATGGATCTAGATATGGCGCATGACTATGGTCTACCTCTCTCGTGATACTTTATAGCAAGAATATGAATGAATATGATAAGGTTACCACTATGTTTACATTAAGATCTCCTTCTATATTATCTGCATGTTTTTACTCTACTTCTTATCTTGTATAATCATGGACCTTACTTGAATGATTAAGTATATTTGTGGATTTACAACTTTTGGTTTTGTTATTTTTGTTGCGCGCTTGGTTTCTGTTATGACTGAAGGGGTGTAGAAGCCATCCTGAGCTCTATAGCTTCTTAATTTCTATTAAATCACTAAGTCAGAATCATGAACTATGCCTTCCACTAGACTTGCATAAAAGAGAGACACTGCTCCCTCTCGCACGCCTCGGTGAGTGCCCAGCTCCCACCGGGTGATAGGCCAAACGCATGAGGTTCCCTTATTATTGGTGTGTCCAAAAATGACTACAAGGGCTAAATCATCATTCATATATTCATTTATTCATGATATATGCTTAGGATATAATGTTCACGCACATCTCTTCTATATGTCACATATCATCATCATTACACATACATACTCATCACAAATGGGCTAGACACAACACAACTATTTGACCATTTCTTGATAACTTACTCTCATTTATGATTCATTCTTGACTACCGAGGGAAAAACCAAATGAACCTCACTGCATACATTTCCATTCACTCGGGGTGCACGCAGCTCCTACCATCCATCTTTTAGTTCATTCCATTCATCCATAGCATACTTATAATATGGTTGATTTTACTCTTGCTTACTTTTGCTTGTTCATGGTCACTTTATTACACATGCTAGTTAGATTACTTGTATGTCATTTATCTATATCATCCACACATGCGCATTCATGTATTTTTCTATTTATGATCATAGATACAGGTCTCTTACATACAACGATGGATTTTTTCCTTCTACCCTTCCTACACTAGTCATTGGGGGCATCCACATTCGTCTCTCACAGTGTTATTATTTCATTTTATACTTAGCACTTTACATTACTTGGTTATACATGCTTTTGACATATTGGTTATCTTTCTAACATGCTAACGGGTGCTTCATGTGTAGCATTTTTATGCAGGATATTTTCTTCCATACTTATTTTTTATATTGCTTGTCTATTGTTTTCTCTTGTTTGTGGGCATTTCCCTTTATTTGGTGTTCACACTTGTTTGTTATTTGTAGCTAGGATGAACTTACGTGTCTTGCAACATCATGAGTTATGTCCCGTATTTGTATCTTGTTTTGTGTGACTTACTTTATCTTCTTATGTGTTTACACTACTATATTGCTTGGTAGCTTATACATTGTTTCCGAAGATTACACATTGTCTTATACATGCATGTTTATTTGTACTAACACTTTTCTTTGGCTAGCCTTCTTGTTTTTGTGCACCTTGGTTTCTACCAAGCACATTCCCTTCCCCCGTAGGGAAAATTTTCAAATTTCATGTGGTTGGTCCTCCTTTGGGTCTGCATTCTCCTATCACTGACGTCAGATGTGCCCCAAAAAGGAGGCATCATTTGGGGTTTTACATACTACACAACGACATCTACACCGGTTCAATTCAATGCACTTTCCACCCTTGGCATTGTGGGTTACATACATCGAGTGGGTTCAAACCAATCTATAAATCTCATACATAGTGGATTTTATAAGACATGGTAGTCCTTAACATTCTTGGAAGCAGTTAAAGGTTGGAGGATACAACGAAATTCCTCCCTATACTTCTTTGGCCAATAGCGTCGAATCTCCCAAAAAACCAAGACATATAGATATATCTTCATACATGTTTAGAGAAATAGTTAAAGGTTGGAGAATACAACAGAATTCCTCCCTATACTTCTTCATCCTATGGTGTCGAATCACCCAAAAACCCCGTGCAAAGATAGGATATCCTTCTGATCTCTCTCTTTCACATGGATTAAGTGCACATATTCCATTTACATTTTTCATTTGTGTATTTTACATTTACATGCTTTTACGTACATATACATGTGTCTTTTACATTGTGTTTTTACACATACATATTTGACTACTTGATCATTTTCTCCTTACAGGTTTGGTCGTATGGGAAACAAGTAGTTAAATGGGGGAAACAAGTAGTTAAATAACAACAACATCAGCAACAACATTTCATGGTAGCACACACCATACTAACCATGTAGATACATCACACATATCAGCAATTACACATGTGTTTCCACCCTAGGTTCACTTTCATCACTTTTTTGCACTTTTTCATCTTTAGTTTCTATGTTCCATCATTTTTTTTCATTCCACATTTTGTCTACTCATTTGGCGGGTTTTCTACTACAATCTTCATGGACATCAAGTACACATCTCTATCTACTTTATGTTACCAAGATTTTTGCTCACAAACATAAAGTGGGGGAAAATTTAGTCACAAAATCATGCACTTTACACAATATTTAGTCCCGGACTCATACTACTATTTAGAAGGTTTTTGAGTGAAGAAATTACTAATAAACCCTCATCTTTTGGCCATCTTACTTTATTTTCTTTCATCATTCCTGAACTCTTACACCCATGTGCCCAATCATCTTTTGTCATTTTGCACTATTTTAGCTTTGATGGAGTGCCCAGCTAGCTAGTATCTTGGGGCACCCATGCATGCCCTAGTCCCACCAAGGGTTCCTAATCCTTTTTAACTTTCCTGTTACTTTTTGGGCACTTTGTAGTAATTTTATCTTCTTTTATTTTTTGGTGGTCGGCCATTTCGAGGTTAATTATGAAATTAGATCAAGAAAACCCTATAAATATAAAGTTATGCGACCATAATGAGGGGCCAAGAACTAGTCACTACTATAATTCACCTAGGTTTGCATTCATCTAAGGCATTTGGAGATCATTTGCATTCACTTGGCTCCATCACAAAGGACAAGGTTGGTTCATCTACATTACACAAGCATATGAGGGGATTCTATTCTATTCCATCCACTATTCTACCAAATTTTTGCATCTAGTTATTGCTCATTACTTCACAAAGTGTGACTAACACAAGAGCACCTAGGGCAAATGATTAACACGCACACTAGAACTACATTTAGGTCTATAATGTAGTGCAATGATCAATTAGTAAGAAACTATTATGGCATATCATGTCACCAAACCTATTCATATGCATTTTTTTTTAGGGTTTTGATGCTTCTTGTGGTTTTTAGAGGTATTTATATCATCTTGGATTATTAGTGACATCGGGAGTAGTGTAGCAAAGTTAATGCAACAAACAAGCAGGGGTTTCATACCACCCGCCAAACCTATGAAATTTAGTTTTGGATCTCCTGCATAGACCAGGGTACCAACAGAACCCTAGTCCCTCTCCAGCGCCTTAGTCTAGCTAGATAGCTCATATCCTTCCTTTTCGGGACCTTTGCGAGTCTTTCCTGCTTCTTGTTTCTCCAAATCACTTGTGCGACACACCCAATCCAATGAGATTCTCTAATTAGCAAAGTCGCTTCCTTACTCTTCTTACATATTAGGGTTTCTATTTACATTAGCTTAGTTGTTTGGGTCATTTTATGTAGTCATTTACTACATTTATTTACATTATTTACATAATGTTCTAGATTACATTAACTATTATTATTTCCACATTTTAAATAATTTTTAGTTAATCAAAAAGCATTTATTTCTTTCCATATCCAAAACAAAATATCCCCTCATAAAATATGCCATATTTGAGATAACTTCTACAACATCCTAATATTATCCCCCAAAAGAACATGTTTTCTGAGAAATTCTCCGTGAAAGAGTTGGAAAAAAAATATGGATCCAATTCCAAGAATTATGTGCCTTGGGATGTAACCATAAGAGGTGTAAAAAAGTTTCTAAATGCCCACATAATGGGTAAGTTAGGGTGACATATCTAGTTTAGACTATTTTTTTCCCAACATGGAAGCCCTGGTGTAAGATGCTCCATGCAAAATGGGCAATTTTGGGCTCCAAAAAGATTCCCAAATAGTGTGGAATCTTTGACTCCACATCAAGGTGGCAAATCGAATTCCCCATTATTAATTAAGCTTGGCCACAATGGGGATGTGTGTTCGTATAGTGTTTTCATTTATGTCAAAGAGTTATGTTGTTATATTTTTCATTGAGGTCATTAATGTCAAAAGGTAAGTGGAACATGAATATTATTTGGTAGTGTCAAGCTAACTTGAGTCTTGTTGGTCTTCCATGGTGGTTCATGGTGTCTTGAGTCATTTTGAAGGATTGTAGAGGTGATGAAGTGTTTTGGTGATGCTAGGATGATGTCATGGAGTTTGATGAAGGTCATTATAGGTGTTTAAGGTTGGCCAAGTGATGAGGAGGTCAGATTTGGTGAAGAAAGCATGTTTTAGGTGCTTGTTTGTGAGGTCTAGAGAGCATAATGAGGTATGAAATATTGAAGTGAAGCATGTATCAAATATGTGAGCATCGTAACATAATGGGAAGAATATAGATGAAGTGTAGGGACATTCGAAGTGTCTCAAAGGGATGGTTCAATTGGTAGTCATCTTTTCTAGGTCTACACTAGATATAATCCTTGAGAAAGAATGCCCTAGTGAAGTGAGTTGGATTGTTTTGAGCATGGAAATGGAAAGGTGGGAATTACATAATATGGATTAGGTTTATATGATGGTTTTTTCCATGTTTCAAGTCATGGAATGCAATATTAAGCAAGTTATGTGATTTTTTCCCATACCAAGTTTCCAAAGGTGAGATTTTGAGCTAAATTTTGACTTTCTGATGCTCATTGGAGAGTGTGTGCTTTGCATGGGGACCAAAGCTCTTGGGGATAGTTGAATATGTCTATTATTAATATTTTCCAATTGGAATGAGGTTTTTTTATTGTCATATTTTTATGAACAAATGCTAAGAAGGTAAACATTTTTTAAACTCTCTCAAAACCCTAGCTTGGTAGTGACTTGAGAGAACTTGAGTATAGTGATCCATAATTTATTGTTTGAGAAAAAAATTATGATTTTATGTTGTATAGGACTCCTTCATATTTCTCTAAGTGTGATTTATAGGTTTTGGTTATATGTGGGCCCGCCTAGAAAGGAAAGTTTCTAAATATTTTCAATTTCCTTCAAAAGTTTCCATTATACATATTAACTAAATTGACATTTATTGAACTATGGGTGTTTTTCTTCATGTAAATTTCATTTCAGATCATGGTTGAGGTCTCGGGAGGTCAAGTGTACCCTATCTCGCATGACCGGTTTTGGGCGCTTTAGAGCAGTCTTGGTCCAAAGTTGTTTTAGAGTTGTTACAATTTGATTTATGGCATGGTTTGAGTTTTGTGATGACCCTGAGGTCATGATATTTTCATTTATATATCACACTTTAGTTTTTGATGAGATTTTAGCAAGTTATGGCTTGTTTTTTTAGGACTAGTTTTTGGGGTGTTTAGTGGTGCATGACCTTGTGAGGGTTTCATGGCTTAAGATGTTGTTCTAAGTTGTTTCATGGTTTTTAGAGGTTTTTTAAGGATTAAAAAACATGTCTAAGTGTGTTCCATTTTTGGTGAAGTTTTTTTGTTCTAGAACATTCCCTTCTTGGCAAGTTGGTTGTTTTGGTGTTTTAGGGCTTCTTGAGTCCTAATGGTGGTCTAAAAGGCTCTAGGTGATGTTGGTGACCTATATGGTCCTATGGGTGATATTTTTATGATTTTATTATGATGTATGGATTTATTTTTGTTTAAGATTTCTGACCTAGGTGTTTTAAGTTCATAAGACAGGTATAAAAGCATATTAGAAAGCTCATTTGAGCTAGTTGTGCAAGTGGGAGAAAAGTACGACCTAGAGGGATGTTTAAAGGTGGTGAAGAAGGTATGTGTGACCTTGTTGATAGTTTGATTATGTGGTGATAATTTTCTAGAGATATATTATATGATGACAAGATAGGGAATATGTGGAAATCAGCTTGAATAATAAGCATGTGTGCAAGGAAGGCTAGAGAGGTGTTTTGAGGAAGATAGAGAGAAGAGTGAGCTTCATTGAGTCATCATTAGTTGTTGCAGAAACAAATTAGAGATGAAAAATATTTCATATTGATTTGGTTGGTGTTAAATCATCTTGATGGGTTAGTTCCTCCTTGTAAGTTTGGTGTTCCTTATGGGGTTGGTGCCTCACTAAATCTAGGGGTTGGTGTGAACGGTGAAAAGCTAAACTAAATGGAAGACAAATGTAAAAAAGTGTGTAAACCTTCTTGTGGGTTTCCAATTCAAACCTCAATGTAATGTTTTGGATGCTTATCTTGTGTAACCTTGTGAATGAATTTAGGTGCTCTTGAATGACCTCCAAAATGGGGATACAATTGCTACTGACACCGATAAGAAAGCCTCCAATATGTAGTTATTGGAGAGAAATTTGACAAAGTAATTGTGATGTAAATCCAAGAGGATAAGCCTATGTTTTATAAGGATATGTGGTGCTTGGAATTTGGTTGTAAGTGGTTGAATGTGTATGCTAAAAATAGCATTTCAGGAATTTGCAACAATTTTGGGAAGATAAAGGCCATTGAGGGGCAGTAAATGAATTTAGTTGCAAAAGTTGCATCTAAAAAGGTAGTTGTGTGTGTAATTGAATTACCCCCATATTTCAAGGATTCTAGAAGTGTATTTGATTGGACTAGTGAAGTCAATTCCAAGTGGTTGTTGATCGGGAAATAGGTGTACTTTCCCATTTAAATATCTAATTTAATTAGCTATAATGTGCACAATAATTAATTAATTGTTTATTTAATAAATTATATTTAAGCTAGCTAAAGGGTACTAAGGATTAATTTATTAATCCAAATGGGTACAATATGCATGGTTAATCAATTTAATTAATCAATCATAACAAAGATATATGAACTAGGATGTATCGGGACAATACTTTGAGAATAGGTATGTGAATTTAGGGTGTCAATAGTTGGTGTGCCTTGTTGATTTAGTACTCAACTATGTTTGAAACATGACTATAATAAAGGTTTTTTCTGATGGTTTTTCTTCCCCGATGGTTTCCCACTTATATCTTTATATGTGTGTTGTTATGTTCTCATTTTCTCATCTAAAGGATTATGTTTCCCAAGTATGCATGCATAAAATTAAGTTGAATTGGATGGTTGATGGATTTGAATGTTAAAATGAATGTAAGTTTTATTGAACACTGATTCACCCCACCTCTTAGTGTTTGCTTCCAACAATTGGTGTCAGAGTAGGACTTTTGAAGAAATCTTAACAAGCTTGAGGTGATCCTATGAAGCACAAAATGGGAAAGATTAATAAATATCATGATAATTCATCCAAGTTTGAAATATAATTCATGTGTCTAAGAAAGAAGAACCTAGTTTTGGAGTCTTTTGTCAAGGGATATGAAGATCATATCAATTGTATGAATGTTGAACATGAAGAAATCATCAAGGATTATGAAACTTAAGTAGGGTTAGTGACAACGGCTCTAAACAGAAAGTATGATGAATTTATCAAACTCAAGTCTGAGGTAAAATCCCTAAAAGACAAAAAAGATGAATTTATCAGGTATGAAGAAGAGATGAGGTCCTTGAAGGTAGAGTTGAAGCAAACATCTATCAGGTTGAAGACCTATGAGAAGTTAGAGAAGATCTCTGAGGCCCTAAATGATATTTTGAGCAATCAAAGGTTGGGTAGTGACAAATCAAGTCTTATATTCATTAAAGACATCAAGAAGAGCTATGAAGGTGTTTATGCATGTCCTAAGAATCAAAAGGAGGATGATAGTACAAGAAAGATCTATTCCAAGAGAAATTTAAATTCTAAATCCATCAGAAACCTAATACCATGAGGTATGCTAATTCATTTCATGGTTATTACTACTCATGTAATGTGTTTATTCATAGAGAAAGGTATAGTAGGATATATTTCAAGAGTATGTGTCCATGGAGCAATGGAGAAAAGCATATTCTTTGGCCAAGAGGTATGCATCATTTTATTTTCCATAGTTTTTACCAAAAAGTTCATATTACAAGGTATTGTTATCATACTACTCCAAGATAAGAAAATAAGTATGTTTCTCCAAAATTCAAGGAAGTTTGGAAACCAAAGGAAGTGAAGCATTGCAAACAAGTCTTATCCAGCCATGAAGGATGAACCAAAGATAGACAAGCCCAATTTTCATTTCCATTCAAGGAAGTAAGGTATGTTTTTATGATATTACAAAATCCTATTATCTATCAAAGTTTTGTATGTTTGACAGGAATCCAATATGTAGAGGAAGAAAAGAAAGATGCAATCATCAAGCCTAATGAGGAAAATAAGATCAAGAGGATCTTAAGGTCCGATTGGAAGGTGGATGAGAAGGACATGGAGATTTTGGAATCTCCTAAGTTTGTACCATTTTAGGGCTATGTGAAGGCTTGGGGTGACTCTATTTTTCTTCATGGAGATATTCTTCATTCATGAGAAGAAAAATAAGGTGGTAGAGATCATAGTGAAATCTTTGGTGTTCTCGGTGATTTGATGATTGTATGGTTGCTTCAAGAAGTTTTGTGTGCTCTATGAGCCTCAGAGAAGACTGATGACCCATTTGGTTATAAAATAGGTTGATAGATATGTATAAAGGTATGGTGACTTGATCAAGTATGTATTTACATGTCAATCATTAAATGGCCCAAGGTATGTATTGTCTTGCTTATGTACGCTATTATTGATTGAGTTACATAGTGCTCTAAGTTTAGCTGAGTATGAAGATCATTGTAGATCCATGGGAGTTATTTTTGAGACCATATGGGGTAGAGTATAGTAAAATTTGGACTTGAAGATTTCACATTGAGTAGTTTGAGGTTATATAAGCACCAAGAAGACATGGTTTGTAGTATTAAGATTACAATGTGATCTTGTTATTATGGATACTTATAAGGATATTTATGGGTGTTATATTGAAGATATGACAAGGATGTTGAGCATGAGGTCTTCTCATAAGATAATTTTGGGCAGAGCAAGTAGGTAGTTAAGGTTGAAGTTATGTTGATAGCTCAAAAGGTATTGTCAAGAGATGGTTAACTCGATCAAATATGCAATTGAAAGGTATGAATATATGGGTTATTTGTAACTATTTTTGTATAAGTGAAATAGAGATGTGTGAGATCTTAAGCGGTAATGATGTGCATTAGCTTGCTTGAAAATTGAAAATCTGGGCACATGTACTATGAAATAAGATCACAAGTTATATCAGGTATGAAGATGAATTATTTGATGTGTACATGCTTTGAAGTCTCTTGAAGTGTCCTTTTTTAGGAATATTCGATGTTCCTATATAGTTGGTTCAAAGAATGAGAGTTTGATGATCCTATATAGTTGGTTCAAGGAATGAGATTTTGATCATAAGGGAAGTCAATCAAATTTGTAATTCATACAAAGAACCAAAGCAAGTGGGTAAATTTTATGTTTGTGAGTGCCAATATGTAACTTTGAGGTTTGTATTATCTCTTCAAGTTATGTCATGGATTTTATAAGCTTCAAACAAGTAAGTGAAGACCTACAAGGAGGAAAATTATTTGTTCAATGTTCTTAGTGAAGTATCTAGGAGTCGGGGAGTAAGTTGAACATATTGGAACAAGACTTCAAAAAAGTGTCTCGTGTGCATCTAGATGTCCTAGCAGCGGTAATAGTTAAGCAAAGTAAGATGAATAATGATAAGCATGTTGCAAAGGGCATCTAGGACTCGGAGAAATCATGAATGTGTTATGGTTCATATAGTAATATGAATCAAAGTTGAGAGATTTGAGTGTAGAAATATGAGGACTTCATGATCACATCTATGAATTAGGGTCATATACTTTGTATGATATATGAAACATTTGTCATGATAAAAATATGCATATTTGAGCTTGGATTTGTTGTTAGTGACTTGAGGGAAGTTAGAAAGATTTGAAATTTGTATGGTGCGTCTTGCAAAGGCATTTTTATGTATAAATGAAGGTGTCACATTCTTCAAGAAGACTTAGTTAGAAAGATGGCTTGGAAAGAAATGGGTAAGTTTGAAAGTAGATTATTTATGTTTAAAATTCAAATATGGGTATGAACTCAAGTACGAGTTGATTATCAGTTGAAGAGTGGTTTGCATAAGTTATAAGGACTGATTTAGATTATATTAAAAAAAAATTGAGTCCTTTAAAATTGATTCAAGATATCAAGTATAACAAGATGGCTACAAGTATTCATTTGAGGATCAAAGTGAAGTTGATAGCATGAGGACATCTATTGTAGGTTCTAAAATTTGGGCGGGATCGTATCTTCATGAGAATGTAACATAGATGGGCTTCAAATAAAGCTTGAGAGATACTTACAAAAGGTGGTTTGAAATATTGAATGCTTAAGGACCGTGAATTGGATAGAATGTGATCGGGGCTTTGAAGGTCCATTAAAGTGAAATAAGGTATGATTCCTATGCATTTTTATTGAATTAGTTGAAACAGAGTTGATTGTATAGTCAAGGGAAAATGTAGTGTTGGTACTATCATGTAGTTGCATTGAAGTTATAAGTGCAGATCAATAAGGTATGTTGCTATGTATTCATTTTTTCATAAGTATATCATGTTTGAAGTGTTGAGTGAAGATTGTTTCAAGGATATCGGGGAGAAATTAAGGTCTGCAAGACAAGGAAGTTGAGTATCATGTATGATAAAGAGGTAGAGAAAAGTGGCCTATTGTAGATGAAGGTATGTAAATATTTTGAAAATTACCTTGCACCATTAGAAGAAGAGTTGTGTCAATTAGTTTAAGGGAAAATTAGTGTAGTTTTGTGCAATCATGATAAGTGGTATGGAGGTGAGTCTCTAGTGTAAGACCTAAAGTGGCAGCAGAAAGCAAGCAAAGATGGCCAAATACATGGGTTAATTATTAATTTTATTACTTAGGAATTGTATGAACAATAATATGTGATCGGACTAGATAGATACCCAAAGTGCGTGATTTAGTGTCTACAATAATCATTACATAATCCAATAACAAACATTTTGATATATAAAAATATTGTCGATATAACCTATACAATTACATTTTCTAAATAACATGTTTTTTTATTATTGATAAACGGTTTTAAAGGGCACAATACTTCATGGAATAAAATGATCAAAATCCAAAGAGAAAATGAAAGTGTAGTGGTTTTTTGATATGTGGGCTCCACACCCCAATAGGAAAAGCTAAAGAGAGCTAAATAGAACAATGAAATACAAGACAAGGATAAAATGCCAACAAGAAGCCCAACGGCCAAAAATAGCTCTACAAAGATCATCGTAATACCACAAAAAAAACAACAGACAAGAGAGTACATGAAACATAAGACAACTATTTGAGGAACTTATTAAAAACCTTCTGAGCATCCACCAAGGCCTTGTAAAGTTTGAGTGCAGTTTTCTTGTCAGAGTCATGGCTGCTTGTTGTTAAGGCCTTCTTCTTGGCCTTACCATCTTTCCATATGTCCTTCAAAATGGAATTGATATCACAAATCTACTTTACCTGGACTTGAATGAAGTCAAGAAGAGATTTGTGCATGGAAAGTTGGTTGATTTTCTTGTTGAATATCTGCTGCATTTTTTTCTTCCATGGCTTGTTGTCTCTTGGTCAGGTTGTCAATTTTTTCCTCAAGATTAGTGTAGGTTGTGGAACTCAAATCATCCTTGTTGCCATCTTTTAGGAGAAAATCCACATTATCTTCAATACCCTTAATGGAATTAGCCCATTCTTTGTAGTTGTGCTCTTAGTTCAATGCTAGCTTGGGGTTAGGGACAGAGTGGCTCATGCCTAGGAGGCCTTCTACAACAATATTTTTTCCTTATCCATACTTCATAAAGACTCTTTTAGTAGGGGGAGGGAGGGGGAAATTTCAGATTTTTAGATCTAACCCCGGGTCATTGTAGGGGAGGAGGAGCTAAGGGGTACGAGGGGTCATTAAGAGAAACATCAAGGAAATACTAATGCAAAAGGAAAATAACTCCCTGATGTAGGGAGTGGATCTCACATGGGCTTGCACATCCAATAAAGATTTCTCTAAAGAGTGGAGGATGTAGTAAGAAAGGATAACCTTAGCAGAGTGTTTAAAATGATTCAGCAATACAAAATAGTGAAGAGGAAGAGTAGAATAATGGCCTTCTAGTGTGATATACCTTACCATCATCTTAGCAAAATCATTATAAGGAGGGGGTAAAGAAGAGAAGAGTAGTCCTATTTTACAAATTTTTAAGACTTCATCTTCTTTCACGAACCTCTTCTCCTCGGCTTCCTTGTTGAATTTTCCTAAGCCAGTGATGAAGGAAATCAGGCTCTCTATGATGGTGAATTCCTTTCCATTGAATGTGATAACCCTATCCTTCCATTTGTGGGAAAAGGTCAAAGAGATAAACATGTCATGATCTTTAATCCTCTGCATAAAATCCATGAAGCCATCCATGTCTAGGGCTTTCCATAAATTTGTGTTATATTTTTAAGAGGGGTCACATTGGCTCAATGCAGAAATTTGGGCCTCCCATAGTTGGAAATTTTTCCACACACAATTTAATCAGTTAAAGACCACAACAAATAGGCTTCATAGCAGCCCTACTTTCGATTGTTGAAAAAGAAAACTTTTACAGAGGATTTTTAGACTGAGTACAACAAAATAATGGATATCTAATAGCCCTCCTATCAAGACAAAAGCACAACAGATAAAGTGAAATGGACTATATGACGAGAGATAAATTTCATATGTGCAACAGACTACTCAATGACAAAGCACCATTCATGACTATATTGTCGGCATGTACTGCTGGATTGGAAAGGTGGCCATAGCATCATTAGAAATGATGATCTAGGTTGTGTGGGATATGTCATTGTAATCATGTCAAACTTTAAATTGATTAATGATGACACCTTCATTGGCTAAGGCGTCGGTTGAACTATTTCCTTCCCATCAACTACTGCATTCATCAACAGCTACCTATCCTCTTCGTAAGGGATCCCTCCATCATACTTTTTAATCATCAAGGCCCTTAAGTATTCAAAATCATGATTAAGAAAATCAAATTCTTGCACCATATCAATTTCAAAAGTATTAATAGGAGGAAGAGGTAATACCCAGTGAACACAATCCCGAAATTTTCAACAGTTCTGGCACTTATCAATTCAATTGATGTTGCCCCTTGTTGTGAGTTCTCAGGGAACTCCATCATACACACATCACCATATGCCTCATCATCATTTGTTTCCTCAACTTCCTTATCTACATCACATGGGGAGTGTGGTAAGAAACACCTATCACACCACTCAATAACATTGGCCTCTTCTACGGTAGCAATCCTAGTAGTCAAAGGATCAGGAACCAATCTATTTTCCCTGGGTTGAGGCTATTTATTTCCTAATCCCATGGGCCCTTTCCCTCTGTCATCTGATATGTGATCACCTCTAGGATGATTTCTAAATCTCTCCTGACCATGTGGCTTGTGCTGACCATAGGAACTATGTCCCCTTATTCTACTCTAGCTAGTTTGTATGATCTCTTTAACCACTCCGGCCAAAGTCTTCACAACCTCTTCCAGATCCATAGCTTTGTTTGACTGAGGCCTCTCAGGATTGATTAACTTGACACCCTCTCTCTTAGGAGGCTTTCCAACTACCTTGATGTTATTTTCTATTTGTAAGGCCATAGTGAAAGCTTGCCTCAATGTTCCCGGGTTCTTATCTCTCAAGTAATAAGTAGCCTTTTTATCAAAAGCATCATAATATTTTATCAAACAGGACTCATCACTTGGCCTTAGGATTATAGGTAACCTATTCAAGGTTTTTTTGAACCTAGTATTGAAATCCTGGATAGATTCATTTGGATTCTTCTTTATATTTTCAAACTCAGATAGAAGGAACCTGGGATCAGTCTTATCCCCATATTGCACAGTCTAAAGGCATTTTTCATCTCGAGTCCATGAGTCTATTGAATTATCTGGTAAATACTTGTACCAATCATGTGCATCCTCTTCAAGAGTATGAATGAACAACTTTATATACACATCTTCAAACTCAATTTCAAAATCTTCCATCATATTGACAAATAGTCTTAAATGTTGGTCACCAGTGATGGCGTTATTCCCTTGAAATTTTGGAAACCTATTTCTAACATCTTGTGGCACCATATTAGGATATCCAACCATACCTCTAAAATTTATTGGTCCAAAAGTATTGACAACAAAAGGAGGTCTAGGTGGAGGTTGAGCCATATTGCCTTAAGGAGGTGATCTTGTAGGAGAATCAAAATGATAAGGGACGAGGGGTCTTTGGAGCACGGATTATAACTCTCAAAGTAAATATCCTCTAATGACTCAGTTTCTTGGAAAACCCTATCAACCTTGGAAGAAATAGGGAAAAACTGAGAGGCATGCTTTTCAGACACAAATGATGGCCCCTCTCCAATTGGGGAATTTAAATTTACACGAGGACTACTTGGTTCAGAATCACTTGAAGACATAGGGTAATCTTCAACCACAGGTTGATCACCTTTCAAAAATGATATCTCCTTTCTTGATTCTTGATTTCCAACCACTTTCCAGACTTGTTTTCCTTTTGAATTTTCTTTTCCTAGTTCTGGAAATAAATTTCTAGTAGGATCCCTAGTGAAGAAAGACCTTCTTCCCTCTAGCTTTGCAAATATTAATGACAAATTTCACTTGACACAGGTTAAGACACTGGTAATCATCAAAATTTTAAACCAATTCGAGTCGCCACTAAGGATTCTCACCTTAGATGTGTGAATGCACTATAAGTAGTTTGTCAAATGTCTATCAATACTTAATTTCTGCAAATCTTAGCAGATCCTCGTTAGAATTTGAGGATTTAATTAACTTACATATTATATAATGTTATAATAAATATTTAAATAAACATTACATCATAATATAAGTAAATAAATAAATACTTACAGAAATAAATAACACATGTGACACATTATTTATAGTGGAAAATCCCAATAGGGTAAAAACCACTTTGAAAATAACCTTTTACTTCAAAGAACTTATTTTACATCCAGTAAGATCACCTCCTCCTTTAAAACCCTATTTACCAAGGGTAAAACCAAATCACTTGATTTGCACACATTTGATATATTTCCCAAATATATCAAATGAGGACCTAAAGTCCTTTTTATATAAGGTGATCGAGTATGTCTCCCGACCCACCTTTTCAACCTAAAATGGTTGACACATACACCTAGGTTTATAATATTTAATATTAAAAATATAATCATTTCATGATATTAAATATTTAACCTAAAGTATATACCTAGGTTAGCATATTTAATAATAGAAATATAAATATTTCATATTATTAAATATTAACCTATATATTAGTGATGGACCCATATACATTAAGGGTTGTCCAGACCACTTAATCATTATGTTCCAACACTCCCCTTAATGTTAAGTGGAATAACATAACATATGCCAATAGATTACCTGTCTATGGTACACTACAGAATTTACAATCCTTAAACCATAAAGGTTTTATGCTAACATATCAGTTTGAAGGAATTATAACACCTTCATCATACTCAATTTACCTTTTGGTACAAAAGGATTTGGAATCCCAAATATCATCCCATGATCAGTGGCTAAGTATGATTTGTGAGTTTTACATGTTCTCACATGTTCTCATAAAAGGTTATTAAACCTAAGTATATAGGATCCTTTTACAACCAAGGAGCTCCTTCACAATATGCTTGTACTGGATGTTTACCAATAAACTCAATAGCACTAAAGAGTTTACTAAAAATTGCCTTTAAGATCTTTCTACACTTCTTTCTAAAAAATAAGTCGAGGAGGTATACATGCCCAAAGGTCTTTTTACACTTGCCTGAAAGTCTTTTTTACACTTTTCCAAAGGTCTTTTTACAAAAACCAAGTTCCATTAGAAGGTGACATTGTGATGCACACTCCCCCTCAATGGAAACTCCAATAATTCAAAATTTTCATGAAAATGACAAAACTTTGTAGCACTCATGGACTTTGTGGAGATTTCAGAAACCTTCTCTTCAATCAATATGAACTTGAAATTTATCTCATTACTTTGCACCTTCTCACGGGTCAAGTGTATATGTATCTCAATGTTCTTCATCCTCTGATGTTGAACTGGATTCTTAATCAAGAGTAATACAACTCTGACCACCACATAGAAGAGATAATTTCTTTAGCTTCCATGTGTATCTCTACCAACAGTCATTACAGGTACCACATGACTTCTTTACTTCTTCCATTGTACTTCTCTACCTCAGTAGAAGAAATAGAGATTGTTGATTGTATTTGTTGTTCCAAGTAATGGTTCGTACACCAAAAACTTGAACACATATCCAAAGATATTTTATAACATAACATTAGTATGGTTAGAATCAAAAATCCATATAAGATAGCATTTTCATTTTTAGTATAATGCAACCCATAATTGATTGTTCCTTTAAAATATAAAAAAAAAAAATTGCAAGACTCAAAGTGATCTCTAAAAAGGTTCCTACATAAACCTTGAAGTAATTCCTACTGTATAGGAAATATCTGATCTAGTTATAGTTAGATAAATCAAACTATCAACTAATAGCATAAATAAAATAGGATCAACCTTTTTAATATGCAGATTTAGGATCAATATTTATTCCAACTTCCATTGAAGTAGAAAATGGTTTACAATTAATCATAAGACACTTTTTTAATATAATGGTTACATATTGTGTTTTGAAAAATAACAATAGAATGAAATACAATCATACAAATAACATGATGTGAGAGACCTAACTCATTCATTTTAAAGTACTACTTCAATTTCTCTTTAATCCTATGAATTAAATCAGAATTGTCACTAGACATAAGCAAATCATCAACATATATACATATAATGATAATATGCAAGCCTTATTTCTTGATGAATATATCATTGTTAGAAGAACAATTAACAAAACCTAATAGTTTAAATAAGGAAACAATTTTCACATACCAAGCTCTAAGAGCTTGTTTTAAACCATACAAGAATTTCTTAATTTATAAACAGCTTTTCTTCACTAGTTTCTTCAAATACTTTAGGTTGAAACATGTAAAGTTCTTCTTTTAAATTGTAATTCAAAAAAATAATTTTCTTATCCATTTGGTGGATTTCCCACCCAAATTGAGTGGTAATTGAAAATAAGGCCCTAATAGTACTCATTTTAGCTACAGGAAATGTCTCAACATAATCAATACCAAGTTTCTGAGTGAAACCTCTAGAATAAGTCTAGCTTTATGTTTGTTAATACTACCATCAACATTATATTTTACTTTGTATATCCATCTAGATCCTATAATATTTTACAGCTTAGGTTCATTAATGCATGGTACATATGATAGATTTTGGTCATTTTCCTAAGATTGATAGGATTTGAACATAAAGTGAGCCCAATTTAATTTCTTATCTAGGAAGACAAGAGTTTTAGAAACATCTATAAAGATCAAAACATCATCATGACCATTTACTAAATCAAAATCAAAACCATCATTTACAAGTATTTAGTGAAGTAACTTCAAGAGAAGAAGATAACACATGTAAACCTTTCACTAGATTATATCTAGACATTTCATATAAGCTTTGATAATTAATATGTCCTAACCTTTCATGCCATAGTTTTGAATTATTCAAACTTTGAGATATAAAACAAGATGCAGAAGAGAAATCATCAAAAATATACAAACCATTTCTTTGAATTCCTTTAGCTATTGTACTCTCATTACTATCCTTGATATACCAAGTATCCTTTATGCATGGATTCTAGTTGTGTCCATACCTCTTTCGGATGTTTGATATTACCAATGTGTAGAAGGTACTCATCGTTCACATTGCATAGAATCATAGAAAGAGCTTTCAATTCGTTGCAAGAATGTATTCATATTATCTATAGTTGTTTGATGACCGGTGGGAGCAACCCCATATCAAAAAAATAATCGTCCAGAGTTTCCTCGCCATAAATTTTGTTTTAACCCAAATGTTGTAGTTGGTTTCATTCAGGATCTGTGTTTTGTCAAGACAGAAATAGCTGGATGCCATTATTTTTAGGAAATTTGTAAAACATACGCCATTATAATATACAATGTAGCACAAAGTTAGATACATATTTATCGATAATAAAAACAACACTTTTAATAGAATCATATCTAAATTTTATAGATATAAAGAAACTATTTGATCATAACTAATTATGTCATTACAATGCATATTAGTTACCTTCCCATGATCAAAATAATAACCCGCAATATAAAGGCTCTACATTATACCCCGTTTCATATTAAAAAAATTTCGACTAAATTAAATTTGATGTCTAAATGACTATCATAATGGCTTATTTTTTGGTCTATCGTGATGGTCATTTGACCGTCAATTTTAACACAGTGGAAGTTTTTTAGGAACCTACAAGTTTACATTTGACATCTAAATGACTGTCATATTGTCTTATGTTTGGTCTACCATGACGGTCATTTGACCGTCAAATTTAATGAAGTCAAAACTTGTTGTGTATTTCTAGAATGTGAAATTCCATAATTTTTTCTTCTTTATAATATTAGGGAGGTTATATTTTAATACATTATAATAACCTATTATAATTTATAATGTAAAAATATATACATTTTTAAAAAAAAGAGGTATATAGTTTATAGAATGTAAATAAAAAACAACATATAGTTCATAAAAATTATAAACTATAGTATATTTTTTTATAAAAAACACATAACCCTTATTAAAGGGGTTTAAAGGACATAGACCAAGTTAAAAGAATTTTACCAAGTGCAAGTAGATTTATGAGAGTATAGATTAACTTACATATTTTACAGAGGGGACAAGTAATTTCACTCAACCAATGAAATAAATTGAAATCTCTATTTTCATGAACCTTGTCTCCTCCCTTCATTTACTCTTAATTTTACCTTGCACACATTTAAAACTATGGAAAGATTGTAAAATATTTTATATAATTCCTGTAAGCTAAAAACTTTAAAACTTTTATGTGGCTATAACTAAAAATATTTTAATAAATATTTACCACACTTCACGTGGGCCACCAATAAACTAGCCCCCTTTTAATTCTCCACTCTCACTCTTATATAAAAGAAAACCTTTAAATATGTTTATTTATATAGTTTTTATAAACTATAAGATATAAATGAATGGGGCCGCCCCCTTACATGGATAATATAAATGGTTAGGGACACATGTTAAGTTTTATTTAATAAGTATTAAGATTTAAAAATTAATCTCTTCATGGTCAAACAATAAACACGGGCCCCCTTACTAAAAAAAGTAAGCACTTAAGTTTTTTTTTAAAACATATATAAATCAAATCTAATAAAATTTATATTTTAAGCGAGTTTAAACTAACCATATATATATAATATGATTCAAACTTAGGTTTGTTTCTTTTTAAAAAACTATATATGCCTAGATTTATAAGTTAAGTTTAAATATGATTTAAACTTAGGCTTAGAATATGGTCTATTGACTCTTCCCTCAATCCCATGTAATTTTAATATGGTTTAAGGCTTTTAATATATAGTTTTTTTCAAAACTATATAAATTTTAATATGATGTTTATATAAATTATTATATAAACCTTATTCTATATTATATTTTTTTATTTAAAAATAATAATATAGTTTTCAAATTATATAGGATATAGTTATAGATTAACTATAAACTATAGGTAAATATTTGAAGCCCCTTTCACCTGTGCACACATCAATCTCCAAACAAACATTAATTCCATATAATTTACAAAATGTAAATGAAAGTAAGAATCATATCATATTACATCTCCCCCAAAAAAATTAGGGATTTAAAATTGAAAAACCCTAAAAAATTTACTAAGAGTTTAATTGCACAAATGTAGTGCCAAAATAAATTGGGAAAAAAGAAGGGGACCGAGATACTTTTAAATACCCTTTTGGGTTGGTTGAAAAAACCCATACAAATTAAATAAATAAAATACAAAACATTTGATCTTAATTTATTTAATTTACCTCGCTCAAGAAATACTTATAGTGGAAAACCTCAATAGGGTAAAAACCACTTTGAAAATAACATTTTACTTCAAAGAAATTATTTTACATCCAAAGAAGATCACCTCCTCCTTTAAAACCTTATTTACCAAGGGTAAAACTAAATCACTTGATTTACACACAATTGATATATTTCCCGAATATATCAAATGAAGACTTAAAGTCCTTTTTATATCGGATCGAGTATGTCTCCCGACCCACCTTTTCAACCTAAAATGGTTGACACATACACCTAGGTTTATAATATTTAATATTAAAAATATAATCATTTCATGATATTAAATATTTAACCTAAAGTATATACCTAGGTTAGCATATTTAATAATAGAAATATAAATATTTCATATTATTAAATATTAACCTATATATTAGTGATGGACCCATATACATTAAGGGTTGGCTAGACCACTTAATCATTATGTTCCAATAGATCCGACCTTCTTTTACCCACATTTATCACTATTGATGCAAACTTAGTACAATAACAACTAGAAATTAGAAATATCAAGCACAATGAACTTGTGATCTTACAAAAATCTTACAAATCTCAACAAAGGATGACGTTTAAACAATGTATTTGTACTTAAATCATGTAAGAAACATTACCAGGGTTGGTATGTGTATGCATTTGTAGAAATACTCCTCGGTAGCGGTGCCGGATCGATGTTGGTACCTAAATTGATTCTCCTTTACGACCGACCAAAGACCGTAGTTTTAACAAGATGCTTGGAGACAGATAAATCCGTGAGTGTGAGTCGCTTTTATAGTTGAATGATTTAGCTAACTCTTCATTCACTAAATACTTTAGGTTGTGCCTTCAACCAGGGTGAGAGGACCCATTTTGTAACCCATATTGGTGGATATGTCTATAGATTTATAGTATTTTTCTTTCCTTTCACAAAATTGATAGGAGATCTTTAGAAGGTATGGTCAATACAAAGTGTAGTCTAACTCTCACGAGTTGTCACTTTAGAGGATGAAGAAACCTTCTAAATAAGATCTAGGTTACTAAAGGCAGTGGTAAAAACTGATTGCTCCTGCATATTGAGGTAAGGGATGGGTAAATCGACAAATTCCCTTAGCATTTATGAACAGATAGTGTAAGCAGGGGTAGTTCATGTATGGTTCATCTCTGGATATGTATTTTATGGTTGGGAAGTTAAGCAGATAAAGTTGATTATACCAAATACCTGAGAACTTTAAACAAATGTTAACAGATCCACAAGGAAAAAAGACGAATAGCTTCAAATAGTCAAGATGAACCTTCAACTAGAAATTTGTGCATCTATGAAGGCTCAAAGACACACACTTCACACATTCTTCAAGTTTTTAACACAAGAACTCATGTTAAAGACTCAATTAAACTTTAGAAAACCCCTATTATATCACGCTCATGATACACTCATAAACTGACAAATAATCTGTATCACTGAAATGAAAGTAAAGTGAATTTAAATCGCTTATTGCATCATGAAATGAAAGCTCTCTTCATAATGTAATTGCAAATTCCATAATACTTGTCATGAGGATGAGATTTTGTGTGATTTCAAAAGGATTCCTAATGTAAGACTACAACAGGCACATAGATAACTATTTGAAAATATCTCAAGATGACAATAGACATAACATAGTTCATTGATCTACACGAATTACTCAAGGTTTCTCAAATTTGATCAACAAGGGAAAGTTTGTTTACAATCTCAAAGTTTTGTCAATGGCTATACATCTGCAACCATCTTGACATGATCAATTTTGAAAGGCACACAAGAAATAACTGCTTCTCAAAAAAAAATCCCGAAAAATGTCTTCTCTCCTTTTTCTCTCTAACTAAATTTCAGAAAAATTAACCCCCCTTCTTTTGGCATGGCCTTTTCATACTTTTATATCACTCGCTTTACTTCAAATCTTTTCCCCAAAAATAAGAATATTCCAAGGAATACTTTGTTCATTACAAAAATGTTCTAGAAAATGATATTTATGAACTTCATCCCGTACTTCCAGGTGTATGAAACATGAGTCTTTTTGATGTATTCCACTTGTGTCTAACTGGGACGTCCGGTCTTCACTTTTGGCAAGTTATTTGAAATGTTCCCTTTTAATTTTGATTAACAATCATTTCAGATTGATCACTAAGCATCTCCATATGCTTTTTGACATGACACACACTTACGCTCATTTCTTGAAATCCTTCTTGGGCTCAAGTGCACTTCACTTCACATCTTACTAGTTTAAATGCCATACATGATGTTTGTCAAATCATCATAATTTACCAGTTATGCTCATCTATACTTTCCTTCAGTTTTTAATTTTCCCTTGTGTGAACTAAGCAAGATCCTTCTCATCTTAGGGAAAGATTTTTCCAGACCAGAGATATGTGTCACCTTCGGGCTATAAAGCTCAACCCTACCCTCTTGCAATTATGTATCTCTTTCCTAATTTTGGGTATAGCAGAATCTTTACCAGAAAAATGGAAAAGACACTTGTGGCACACAACTTGAAAGAAATATCTTCAGAAGATCTGAATCAAATCTTTGATTTGAGTGGCCCAAACAAGGCTTTTTTAGGGCCTTGTTTGAAGTAGAATGCGCAGAGACACAAAAGGACCTCTGACATATCAACGAGTCCGCTTAGCGCTTTTAACCAGGATCATAATCAATCTTGTATTTGCATCTTTCCAAGTCATGTATTTCCATCTTTTTAGATGGGAGCATATGAAAACACCTAAGGATTTAAAAATATATTGGGTTGAGAGGAGGCCTCAGGTCTCTGGGAAAACCAGTTTTCAATGCCCCTTCTTATGCAATGAGGAATTTGCATCAAAATAAATTCCTAAGGAATCATACATATTGTATGACAAAACCTCCATTGATATGGTGCCTGCCATTTCCCACAAAGTGAATGAGTTGGAGAAGAGGATTCATTCCTTGGAAAATAAATAGGAAGAAAATGTGCCTCTGCCACCAGGTCCAGCAACAACACTACCTTCGAGCAAGAGGAAAGGAGAAACACAAACTCAGTCTCCGGTCATCATCTCGGATGGAGAAGAAGACCAATCTATTTCTTCTCGCCACTCAAGGGCAACACTTTCTTCAGCTCGGGATAGCAGAGGAAGGTTTGAAACTCATCTATCCGCATGTTTGATGCATTGTGCCCCTCGTTCGGGAATTTCAAGGACCTCATCCAATTCCTTCTCCCAGGGAAAACCCACCTTTCTCCAAGAAATGGGAAGCAGGAACTAGTTCCAAGCCTCACATTTCATCCAGTCACCAACATGCAGTATCTTCCCCTCCTATCATTCCAAACATCCCCTTGTCACTCCAAACATCCCTCTTCAAAGTAATCCTAGCAAGTCGACCCTTCACAAGGGGAAGGGGAAAATGGCCTTCTTTTCAGGTGGTCTGGACCTCTTGGATTGGGTATCATCTCGACCAAAAGAGAATTGATCTTAAGGAGATTATGGGTCACCTTAGGATGACTTTGGAGTCTTTGATGGACATGGGGATGTCCAGGAACTGGCAAGGTCGATTGTCTTCATACAAACAAAGACAGGCTCGGATGAGTTTGTATTGAGGAAGAAAAAACTTTTGAATAAACTTCCCCTGCTGAGGGGAAATTATGAAGTAGGAATAAATAATGCTTAGGTGTTATTCTCCTTTCGTTGTTTCAATTTCTAATATATGTACATATCTTTTTGTCATGGGTAAGGGCCCCTATAGAACCCTATCTTGTTTTTTCTTTATTCAACATTACAAGAAATACAAGGATGTCAATAGTTCACATATATATTTCAAATGTATATGAAATTTTAATCTAATCCACTATGAACTACTACATCTTTTTAACTTACATTGTTGAAACAAAGAAACAATAAAATTTCATAGAGATAATTACATTTAATGTATCAGAAATATCAATTCATAATATCAGTTCAATGGAGTATGAAAAGAAAATACAAAATGAGGAAGAAAGTGCTTAAACATGTTCATCATATTTTATGTCAGCATCCTCCTCCTCTTCACCCTTTTCCTCTGCATCTTTCTCTTCTAGTAATCTGGCCACATAAGCATCATACCTCTGGAATAATTCATTTACTTCATCCTCGTCAGGTCCAAGGTGATGCTAGAAAATCAATGTTTGTCTTGATATTAAGTCCAGACATTGAGCCATTTTCTGTTTATATTCCAGTGGCTTGTCTTTCAATTCCTCAATCCTATTCTCAATCTTCATCATAATTTTAATAGTTTCATGGGATAAGTCATCTATCTGGATATTACTTTCAAAGGAATTGAGTAAGAAATCAAGTCTTAAGTCCCCATAGCTCTTTTTGGACTTGTTCGCCACCATGTCTTCTAATATTTGATCAATGGCATCAAGTAGATCATCAACCCAGTTCCTTTTGACTTCAAGCTTCTTCTTGATTCCATTTAAGGTATCTAACCTGATTTTTGTCAATTCTTCAAGGGCATATTGACTCCCTTTGCATCTTATTGGTACGATGCCTTCTTGCTCAACTAGCTCCTCACTAAGCTAGGTTATGTGGTCAAGCTTGGGGAGAGTTCCCTCCAAGTAAAAATATCATTGTCACAGTCTTCAATTATTCCATCAATTTCATTTAATCAACCTCTGAGGTCCTCATATTTTTTCCTTGCTTCTGTGATAACTTCCTTTCCCTTCTCAGTTAGTTGTTCAACCCAAGTATCCACCACTTGGACCTTCTTGACAACACTATTTACTTTATCCATTCCCTCAGGGTATTCACATAAGTACCTACTTGTTCATGACTATTTTTTCCTGTCAGTTGTTGCAAACATGAACTTAAGGCCTTAAGTTGCCTCTTTGTCATCCCATCTTCATCCACCTTTTGTAAAAGACCATTTACTACTTCAGATACTCCTTGCTTTAGTTGTTCCCTTGAAGGTTTTCCCAAGGGAATAATTTGAATGTTGTAATCATCATTGGTTATGTCTTTTCTTGTCTTACCCTCGAAAGGAGTTTTTATCTCTAGGGTTCTTGCCCTTGATGAATCAGTAAGAGTCCTTGTGATGGTTCTGGCCCTTTTTGGGGCTCTCACTTTGTTTTTGGAAAGGATAAAGTAGTAAGGTCAACTGCTTGTATAGGAAGGGCCACTTCTTCATTTGAAATTAATTTATTGATCCACCCCTTCTTCAAACTTGTTCCAACTTTTGTTTCATGTGATCCTTGCTGGAGTTTCTCAAGAACAACTACTATTTTCTTGGACATCTCTTTTGAGTTACACCACTATTTCTATTTTTCTTGATCACTTATCCAAATTTTCCCTAATTCAACTCGACTATCTACATGTTTGATGCATTGTGCCCTTGTTCTAAGTGGGAATTTCAAGGACCTCAGCTAATTCCTTCTCCCAGGGAAAACCCACCTTTCTCTAGGAAATGGGAAGCAAGAACTAGTTCCAAGCCTCACATTTCATCCAGTCACCAACATGTAGTATTTTCCCCTCCTATCATTCCAAACATCCCCCTTATCACTCCAAACATCCCTCTTCAAAGTAATCCTAGCAAGTTGACCCTTCACAAGGGGAAGGGGAAAACGGCCTTCTTTTCAGGTGGTCTAGACCTCTTGGATTGGGTATCATCTCGACCAAAAGAGAATTGAGCTTGAGGAGATTATGGGCCACCCTAGGATGACTTTGGAGTCTTTGATGGACATGGGGATGTCCAGGGACCTGGCAGGGTCGATTGTCTTCATACAAACAACACAGGGCTCGGATGAGTTTGTATTGAGGAAGAAAAAACTTTTGAATAAACTTCCCTGCCGGAGGGAAATTATGAAGTAGGACTAAATAATGCTTAGGTGTTATTCTCCTTTCATTGTTTTGATTTCTAATATATGTACATCTCTTTTTGTCATGGGTAAGGGCCCCTATAGAACCCTATCTTGTTTTTTCTTTGTTCAACATTGCAAGCAATACAAGGATGTCAATAGTTCACATATTTGTTTCAAATGTATATGAAATTTTAATCTAATCCACTATGAACTACTACATCTTTTTAACTTACAATTGAAACAAAGAAACAATAAAAATTTCGAGAGATAATTACATTTAATGTATCAGAAATATCAATTCACAATATTAGTTCAATGGAGTATGAAAAGAAAATACAAAATGAGGAAGAAAGTGCTTAAACATGTTCATCATCTTTTGTGCCAACATCCTCCTCCTCTTCACCCTTTTCCTCTACATCTTTCTCTTCTAGTAATCTGGCCACATAAGCATCATACCTCTGGAATAATTCATTTACTTCATCCTCGTCAGGTCCAAGGTGATGTTGGAAAATCAATGTTTGTCTTGATATTAAGTCCAAACATTGAGCCATTTTCTGCTTATATTCCAGTGGCCTGGCTTTCAATTCCTCAATCCTATTCTCAATCTTCATCATAATTTTAACGCTTCATGGGAGAAGTCATCTGTCTGGATATTACTTTCAAAGGAATTGAGTAAGAAATCAAGTCTTAAGTCCCCATAGCTCTTTTTGGACTTGTCCGCCACCATGTCTTCTAATCTTCGATCAATGGCATCAAGTAGATCATCAACCTAGTTCCTTCTAACTTCAAGCTTCTTCTTGATTCCATTTAAGGTATCTAACCTGATTTTTGTCAATTCTTCAAGGGCATATTGACTCCTTTGCATCTTATTGGTACGATGCCTTCTTGCTCAACTAGCTCCTCACTAAACCGGTTATGCGGTCAAGCTTGGGGAGAGTTCCCTCCAAGTAAAAAATCTTGTTGTCACAGTCTTCAATTATTCCATCAATTTCATTTAATTAACCTCTAAGGTCCTCATATTTTGTCCTTTCTTCTGTGATAACTTCCTTTCCCTTCTCAGTTAGTTGTTCAACCCAAGTATCCACCGCTTGGACCTTCTTGATAGCACTATTTACTTTATCCATTCCCTCAGGGGTATTCACATAAGTACCTACTTGTTCATGACTAGTTTGTCCTGTCAGTTGTTGCAAACATGAACTTAAGGCCTTAATTTGTTCCTTAAGTTGCTTCTTTGTCATCCCATCTTCATCCACCTTTTGTAAAAGACCATTTACTGCTTCAGATACTCCTTGCTTTAGTTGTTCCCTTGAATTTTTTCCCAAGGGAATAATCTGAATGTTGTAATCATCATTGGTTATGTCTTTTCTTGTCTTACCCTCGAAAGGAGTTGTTATCTCTAGGGTTCTTGCCCCCGATGAATCAGTAAGAGTCCTTGTGATGGTTCTGGCCCTTTTTGGGGCTCTCACTATTTTTGGAAAGGATAAAGTAGTAAGGTCAACTGCTTGTATAGGAAGGGCCACTTCTTCATTTGAAATTAATTCGCTAATCCACCCCTTCTTCAAATTTGTTCCAAAAAAATTCATGTGATCCTTGCTGGAGTTTCTCAGGAACAACTACTATTTGCTTGGACATCTCTTGTTCCTATTGCACCAATAATTCTATTTTTTCTTGACCACTTATCCCAATTTTCCCTAAGTCAATTTCACTTTGTACCATTAATTCCTCTGGATGCTTCCTTTCCTGATCTAGCACTTCAGGTTGATCATCCTTAACTTGATCTAGCATCAAAACTCAAAGGAACTCCTTTACTGTTTCTCCAGTTGAAAACATGGTGGCATGAGTTTCTTCCCCTTTGCCCTTTTGTATCAAAGTTTGGGAAATGGATTCCTCTACTCCCAAAACTAGTTGAGTTGCCAAACTACTACTTTCATGCCCTAATGATACCTTAGGAAATGTTATGGCAGGTTGTTCTATTGGAAGTGAACCCACATTTCCCATTGAAAGTTGTGATTCTCCACCAATAACAATTTCCTCATCAATAATTATATCTTGTGCCATTTTTAGTTTTTCTTCAAAAGACAATTTTTCTTCTTGAAGAAGGTCATCACTCTTAATGGGCACAACATTTTCTACCACCAACTTAGTATTAACACCTTTTTCCACCAATAGCTCTGGTTTATCCATTTCCAAAACCATTCGTTTTGGGGAAGACAAATTCACTTCCTGATCTCTTACTTCAGTTTTTAGTACATGAGGATCTCTTTTTGATTCCTTACTTGCTTCAATATTAACCACTGGTGTTAATAAGGGTTCATCAACAGACAAAAACTGAGTGCATCTAGCATGGATAATCCCTCATCAACATCTATATCAATCACCTCAGTTTGTACATTTACAACCTTATGCATTGTTTCAACTGGTGGTGGATTGATATCTTTAACAAGTAGAGCTTCAAGAATTTTCATACCTGGGGTAAGAAACTAACTGTCCACTGGATCAACCGTAGTATTCCCAGGGGAACTAAGATCTGAATGCATTCCACCTCTTTTTCATGAAGAATGAATGAGGGATCATGGGACTTGATTGCCCCATACCTCGATGATGTATCTTGTTGCTTCTAGATGTTATCAGATTCTTTCCACTTCTAGGGATCAATTACCCCATCCCTGTGTTTGAACTTATTTGGTGTATGGGCACCTACCCTTACCAGGATTGGGTGGTGGAAAATTTTGGGTTTCTTGTGTGTCCACTCAAACTGCTTCAATTCTGGTGGTGCTCTCTTTTCATCTTTGTGTGGCCTGGGTTGAATGTGACCACTTGAAATGGCTGCACTCATTAACTTTTCAGTATTATGTGGCTTTGGGACAACATTTGGGCTAACCACATGTGATGCTAGACCCTTTCCCTTTTCCTGGAGTGGCACTACAGGAGTAATAGGGGCATTTTCCATGGACTTTAAAAGCATTTTTTTAGTTTTCTACCTAAGGGCTGACATGGAAGTACCTGTCTCGCTAGTAGCTGTTGTCCATTCATCAATAAGCCCATCAGTAGGCCTTTTGGAGGGTAATAGAGGGGATTTTCCTCCTAATGGGTCAATTTTATCAGTGCCCTCCTTCAGAGGTGGGATATCATCATTTAAGTTTCCCAGATTTCTGAAATGATTTAGGACTCTTGTATTTTGTACTGACAAGTCAATATTCATCTGAACCAACCAATTTACCATTCTCCTCATGACATCGTTATCCTCATGTAGGGATCATCAGACTCCTCTTCATTCCAAATTGGGGAGCTATAGGTTGACTTTCTATCTTCTGATCAATGTAGAATTTACTCACTATGTGTAAGTCATCTACAACCCCCTCTGGAATGACTGCAATTTTGAAGTCTACCACTTGTGATAAAGTCATTCTTGAAAAATCCCTCAACCGGACTTCTTCTTCGTCCCTACAATTCATCCAGTAGTCCTCAAAGTGAGGCTCATGCTCAAAAGTGTTAGCAACATTGTTAAATACCCACTAGAATGTCATAATTGGCTCTAGCCTCAAATGTCTCCATGGCCAAATTCTTCATTTCTTCTCCAATTAGTCTGGCCTTTATAATGGAATGGCATGAATACCTTCCAATTCTGATAGGGAATTTGACATTTGTTTTTTTCTCCCCAGAAATTAACTTGTGCACAGGCACCAGTTGCCTTACCAATTCACATAAACACAACTTGTCATTAACATACCTAGGCAATTTAAAAGGTTTTCCCTCAAAACCACTAACCCTGATATAAGTGAACTTCTTATACTGAATGAAGTAGCACCCATACTCCATAATCACTTGCCTTGCATGCTTGGACATTCTGTATTACCCCCATTTTGGTTTGAACAAGCAAATAATCGGTGCAAAGAAAGCATCATTTACCAATATGACATTTCCACTCCAGTTGGTTAACTGTAATTGAGGGAAAATTTCATGCATTGGGCACTTTTAAAATCAATGCATGGTGAAAATGTTGGAAAATATCATGCATTGCAACATTATAAATCAGATATGTCATCATATAGAACTCTAACTCTATCAATCTCCCTATCTCAATCCTTGCTACCAGAGTAATCATATGATCATGGATTGCATCTGAAATAAAGGTGGCCCAACAAATATTTCCTTTTCTCTCAAGAATAATCCATATAAATGTGGACATCCACTCTTTAAACTCATTTGTAGTTTCCAAACCTGCCATTCAACTCAAAAGCACAATGATATCCTCAACCTCCTCAACGAATTGTTCCCTAACCAACCTTTTGGGGATTTTAGCCGATGCCTTCCTCTCTGTAAGGAGCCATTGTGTGTTTATCATTTTGGCATAATCCTTCTTCTTTGTTTCATAGTCCTATGCGAGGCTATTTTTAATTCCAATAGAATGGTGTTATCCAAAATGTGCCCCCTGCTCATTTTGTGGCTAACTCCTTCCATTCTCCCCTATCTTGTGCCTCAGTCATAATATTTTGCTTTTCAGGCACTCAAAACCTTCTGAAAATGGCACCATTGGATAGAGCTCTTTCTCACTTTCCATAAAGGTAAAGTTTTCCTCCTAACTCCATGTATTTTTAAAGTTATGGCTTGGCGGAATTTTTGGGAAAATTTTCCCCTGAAAGGCCCGTGGCCAATGAGATGCCACCACATGGCACCTAGAGTGGTGGAGCGCGGGGAAATTTTGGAAAATTTTCCAAATGACCAAAAAGGTGCAAAAATTTGAATTTTTGCCCGCCAACCCGATTTGGCCCTGTTTTGCCCTAAAACTTCAAATGGCCATATCTTTCGATCCAGAGCTCGGTTTTTCACATTCTTTATATCAATGGAAAGCTGGTGAAATTATCTACAAGATTCTAGGGTCAATTTTTCATTTTGATGGATTTTGGAGAGAGAAAATCAAAAAATGTCTCTGGCACGTGGTGATGAGCAGAAATGACGTTTCAACCACCATTTTTAATGAAGAATGGCTCGCATTCTCTCCCAGCATGGTTAAAAATGTCAGGGAATGGGTCTATAAGGATGCCCATGCTGTTTTGAATGCATTTTGGTCAATGATTGAACCTCTCCCACATTTTCCCACGTTTCTCTCTCCTGGGCTCGTCCTTACATTGTAAAAAAGCAGATTTGGCTCATTTTCAAAGGTGGAACATTTTTTGTGTATTGCAGGTCCCCTTTCTCACCTTGGAAGTGATTTTGGTGGAATATCAGACCTTTTCTAAGAACTACAACTCATTTTTTCCTCCCAGGTGTTGTAATGCAAGTGATTTTGATGTTAAAATAACAATACAGGCCTTGTGATTAATTTTTCATCCTCTACTTGGTGTTGTTTGACTAATTTCTAATTCTTCATTATAGTTATTAGTTTGTGCATGTTGTTTTGTTGCATTTTATGAATTGTGTCAATCTGCAGAAGTGAGAAATGCTCACCACTCCTTTGGTGCATCACCTATTAGCATTAGTTTTAGCTTTTTTGCATTCTCTATCTCTGTCTCCTTTGGAATTTAGGGTAGGGTTAGGAATATAGACCTCTACAACTTGTAAGTGATAAATCTGACCAAAGGAATTGAGGAACCAGCCTCTAAACTAGAGATTCCTTTCTCATTTTGTAAGTCCCACACTTGGGGAAAGGATTTAATGTTGTGTAATCACACTAGATGCTAGTATGATCAAACTATATATCCGATCAACATCCGAGAAGTGCTTTGCTGATTTGCCACAACAACGGTTCGAGAATTATAGGTAATTTCAGTAATACTCTAATGGCTACTAGTGTCAATGTCAGCACCGCATCCCCGCTCCCGTCTAACACTTCCCTCTTCTCAGAGTCATAATTCATGGCACAAAACCATACTAGTTATGGGCATTGAATAGAGGGTGGGATGGCACCTGCTGAGGTGATGCAGCTATCGTGAATTGCCTTTAAAGATTCACTCAAATGAGAACTATTTAATCTTTGATGAAAATCATTTAAGTTGGCACTCATCAAATATGTGTCTATTACCTTGTCTAGGTCACTCGTGACCCCGTGTAACAAAAGAAGAAAATGGCATAGTCTTCATTTTAAAAACCCTAATTTTACTTCAACTATTTTTCCAATAGAACAGACACAATACACAAGAGTTTGAAGCTCTTACCAATTTTTGAAAGCACTGAGCAATTCTGACTCAAAACAACAGCTTTCGCACTTCTTAGGTTTGCAAATTGAGCTCCACAATAATTCCAATTACACTTCACTGATAAAAATGACAAGAGACCATCAAAATAACAATAAAGGATGAATGCAGTTGTATCCTCTAAGGCCCTTGGTTCACGTTGCAACTCATTTTTGCCTCCCAGTGTTGTAATGCAAGTGATTTTGATGTTAAAATAACAATACAGGCCCTGTGATTATTTTTTCATCCTCTGCTGGTGTTGTTTGACTAATTTTTGATTCGTCATTACAGTTATCATTTGTGCATTTTGTTTTGTTGCATTTTATGAATTGTGTCAATCTGCAGAAGTGAGAAATGCTCACCACTCCTTTGGTGCATCACCTATTAGCATTAGTTTTAGCTTTTTGCATTCTCTATCTCTGTCTCCTTTGGAATTTAGGGTAGGGATAGGAATATAGACCTCTGCAACTTGTAAGTGATAAATCGACTAGAGGAATTGAGGAACCAGACCTCTAAACTGGAGATTCCTTTCTCATTTTGCAAGTCCCACACTTGGGGAAAGGATTCAATGTTGTGCAATCACACTGGATGCTAGTATGATCAAACTAGAAATCTGATCAACATCCAGGGGGTGCTGCTGATTTGCAACAACAGTTTTGGCATGCCTGGTGGGACCTTAGAGGTCTTCATCTTCATTGTAACAAAATTGATGTGCATTTGTTGCAAGTTTCTTGCTTAAAAGAGCTATAAATTGCACATCTGCGACTCCAAGGAAGAAGAATCAGCTGGTTTTAGCAGTGCAGACCTGAAAACTCATGAGAAGAATCACTACAAGGTCAAGAGCTAGAGAAGAAGAGGTGTTGTTTGAATATCTGTAATTATCTCCAAGAATAAGGCAAAGTGGGAGGAGAATCCAAAGGTCTCCATCTCCACCAAACAGAACTCTCTCAACTCCTCCACCTGGTAGGCCTTTCATTCAATCAACAAGGGTTCTAAGGCCAATCAGAATGGCACAAAACAACCCCTATGTCAATTTCACTGGTAGCATCCCACTTGCTCTCAATGCACAAAATCCAATCCCAGTTGCAGCATTGAAGAACATTCCATACTTCACTAGAGAAAATCAGACCACTCCTAGTGATCATGTTAAGGATATTGCTAACATTTGTGCAATCCATGAGATCAATGAGATGTAAGTTGCTATCAAACTGCTGGCATCTTCATTCAAAGGGAAATATTTGCAATGGTTCAGGAGTCTTGCCTCAGATTCTATTCAAAATTGGAATCAGCTATGTATAGCCCTCCATGAGCAGTTTGGGGAAAAAGGGAGACAACTTGTCCCTTTTGGAGCAGTGACAACTATCAAAAGAGCTCCCAATGAGCAGCTAACTGATTTTAATTTCAGATTTCAAAGGAATTGGGAGAGAATTCCAGTGGCGATCGAGCCATAGCGAAGGTGCTTTTCTTTATTACCTTAAAGCTTTAAATTATAATATTTCTATGTTAATTCAATCCATGGGAGGCACAACTATCCCCATTGCTTATAGCATTGCCATTAGAGCTGAAAATTGTTTGATTCAAGCTGGCAAGCTAGCTCCTGAGCCTCCATGCCATTATTTCCAAGTTTAGAGAGCCCAAGTACTAGCCAAGTGCCTAATTTAGCTTCTATTCCCACTCCTAGAAATCAGAATTCAAGTGAAGCTTCCACTTCATCTTCTAGTGCCTCAAATGAACTTCAAGAAGTCATGAAGCAATTGCAAAATCTAGGTAATGAGATGGTTACACTTAAAAGGCAGCAAGCTCAAGGTTTTAGACCTTCTTTCTAGCCCCAAGCTCAACGAAACAGGTAGCCATATCAACCCCAAAGACCACCCAATCCAGCTGCAAATCTAAATCAAGCAAGGTCTCCTACCAACAAACCATTTCAGCCCTATAATCCCAATGCTACATCTGCATCTAAAGCATTAGTGCCAGTACAAAACAATATGGCTCAAGAGTATGATTGGTGTTTCCCATACAATGAACCTCATCACCAGTCCATGTGCTTCAACGGTGCCTTGAATCAAGCATTAATGGTGACAACAATTGGTGTGGAGGGTGAAGGTAGTCAAAGAAATGACCAGCAATAAGAAACATTCCAGCAGCAATCAGCTCCAAATGATACCACACTTGTAAACCCAAGCAGCGAAGATTTTTGTGGCATGAACCAAATAGTTTCCCAAAGTGTTGCTGCAACCAACACAAGGTCAAAGAGGTGAAATTTGGGTGAAGAATAGCCATTTGCCCAAGTAATTCATGACCTTCTATCACTCCACAAACTATTGGCAAGCAAAATGCAATCCCAAGCACACAAGGACTGCCTAAAATAGTTCCTAGGCCAACTCAAATGCCAGTTGTTGCTGCCCATATATAAGGGATGAATGTACATGCCAAGGGACAGCAAAAGAATACTTCATCCCCATTCAATATCATTGATCAGATGAAGAAGACAAATGTAAACATATCAATGTGGGAATCACTATCTATCCCAGGCCAAAGAGATTTGCTACAAGCTGCCATGAAGGACTGGTCAACTTCAAATCAGCAAGTCCAAATGCAAGAGAAGGTGCTCACAAATGCTGCCCAGCCTGAGGGGAATCATGGAGGACAGCGAGGTAAGATGTTGAAGCCCCCTCCATTCTATGTTTCATTGATCATTGGGAACCAATTAGTACACAATTGCATGATTGATTCCAGGCAAGTAGTTTAGTAATGCCCAAGAAAATAGCTGATCAGTTGGGAATTCAGTATGAAACCATATCCAAAGGGGTGGTACAGTTGGATGGGACAGCAATAACAATAGTTGGAGTGATTAAAAACTTGAGTCTTACTTTGCATTCCTGTCCCAACGTGGTTGTTTTACAAGATGTCTCAGTAATAGACCTTCCACCACTCTTTGCCCTATGTTTGTCAAGGATTTCACACTAAGATTGGAGGTTACTTATCTCGTTGATTGGTCACACATGTTGTTCGTAACAAGATATGGAACCAAAGCCACAATCAGTGTCGAACCTATTACAAACTTTCACATTGAGCCTTACACCCCAAGTCGATAAATGCCAATTGTTTAGTGTTTGATCAAGAAGATCACCCAAGCACTGATGAAGTGACACCAAGGTCGGAAGTATCCCAAATCTAACTCTTTATGAATGGGCAAAACAAGGTGCATGCTTTTTATCCTTATCAAGAAATAGAACAATTTGAGTTACGAGTCTATTGCATGCATGAAGAAAATCAGCCTATCCCTAACATCACCAAGCCAGACCACAAGGATGATAATGAGGTATGGCAGTTGTTTTTTTATGGATCAAGGAGTAGACAAGGTGCAGGAAGGGGATCCATGTTGGTTTCACCTCAAGGAGTTAAGTATTATTTAGCTTTTAGATTTCAGTTTGCATGCTCTAATAACACTGCTGAATATGAAGCCTTAGTGCAAGGACTGCATTGAACAATCAAGAGAGGAATAAAGAACTTGCAAGTCTTTGGTGACAGTGAGTTGATTGTCAACCAAATCAAGGGGCAGCATGTTGTCAAGAATGATCTACTCAAGTGCTACAAGAATAGGGTGTGGGACCTCATTGAAGATTTTGAGGGTTTTGGCATCAAATCCATTCCTAGGAAAGAGAACCAAGTCAGCGACAAAGCTTACGGCAGTTGGGAAGCCTTTGACGTTGTTGAAAGCATTCAAAAAGACAAGGTACAGCCAAACATCCATGTGATTGTGAGGCCTTCAGTGCCAGATAACAATGTAAGTTGGAAAGTGTTTGAAAATGATCAGCAAATCATCTATTTCTTGCAAGAAGAGGCTGAATTCTCAACCAAAAATCAGGAAAAGTTGGAGCAGCAGTATGGTGACCAAGTGGTACAGCTAAGAACCAACAAACTACCAAAGGGGCTTATTACTTTGGAGTCCATTTTCAATCCTAATGATCAGTTTAGGAAGGAGAAAGCAAACATCCAAGTGAGGGGAGAAGATTCAATGTCCATCTCAGTAGAAAGAGGCAAATCACTCCAAATTGGTAAGATGACAACTGAGCAAGAAAGGTATGAGTTTATACAACTTTGTCAAGAATTCCCTGATGTGTTTGCTTGGAGCTATGAAGATTTGAAAGGTTTCAATCCCGAGTTAGCTCAACACACCATTGAATTGGATCCAAATACTAAGCCCATCAGGCAGAAACAAAGGCCAGTCAACCCCCACATGGAGCCTCTCATGAGAAAAGAATTGAATGAGTTGATAGAATCAAGAATCATATTCCCTATCAAACATTCTAGTTGGGTTGCCAACTTGGTTCCAGTCAGAAAGAAGAGTGGGGAAATCAGATTGTGTGTTGACTTCAGAGATTTGAATAGAGCATCTCTTAAGGATCATTACCCACTTCCTTCCATGGAGCAAATTTTACAAGTTGTTGCTGGCTCCGAGAGGTTTTCACTACTTGATGGCTATTCAGGGTACAATCAGATTAAGGTGAAGGAGGAAGATCAGTTCAAGACAGCCTTTACAACCAAATGGGAACTTATGCATACGGAAAATGCCATTTGGGTTGTCCAATCTCTTGGAGCTACCTTCTAAAGAGCAATGGACATAGCATTCAAAGGTTTGATTAACAACATAGTGCTGATATATCTTGATGATATCACTATTTTTCCAAAAAATATAGCAGACCACCTCTCTCATTTGAGACAAGTGTTCCAAAGGTGCAGAATATTTGGAGTCTCCTTGAATCCTAAAAAATGTATTTTCTTAGCTCATGAAGGAAATCTCCTTGGTCACATTGTCTCCAAAGAAGGATTAGCAATTGATCCAAAAAGAGTTGAATCCATAAGAGCACTACCATTGCCAAGCCACAAGAAGGCCCTCCAGAGTTTCTTGGGGAGAATAAATTTTGTTCGGAGGTTTGTCCCAGATTTTGCAGCCCTTGTCAAGCCCATCACCAAGATGTTAAAGAAAAGCACAGCTTTCAAATGGACAACAGAAGGAAAGAAGAGTTTTGAAGCAATCAAAGAAGCCATCTCTCAAGCCCCAGCTCTCATCAACCTGGATTTCTCCAAGGATTTCATCCCCTATGCATTTGGGGGTGGTGACACTATCTCTGTAATTTTGGTACAGCAGAACAAGGACAATGATGAGCAGCCAATTGCTTTCTTCATCCAAAGCCTGGAGGACTATGAGGTGAGATATTCTTTCATTGATAAGCATGTTCTTGCGATGTCGAAGCTTGAAAAATTCAAGCATCTAGTTTCAAACAATAAGGTCTAATTGTTGGTTTCTCATGTGGGAGTTAAAGACTTCCTCCTCAACAAAGACTTGAATGAAAAGAGAGCATGTTGGATTACTCGTGTCATGGAGTATGACATAGAAATCAAGGTCACCAAGTTGGTCAGAGGAAAAGGACTGTGTGAGCAGCTGATTTTGAGCAAGCAAAAGGAAGCATGCAATGAGAAAGAGATTGTTTTGAAGTTGCAAGACAGCTATGAGCAAGGAAGCACTCAAGAGGAAAATAATGGTGTTCCCACTCCTTTCTCGGGACCCAAAGTGTAATGCACTTCCTAAGCACAGGCCTATGCCCTCCGAGAGATGAACAAGACCCAAAGAAGACACTTCCCAGATTGCAGGTTGTCCTATATGCCCTTGTTGATGGTGTCTTGTTCAAAAGAGATGTGAATGGAGTATTGCTTAAGATGCATTGGTACAAATCAGATTCATAGGATGTTGGAAGAGTTCCATGGTGGACTAGTTGGTGGTCATTTTGCACCAAGAGTGACAGCTCTAAAGATCATGAGGGTTGGCTATTATTGGCCCAAGATTTTCAATGATTGTTATGCATGGATCAAGAGGTGCAAGAATTGTGCATTCTTCACAGGTAAAGAGAGGCTAGCTGCCCTTCCATTGCATCCAATTTCAGTTGACCATCATTCATGCAATGGGGTTTAGACTTCATTGGAGTCATTAATCCCAATTCAAGCCAAGGGCACAAGTGGATTTTAATAGCCACAGATTACTTCACCAAGTGGACTGAAGCAGTAGCACTCAAGGAAGCAAATGAATCTAGCATCCTAGACTTCTATGAGGGAATAGCAACTAGATTTGGTGTACCTGCTATAATAATATCAGATAATGCATTGGCATTCATCGGATCCAAGGTAACTGAATGGGCTGTCAAGAACAGGATCTACCTAAGTACTTCATCAAACTATTACCCCCAGGGTAATGGCCAGGCTGAGTCTACAAACAAGAACTTGTTGAAGATCATTAGGAGGACTCTTGATGAAAATCAGAGGTCTTGGCATACTAAATTGAAATCAGCTTTATGGGCTGATAAGATAACTCCCAAGAGATCTACAGGTAACTCTCCATTCAAGCTTGTTTATGGGAGAGAGGCAATTTTACCCATGTCTCTTGAGTTGCCAACATTGGAACTCATGAAATAGTTGGAGTTGTTGGATTTTGAGCCCATGGAGGTTAGATATGTAGAATTGATGGAGCTCCAAGAAATCAGAAATCAGGCATCCCAAGCAATGGAGAAGGATCAGGCTTTGATAAAGAAGACCTTTGATAGAAAGGCCAAGAATAGATCCTTCCAAGTTGGAGATCTAGTGCTAAAATGGGATGCAGACAGAGCAAACGGGAAGGCATTCAAAATTTGATGCCATTTGGAGTGGCCCATACATGGTCACAAAGTGTAAGGACAGCAATGCCTTCTAATTCTCTTCATTGGATGGCGAAGAACTACAAATTCCAGTCAATGGGATCCATCTAAAGCATTGCTACTAAAGGGAAATTCTTCACCTTGTAAATATTAGCTTAGGTTTTCATTCCTCCAAGTGCTTGTGCACATTGTTTTTGCTGTAGGTTAGTTTTGCTTTCCCTAAGTGCTTTGGCACAGGCTTGTTGTTCTGGGAATGTGTTTGCAGGCCTTACTCCATCAGGTGATATTCCATGTTCCTCCTTGCAACGTTCTAGTAAGTTGGGGTATCAGACATAAAATCAGGTAACTCCATGCCCAATGGATTGCTTCAGTCAACTGGTAACTTCATCCAGCAGGCAGATGACCCCTTTGAGTCGCCAAAATTGTTATCCAAAATATGCCCCCTGCTCATTTTGTGGCTATCTCCTTCCATTCTCCCCTCTCTTGTGCCTCAATCATAATATTTTGCTTTTTAGGCAATCAAAACCTTCTGAAAATGGCACCATTGGATAGAGCTCTTTCTCAACTTTCCAGAAAGGTAAAGTTTTCCTCCTAACTCCATGTATTTTTGAAGTTATGGCTCGGTGGAGTTTTTTGGGAAAATTTTCCCCTGAAAGGCCCGTGGCCAATGAGATGCCACCACGTGGCACCTAGAGTGGTAGAGCGGGGAAATTTTGGAAAATTTTCCAAATGACCAAAAAGGTGCAAAAATTCAAATTTTGCCCACCAACCCGATTTGGCCCTGTTTTTCCCTAAAACTTCAAATGGCCATATCTTTCGATCCAAAGATCAATTTTTCACGTTCTTTATATCAATGGAAAGATGGTAAAATTCTCTACAAGATTCTAGGTTCAATTTTGCATTTTGATGGATTTTGGAGAGATAAAATCAAAAACGTCTCTGGCACGTGGTGATGAGCAGAAATGACGTTTCAACCACCGTTTTTAATGAAGAATGGCTCGCATTCTCTCCCAGCATGGTTAAAAATGTCAGGGAATGGGTCTATAAGGATGCCCATGCTATTTTGAATGCATTTTGGTCAATTATTGAACCTCTCCCATGTTTTCCCGCATTTCTCTCTCCTGGGCTCGTCCCTTGCACTGTAAAAGCCAGATTTGGCTCATTTTCAAAGGTGGAACATTTTTGTGTATTGTAGGTCCCCTTTCTCACCTTGGAAGTGATTTTGGTGGAATATCAGACCTTTTATAAGAACTACAACTCATTTTTTCCTCCCAGGTGTTGTAATGCAAGTGATTTTGATGTTAAAATAACAATACAGGCCCTGTGATTAATTTTTCATCCTCTGCTGGTGTTGTTTGACTAATTTCTGATTCTTCATTATAGTTATCAGTTTTTGCATGTTGTTTTGTTGCATTTTATGAATTTTGTCAATCTGCAGAAGTGAGAAATGCTCACCACTCCTTTGGTGCATCACCTATTAGCATTAGTTTTAGCTTTTTACATTCTCTATCTCTGTCTCCTTTGGAATTTAGGGTAGGGTTAGGAATATAGACCTCTGCAACTTGTAAGTGATAAATTTGACTAGAGGAATTGAGGAACTAGCCTCTAAACTGGAGATTCCTTTCTCATTTTACAAGTCCCACACTTGGGGAAAGGATTCAATGTTGTGCAATCACACTT